>OX063288.1:12986106-13016106 GCA_944039245.1 Nebria salina
GCAAAAAATGCGAAAATACATATACAAATCTTAAGTTTGAAGCTTAATAATTTTATCTTCTAACGTTTAGGCTGCAGAGCGCACACATACACACAGACAGCCAGTCAGACAGACACACACACACAGACAAACGTCATCTCAAAAATAGTCAGACTCAATTCAGGGAAGGTCAAAAGAAATAATTCCGTTAAAATCTTGATATCGAAATTTTTCATTATTATCATACTTACTTATAGGTACTGCGTATATGAAAGTCAAAAGCTTGTAACTGCTGAGAAAATGAAATTGTTGAGTGGTTTTGAGATGTATGTAAAAAAATAGAAAGTGAAGTACCAGGGTGTATGAGTGCCATTTTATATAAAATGTTGTACATGGAATAGGTGAAAGGCAGCTGTGATAATATGGTCATGTTGAAATAATGAAAGACTGCCGAAACAGATATACGTCAGCGAGATGATTGGTTGTAAATATGAAGGGACGTCTTCGTGGATGAAGATGAAGAAATGGAGCGAGCAAGTGTAATAAGAGCTTGTATGATGAATTTGAAAGAGGCGAAAGAAGTATGTAGGAATAGAATGAATAGCAGAAAAAAAATTGGGAAATTGCCGTGCAGGAATTATATAAATTTGAAAACTGTTATCGTTCCTGTGCTGGGACTCTGCCGTATCGCTAAGCGATTATGTGACGTCAGAAAAAAGGCGATTGCGATTACTCGTATGCGATCGCATTATGTTGAGATAGCGGGGAAACAATCGCTTTGGAGTGCAGAGTACCGAAGTACCGTAGTTTAAACTAGTTTTTGAATCAAAGATAATCCACATTTTTATTTTACCAGCCGATATTCCATAAGCAATAATTATTCATTTGGTATATATCATTTAAACTTTTTAACGCAATATAATCGTATTATTCATGAAGTAACTCTAGTACTAGACATTTGCTTCCCGTTCATGGGTGCTATTTTATCGCGTCAAAAATTTCGCAAGAATATAAGACATATATGTTAAATCAAATCTCTGAACGCCTGTAATAAATTTGGATGATAATTAATTTATCCAGTTGAGTTTTTGGAACATTTGAGGTTTGCTTTATTGATATTTTATTTCAAGAGAAGGTACCTAGCATTTACCATATAAAGTCGCAGCTATTTTAGATTACAAGTTATCAGAATCCGTTCAAGTTCTTCGTCGTTGTTTAACTATGCCAAGTTTTTATCGATGCATAGTTGTTTTATTAAATTTCTTAAAAGGATGTAAAAAAGAACATTCACCGACAAATAATATTGTACAGTATTAAAATGATTTAAAACAGGCAACGGTCCTTTCTTTCAATGCACTTTTATTATTAATGGTTGATGCCTCTACCATAGCAATAGGAAATGTGTTGCAATAATTTCAAGAAACTTGGCGATGATTACGATTCTTCATTGTTAAACTTACGGAGTCACAGGAAAATACAGCCATTAGAATCGTGAACTCCAAGTCGTATACACTTTCGTCATATGCTGGATGGAAGACAATATATTTCATATATCGATCACAAGCTTCTAACTTTTTTATTTTATCAAAAATCTGCTGTTGAATCGCTTCTTAATGCTCCTTATTTTGTGGTTAACTAAACCCAAATACAATTAAATGACGAAACAAAACAATGATCTACTGAAACTAGCATTCTCTATACTAGAACAATCTAATTCTCTAAATTCAACACCATCTACACCAGCAAATCCTGAATTGGAAAACCACCAAGATCAGCACGTATAGCCTACAGCACCAATATGTTCTGCTTCAACTTATACGCGCAGTCATCACCAAATTCTATTGCCGTGCAGATTTGGTAATGTATCTAGCGAGGGAGTACAGACCCGAACAATTTCATTAATTAATCGAATTAATATTTTTGTTTAATTTATTTTATTAAGTAATTCGTATGTTTTTGTTCCGATAAGATAATTTTTTGTTAAAAAAAAATTGATCGATTTAGTGGTTGGCACTTGGTGAAACATATTGATTAAATTAGACAAACACTTGGTAGTTTCACAATTTTTTTATTTAATACGACACGTGTTTCGACTTTGCAGTCCTGATGATGACTGCAAAGTCGAAACACGTGTCGTATTAAATAAAAAAACTGTGAAACTACCAAGTGTTTGTCTAATTTAATTTTTTGTTAGTTAAAATATCACACCTTAGATTTTATTTACCAATATGACGCTGTTCCTTCGAGGAGTTTTACAGACTTAGTTATTTTCTTTGGAAATAGTATATAAGTAGATAGTGATTGTTGTAAAGTCAACTATGCCTGTTAATTAAAAAAAAGCTAAATAAACTGAAACATTTTCAAAATTATCAAAATATTTTAATTCTAATGATGTAACCAAAATATGTATAACAATGTTCAGTGACAGACATGTCGGATATTTGTATATCGCAGTCATATTTTTCATGGTTTTATCGCCAACGCATCAACCTTAGATTGCACTATTTTATGGAAAATAACCACTGAAATGGTCGATCATCTGTGTAAATTTTGAATTATATATTGTTTAATATACGGTTGCAGAAAACAAAGTTGACACCTTTTTCAACTGACAGTCCGTCTATGTTGACGCCTCCGTCAAATATAATCGGGTTGCACAAATATATTCAGTTGTCAATATTACTGCTGATTAACTAACATTCTTGTCAATTGTTCATATTAGTGATATAGTAGCTATTATATAAAGTTGGTATCATATTTAGTTATACTAAACGTCAAATTCTCAAATATTTGAATAAAACGAAAGTGATAAAAGGAAAATGATATATATATATATATATATATATATATATATATATATATATATATATATATATATATATATATATATATATAAAACAGATAATGGACACGAATTTGAGAAAAATTCATCGGGCCTCGCCGAGGATCGAACCCAGAGCCTTTTTTTCGCTCCACTGCTCTAGCTAGTTACTAATGAGTCTAAAACTTCGGTCAAGATATTGACAAAGACTCTAGGCTACTAGCGGCCACCATTTATTTGTTCGGTTATTAAGTCAATGAAGAGATAGTCTTTTTGTTCGAAATTGTACCAACGCAATGTATTAAACAGATAATGGAAACGAATTTGAGAAAAATTCATCGGGCCTCGCCGGGGATCGAACCCAGAGCCTTTTTTACGCTCCACTGCTCTACCAATTGAACTACGAACCCCACGACGAGTAACCGATGAATCTTTTGCAAATTCGAATTCTAGGTGTGGCCTAGCGTAGTTACTAATGAGTCTAAGACTTCGGTTAAGATATTGACAAAGACTCTAGGCTACTAGCTACTAGTAACTACGCTAGGCCACACCACAATACCAGCACTCACACATAACAATAACACAGCCATCACAGACGAGCAAAAATCGGAAATGATAGCTTATACCTTTGAACAAATACACGTAACACAAACCCCAAATACACCCACACAAGATAAAATCACACAAGACACACTACAATACTTAAACACTCCGCACCACACTGACGCTAAAACGCTTGCCAGACTCCTTACCACCCCATCTGAACTAACCAAACTAATCAGAACCCTACCCAACCGAAAAACTCCTGGCCCAGACCTAATAGAAAACCTTATCGTTAAAAACCTGTCAAGGAAATCCATTATCCAACTCCATTACATAATTAACGCCATAATAAAACTGCACCACTTCCCAGCTGCCTGGAAAACTGCTACAGTCCATCCAATCCTAAAGCCGAGCACGAGCTACCCACGAGCTACCGCCCCATCAGCCTTTTAAATACCCTCTCAAAGCTCACCGAAAAAATCATCCTTCCCCGAGTCGACGATATCGACACAGGACTACATCTCACACCTGACCACCAGCTTGGCTTTCGAGCCAGACATTGCACGGTGCACCAGGTGTGCAGAAAAGCAACCGATATCGCGACTCAATTCAACATACATAAAGTCACGGTCATGACCCTACTGGACATAGAAAAAGCCTTCGATACGGCCTGCACAGTAGGGCTCATGGCCAAACTCATATCTTTCCAATTCCCTCCCACATTAACCAAACTAATATTCTCATACCTCTCAAACCGATCCTTCTCTACCAAAATCAATTCCACACAATCAACCCCTAAACCCGTTGTAGCAGGAATTCCCCAAGGCAGCGTCCTTGGTCCCAAACCCTTCAACCTATATATCAGTGACATCCCCACCTTCCCGAACACGTGCATAGCACAATACGCAGACGACACCGCTATCTACACTCACTCCTTTAACGCACAAATAGCTACAAAACAAACACAAATACACATAAACATCTTAGAACAATACTGGCAAAAGTGCAAATTAACATAAACACAGCCAAAACCGAAACCATAGTCTTCACACGTAAATTCACAAACAACGCAATTCACACACCACTAAAAATACACTCACAAAAAATCACACCCATGAACACAGTCAAATATTTAGGAATACATCTACACAGAACGCTAAAACACGGCCAACACATTAAACATGCATTAATGAAAGCGCACGCCGTCCTGTCCAAACTTTATCCTCTACTCATCAAAAACAGCTCACTTTCCATAAAAAACAAACTTCTCATTTACACCGCAATCATTCGCCCAATCATCACCTACGCAGCCCCAGTCTGGTGTAACGCACCGATCACCACCACACTACCCTTGCAACGCCTCCAAAATAAGTGCCTTCGGCTGGCCACCAGCTCTGATAGATACACCCGAATAACACAACTACACGAAGACAACAACATACCATACATTAAAGATTACATACAAGAAACATCACAAAAATTTTACAAAAACACACAATATAATTCAAACACACCTATAAAAAACATAACACTTACCCGCGACAACAACACTACATGTAAACTCAAACACAAGTTACCCTATCAAAACTTACCCATATTTCTAGAGGGGTTTCATGGGCAGAACACATAACACTATCACGCACAACAACACTGTACACTACTAATACACACGCACTCTACACAACACAAAACAAAACATACTCTCATACACAAAACTGTACATCCATCACCAACAAATGTGTATGTATATTTTTATTTAGTTAAAATAGCCTGTAAGTTTTAACAAAAATATTGTTTTCAATTATTTAAAATAGGTTTTTTGGTACCTCCTTTCGCACTAAATACAATCCCAACACGCAATTTAAAACAAAAATGTATAACAATTACATTAACTCAATGTTTAAGCGCACAACGCAATAACACACATACACAGATATACACTCCCCATGTGAGTAGGAGCTCTGACAACACCAACCATGTTGTCCACACATAAATATGTAAATATTATTGTATATAAAAATTAAAACAAATAAAGAGAATTGAAAATAAAATGGAGCGTAAATCCAAAGGCTCTGGGTTCGATCCCCGGCGAAGCCAGATGAATTTTTCTCAAATTCGTTTCCATTATCTGTTTAATACATTGCGTTGCACAGTGGTCCGAAACTACAAAAAGTGTGACAAAAGTCTAAGAATTTTTCGAGAGTATTGAAATTCAGCAGACGTATGTTATTGTGGTTGTTGATAATAATTTTGATATTTTTTTGGGAAAAAAAATGGCGGATCTAATACGGCGGACATGTAAGTGAAAAAAGTATATAACTTCTTTAAAAAAATAGGTATTAGGGTGTATTAAGTTTCGCATATTTAGAATTTGATATAAAGAAGCAGTTATTTAACCTGAATGAAATTGCGTAGGTAAACTTATAAGCATTTGTGTTAAACGATATCGTAGTTTCACTATTCTGCAAATTTATAATCTTTTTTCTAACCTGCAGATCGCTTTTACACTAAATATATTTCTAAGAATAAATATTAAATGCCCAACTTCAAATTATTTAAGTTTATTTGGTTAAACAATTGACAGGCGCAGGTGATACGATTTATGTAAAAATATATATAATGAGCAGAAATTTATTTTGAAGCCAGTACTCTTTTTGGTAAAAAATTCAAACAAAAGTTGTGCCAGTTGACTAGAGTAAACAGGCATTTCCGGTCTAAATATTTTATTCAAAAATAGGAGGTGTACATGCGAGGCATATACGAATCTTAAGTTTAAACTTTTAAAATTTTACCTTTAGTCGTTTAGGCTGTAGAACGCATACACACACACACACACACACACACACACACACACACACACACACACACACACACACACACACACACACACATAGACAGACGTCATTCCAAAAATAGTTTCAATCGATTCAGGGAAGGTCAAAACGTATATTTCCGTTGATATCTCGAGATTAGAAGTATAAGAAAGTAAAAATTCCCATATATACGAGAAAAAAAGAGAAATTTGGATTTTTTTTTAAATTCTTACCGAGGGAAAAGGTCTTAAAATTATAACCCATCAAGAATTTTCACTTTATCTTTTCCAGGAAGTTTCAAAAATATACGACAGTCTAAAAAACAACTTTTAGAAGACGTCATCTGCCGCCGCCTGGATGAATCAGAATTGGCTAAAAATATTTTTTTTAAGTCTTCAATAAGTTGTATATAAGTTTTTAATAACTGCAATAGGTTTCTCAAAATTAATTTTAAAACGTGAATTATTTTTCGATTTAGTACGTAAAGATCCTCATAAACGATTATCTTGCAAAATAAACCTCGTATCCATGTTTGCGGCACGAAAAGGCAGGTAATCTTTACGATAATAGTTAAAGAATACTCCAAGCTATATTATTATTACTTTCATATCACAGGATCTCAGGGGATCACAACTTTTTTTAAAATTAAGTAAACAACTGTTTATGTTTACATTAGTCTTCACTACCATTTTTAACGTTATTGTTTATATATGGCAGATATAAATATTGGGCAATGTTATGTATGTAAATGATCTACATATCACCAGGAATGTCCATCACAAAACCGAATTGCAAATTAAAAACAAGATAAAAAGTTATGAACACTTGACGATATGTCAATAAACGATGCACCTAGTGCGTATAAAATTTCTAGTGTAACCGGTTACTTTGCGATGACGTATAGCTAATGTATTAAGATTTTTGGCGATTTTTTTTTCTCTATTGTATACAATAGCTCCTTCTTAACGATATCCCATAGTACTACATTAAAAATTACGACTTACATTTTTCGACTTTTGTCACACTTTTTGTAGTTTCGGACCACTGTGCGTTGGTACAATTTCCAACAAAAAGACTATCTCTTCATTGATTTAATATCTGAACAAATAAATGGTGGCCGCTAGTAGCCTAGAGTCTTTGTCAATATCTTAATCTCATTAGTAACTACGCTAGGCCACATCTAGAATTCGAATTTAAGAAAGATTCATCGGTTACTCGTCGTGGGCTTCGTAGCTCAATTGGTAGAGCAGTGGAGCGTAAATCATTCCGAGTTCAACCTTTGTAGTGTGCGGACGTGTTAACAGAAGCGTATCTCCATTTACATACAGTATACATTTTTATTTACAAATTTTGTACTTATTATCAGTTAATGAGTGAGTGGTTGGAAACAACAAAAGAGTGCGTAAAAGCGACCCGTAGGTCAAAGCGTCTCATTGACAAGAAACTGCTACTCACACGTGAAACTGCTGCGGGAGCAGCAGTTATACCCGAACAAATCAACACAACAACCACAGCGATGGACACGACAACACCAGGACCCAAACCAACCCCTAACCCAGCAACCACAACGACAACCAACACCGGCAAGGTTAGTGATCTGTTTGCCACGCGGCAGACAACAAAACTAACTATGACAGCTACAACACCAGCAAAAATAAGACTGCGGTCCGTTGACGACGAGGACCCTAGGATATTTAAGCACGACCTACACAGACAAAAAACCCCACAAAAATACGAAATAAATACCACCCGCTAACGGACACATACGAGACAGGCAACGACGACGACACAGAAACCGACGTACCCATAATAACCAAACCTCAACGACAGACCAGACGTAGACCTCCTCCACCTATCACAATCCCAGCATCCCCAAAACCACAAGCGACGTCACTAAATACATCAAGACATTTGCAACCCAAGGATACTACTACAAATACACAAACAACAACACTAACTTATACATACACGACGAAAACGAAAGACAAAACTTGATTACGGACCTGAATACAGACAACACATTTCAATATTACACGTACACGGACAGAACAACTAAAACACATGCGTTCGTGCTACGAGGACTGGACAACGACCCGACAATCGAAGACCTTGAACTCGAACTAAAAGACAATAACATTAACGTGCACAAAACATTTAGGATGCGCAACACACGGCGCCCCCTATACTTAATAACAGCTGACAATAGGCACACTGTGGCACAACTCAACAGCGACGCAAAATATCTCTTCCACACAAAAGTTGTGTGGGAGAGACACATTAACCAAAAGCGCATAATTCAGTGCCACAGGTGCCAACAATGGGGGCACGCCACGACTAATTGTAGACTGGCACCTAAATGTTTGAAATGTGCAAAGGACCATTTGACTAACACATGTACGAAGACGAAAGACATCCCCGCCGCGTGCGCAAACTGCGCCGGCGATCACCCAGCAAACAGCGTCAACTGCCCAGTATATAGGGCACGGATCAAAATACTTGACCAACAAAATGAGAATAGACAGACACGCCCACAAACCTACGTTAACGCCCCCGCACCACGCTCAAACCACTGGCAAAAGAATACTCCAACCACTCCTCTGCTACCCACTCCTCAAACGAAAACAATCCTAAAATCAAAACAAAACTTCCCACCACTTACAGCCCCTAAACAAACACCACAACCCCCAAAACAAATAAACACGCAAAGCAAAGACAGCAACATGGACGACGTGAGGGACCTATTTACCGAGATGACTAGACTAAACTCACTAATAAACCTGACCAACATGATCCGTGCCCTAAAAGACTTAAATAACGCCCTCGAAAGTGCGCGCAACAAACAAGAACAATTCTCCGTCTTCATGAATTTCACGCAGAATGTACATACATACAACATCTGGAGACAAAACAACACTGAACATCATGGAATCATGGGTAAAGTAGGGGAGCTTACGCATTACATGAACACACACAACATTCAAATCATGACACTCAATGAAACAAAACTTACGCCCACACGTAAACTCAAAATACACACATACACAACGTACAGAGCTGATAGGCCACAGCAAGGACCGGTTCCGGCTGGAGGTGTTGCAATATTAAACATTTGCAGTGTCATGCACCGAACTTTCTTATACGCATATGGGTTAAACCACATCGTAGTTTCATTATTTATCTAATTTATAATATTTGTTTTAACCTTTAAATAGGTTTTACACTAAATATATTTCTTTGAATAAATATTAAATGTCAAACTTCAAATTATTCAAGTCTATTTTGTTAAACAATTGACAGGCGCAGATGATACGATTTATGTAAAAATATATATAATAAGCAGAAATTTATTTTAAAACCAGTACCCTTTTTGGAAAAAATATTCAAACAAAAGTTGTGCTAAATATATATACCTTTAATTTTAGTTCATACAAAATTTTCTGTAACTGTAACCCTTTTTGAGTAATTGCAGAAACTGCAAAAAATGATTGGAGTAAACAGGCACTTCCGCTTTAAATATTTTTTTTCAAAAATAAGAGGTGCACACCCCAGGCATATACAAATCTTAAGTTTATAGTATCATAATTTTAGCTTCAACCGTTTAGGCTGTAGAGAACATATACACACACACACACACACACACACACACACACACAGACGGACGTCATTCCAAAAATAGTCGGAATCGATTCAGGGAAGGTCAAAACGTATATTTCCGTTAAAATCTCGAGTTCGAAATTTTTCATGATTACAATACTTACTTATACTGCGTATAAGAAAGTAATAAAACAAAATGTCCCACACACACTTTTAAATTCAGTACACTTAGCATAAAACTTACAGACAACACCATAATCACAGCAGCATACAACAGACCAGCAAACAACATGACAAACGCGGTTCTCGCAACACTATTACAGAAAACAAAAACACTAGTGGTCGGGGACCTGAACGCGAAACACACAAACTGCGACTGCAACAGAAGCAACACAAATTGCCACACACTCAACAGATACACAAACACATACGTCGCCATCATTATGCACCCTCATACACCGATATTCTATCCAGAAAATGGATCTACGCCTACAAAAATCGACCTCATTATAAACAAAAATGTCCCCAACATTACTCCTCCTGAATCCCTCGCTGAACTCAGTTCAGATCATAACCCAATCATCTTCACCTTACACACAACACAACAAAAATCATCACATCATACAAACACACAGACTGGCAACACTTCCGCCACACACTAGACAAACACATCACAATAAACAATAACATAAACACAACACAAGACATTGACACAGAAATACACAAATTAACACAGGCAATTAACAAAGCCAAACACAAACACTCACGCAACATAAAAACAAAAACACACAAACTAAACCTACCACAAAACATTTTAGACACAATTACACAACGCAACAATGCAAGAAGGCAATGGCAAAGAACCCGCTTCCCCCAACACCTCAACGCCTTTAACACACTTATTAAAAACCAAATTAGAATACAACAGAACACAACATGGTCCCTTAAACTCTCCAGTCTAAACCCATTTGATAATTCCCTTTGGAAGCTCACCAAAAACCTCAAAAAACAATTCACCCCAATACCCACAGTCACACTTACAAACGCAACCACAGCGGCTTCTGACCCTAAAAAGGCAGAAGCCATTGCTAATGAACTAGCGAACGTACACGTAATTGACACACCGCACACACAAACGCATGAGCAAATCCTACAAGAGACACAACAATTTTTAAGCACAACACCCCAAACAACACATACAACCCTCGCAAAACTCCTTACAAACCCTACAGAACTCACCAAAATAATCCGCACCCTGCCCAATCGCTAAGCTCCTGGGCCAGACCGCATAGAAAACCTCATATTAAAAAACCTATCCAAAAAATCCATCGTACAATTAACGTACATCATAAATTCCATCATAAAGCTTCACCATTTCCCCGCTGCATGGAAGAATGCCATAATCCACCCTATCCGCAAGCCAAACAAAGATCCTCACCACCCCGGCAATTATAGACCAATTAGCCTCCTTAATACCCTCTCCAAACTGACCGAAAAGGTTATCCTATCCCGGGTAGACGATATCGATACAGGACGACATCCAATTTGGATTTAGGGCTAGGCACATTACTGTACAGCAAGTATGCAGGATCACACCAATATCGCTACCCAATTTAACCAAAGTAAAGTTACGGTCATGGCCCTGCGAGACATTGAAAAAGCTTTCGACAAGCTTTGGGTAGCAGGGCTTATGGCCAAATTAATCAAAAACCATTTTCCATCAATCCTAATAAAACTTATCCACTCATATCTAACCAACAGATCCTTCCAAACCAAAATAAACAATTCTCTCTCAACCCCATAATGGCAGGAGTCCCCCAAGGCAGCGTCCTTGGACCCAAATTATTTAACCTATACCTAAGCGATTTCCCCACTTTCCAAAACACTAATACGGCTCTGTACGCAGACGACACGGCCATCTACGCTCACTCATCCAGTGCGCAGGTGGCCAACAAACAACTACAAATACACGTAGATATACTAAAACGCTACGGGGAGAAATGGAAACTTAAAATCAACGCCACAAAAACCGAAACCATTGTCTTTTCACGCAAATTCACACTAAACAAAGTAATCACACCACTACAAATACACAAACAAAAAATAACGCCCACACACACGGTTAAATACCTAGGCACACACTTATACCAAACACTAAGACATGGCCCACACATACCACACACAATTAAAAAAGCCCAACACGTAATCCGAAATCTCTATCCACTCCTAGTTCAAAACAGTTCCCTCTCTATAAAAAATAAAATCCTCATCTACACCGCAATCATTCGCCCCATGCTAACATATGCAGCCCCAGTTTGGTGTAACGCTTCGGCAACCGCACTAATCCCATTGCAACGTCTCCAGAATATATGCTTACGACTGGCCACCAGCTCTAGACGATACACACGACAAACAGACCTACACGAAATCGCAAACATACCGTACATAGCACAATACATAAAACAAATATCACAAAAATTTTACAAAACACAGTTAAACTCAAACACACTCACAAAACACATCACAAAATTAAGACACGACAACACAACACATAGATTAAAGCATAAGCTCCCCTACCAGACACTACCCATATTTTCGGAAAGCCTCCGTGAGCCGAACACGTAGTACAGACACACAGAACAACAATGCAACACACAACACGCATCACTATACAACAATAGAGTCAACCACAGATACAGAACATTTCACATAAATTTAATGGCCATAGAATCACCAGTATTGTTAAATTTTAATTTAGTTAAGTTAGTTTATAAGTTTTATTAAAAATGCCATGCATTTAAATGGGTTTTTGTTCCCTCTTTTCCCATAAAACACAATCCTAACACGAATATAATTTAAACCAAAATGTAACAGACAATAACACAATGTTTTAAGCACACAACGCAATATACACTCATACACAGATATACACTCTCTTTTGTGAGTAGGAGCTCTGATAAAACCAATCATGTGTTTCCTTATTAATTAATATTAATTAATGTAATGTATAAATTAAAATAAATAAAAAGATTTCAAAATGAAAATGAATGGAGCGTAAATCCAAAGGCTCTGGGTTCGATCCCCGGCGAAGCCCGATGAATTTTTCTCAAATTCGTTTCCATTATCTGTTTAATACATTGCGTTGGTACAATTTCCAACAAAAAGACTATCTCTTCATTGATTTAATAAGTATATATATATATATATATATATATATATATATATATATATATATATATATATATATATATATATATATATATATATATAGATGCCATGCGCTCCATCACTGCTAAATCTCCTCACTACCCTTGTGGCTCTCTGGAACGCCAATGGTCATGGACAACACAGCCAAGAAGCAGAACACAGCATAGATGTGATTCTCATTTCCGAAACTCACTTTACAAATAAGACGTATCTGAAGATACCAGGATACTCAATATACAATACGAAATACCCAGATGGTACTGCCGTAATCATCCGACCGCAAATTAAACATCATGAACTAAATAAATATCAGCACGAACACCTCCAAGCTACTAGCATTGTAATTAACGAAGAGACAACAAGACCTCTAACTATTTCAGCTGTCTACTGTCCATCTAGACACACAATTAACAAAGCACAATTTAAAGACTTTTATAACACTCTGGGGCCTAGATTAATAGCTGTAGGTGACTACAATGCGAAACATCCCTACTGGGGTTCACGACTGACCACCCCTAAAAGTAGACAACTCTACGAAGCAATGCAAGAGAATAATCTACATCATTTATCTAGCGGCCAACCTACATACTGGCCTAGTGACAGAAGAAAAGTTCCGGATCTCATAGACTTTTGTGTAGTAAAAAGCGTGTCATCACATTATCTGAATGCCGAAAGTTGCCTAGACCTATCATCGGACCACTCTCCAGTCATAATTACTGTAAATAGACAAATAACAATATAACAAAATCCTCTCCAAAAACCACTCATTAGTAAAAAAACAGACTGGCACACATTCAGAAATCTGCTGGACAAACAAGCTTTCGCTCGAAATTTCACTAAAAACCGAACACGAAATAGACGAAGCCATAAAACTCCTAATTGACGCAATACAAGAATCAGCATGGGGCGCAACACCGGTGCAACACGCCAATCAAAAACGAGAAAATGGTCAAAAAATCGTTTGGGACATCGTCGCTGAAAAACGGAAGCTACGCAAATAATGGCAAATAACAAGATCACCACAGGACAAAACAAAACTTAACTAGGCAATTAAAGCTGTCAAAAAGCTACTAAGCAACCTGCGAAATAAATCTGTCGAAGAATACTTAGAAAATCTCACCCCGTCAGCATCCACAGACTATTCCCTCTGGCGAGCAACAAAAAAGCTCAAACAACCGGAACAGTCAAATCCACCCTTACTCCTAGCAGATGGTAGCTGGGCCAGAACCGACCAGTCAAATGCAAACACATTTGCGCAACATTTATCATCAGTATTCCAACCCTTCCCTAGTGAAATTTCGGTAGAAGAAGAACAAGAAATCCTGCAATACCTACAGACCCCCCTACAACTTGCCTATAGTCAAATGAAAAACTAGTGAAATAAAAAACGCTATAGCAAATCATGACCCCGAAAAAGCTTCAGGATATGACCTAATAACAGGAAGGATTCAACAAGAACTTTCTTCTAATGGAATCAAGCTGATAACAATGATCTGTAACTCAGTCCTAAGATTAGAATATCTTCCCTCTCAGTGGAAAGTAGCCCAAATTATCCTTATACCCAAGCCAGGAAAACCACCACAAGAAGTAAGCTCCTACAGACCCATCAGTCTCCTTCCTATATCGTCGTTGAACATAGAAAAAACACATTTGGACAAAAAGAAAACAACTTGGTCTGAAATTCAGTCGCGTGTACTGGCTAATAGGCCGTAAATCTCATCTCTCAACAGAAAACAAAATTCTTCTTTACAAGACTACCCTCAAATAAGTCTGGACGTACGGAATCCAACTATGGGGTACCGCCAGTAACTCTAAAATTGAAATCCTGCAGAGATTTCTGTCCAAAGTGCTCCGCTCTGTCCTTAATGCACCATGGTTCGTCACCAACGCCATAATTCACCGCGATCTCTCCGTAGAGACAGTGAAAAAAGAAATTAAAAACGTCAGTGAGAAATATCATAGCAGATTACGTGCGCATCCAAATACTTTAGCAAGTAATTTTCTGACAGTGAAAATAAAAAAACGCTTAAAACGTGATAACATACTTGACCTACCTAATAAATGTAACTAACAATTTCAATGTTTTTAGTGTCATCATACCTGTTATGCAGAGGCGACAGAAAAAAAGCCACCTAGCAAATTCTCGACCTGTCATGCAGAGTCGACAGAAAAGAAGCCAGTTAGCAAATTCCCGACAAGGTGACGAGAAATAGTCACCAATATTGACACAATTAGCACTCTAGAATAAGAAAAGGACTATCACAGCATAGTACCCTCTACATGTATTTTTGTACATCTTACTTTAAGTTTTACTGAATGTCAGTTATTAAGACAGATTGTAAATAAAAATGAGTTATAAAAAAAAAGTTTCGTTTTTCTGCCACAAGTGGCGTTGTTCTTTCTTAAAAAACAAATTGTTCCCATGTAAAGTGTGTTCTTGAATGTCACTTAAGAGCAAATATATTATATTGTGGTTTCATAAAGAAATCTAACAAGAGTTTCAATGAAATACTGCCTAAATACAATAGGCTATGGGCCCAGGCACAAAGTAATTAAATATTTCAATAAAAAACTTCAAGTTGAGAGCAAGATTACAACCGGTGTAAAACTAACCTACAATGGCGGTTACTTATGCGATGAAAATTGAGAAGTTTGATGGAAGAAATTTCAAATAATGGAAATTTCAAGTGAAATGCGCAGTAAGTGCAAAAGGGTTGAACATAGAAAAGGCAAGACCAGCAGAAACCAGCTCGCAAGTGCAGTGGGATAAAGATGATGGCATGGCCATGTTCATTCTAACATCGTCCATGGATTTGAATCAAATATCTCTTATAGAAAACTGCGAGACTGCTAAACAAGTCATGACAAAATTAGAAGCCATTTATGAGCAAAAATCAGAACATAACAAAATGTTAATTCATGAAATTTTTTATCAATATTCATGCAGTGCCAGTGACACGATGGCACAGCACGTGTCCAAGCTGGAAAGCCTAGCAAAGCAGCTACGGGAGACTGGTGAGAAAATCAGTGACACAGCAGTAATGACTAAGATTCTAAGCATGGTTGTCACTCGATGAAAAGAGTCAAACAATTCAAAACCTCACTTCTCGCCTAGTAGATGAAGAAGCCAGCCTTGCCAATGATGCAAGTAGTAGTGAGTCAGCACTAGTAACATCAAAAGGAAATTTTAAAACAAAAAATGGAAATAAACAGAACGCTTCAAATGATCAAAGAGCATCAAGTCATAGATTTGTATGCTAAAATTGCAATAAAAGAGGCCACTTCGCTAAAGATTGCAGAGTGCCAAAGACAAAGCATGATAAGAAACCCAACAATATGTTGGCATTCAGCGCAGCGTTGAATGAACATGACGAAAAGGCATGGATTCTTGATGGAGCCTCAATGCACATGACCTTCAAGCGGGACTACTTCTGGAAGTTGAACGAGTCTCAACATAACAATTATGGTAAATTGGGTAATAAACAGAGTATCAAAGTAAGTGGTGAAGGAACTATATTGATAGACAAAAAGGTTAATGGTACATGGGAGAGATGTAAACTTGAGAATGTTTTATATGTACCCGACTTGCGAAAAAATCTGTTTTCGGAAGGTGCTGCTATTAGGAGAGGATATATGATAATGAAGAGTTGTGAAAAAGCAATGATTATGAAAAATAATGTTGTTGTAATGTGTGCACATCTAACAGAGAACAATAAGAAAACTGTAATATTGTGCAAACAGATATAAAAGTTTGGTATGAAAGATTAGGACATTTGAATGTCAAGGAGCTTCAAAATATGTGTAAGAATGGTGTGATTCCTGTTACATTGAGTGGAAATCAGGAATTTGTTTGTGAAGCGTGCCAATATGAGAAGCACGCAAGACACCCCTTTTTGAAATCTCCTATAGAAGAACTTTCTGTGTCGGGTATGAAATATTTTGTTTTGTTCAAAGATGGAGCTACAAGTTATCGCCATGTTTATTTCATGAAGCATAAGAGTGAAGTATTTCAATGTTTTTGAAGTATAATGCAATTGTAAAGAACAGATTTCAACATGATTTGCACATACTACATACAGATAATGGTTGTTAATATGTGAACCAAGAATTTACTTCATTTCTGGAGAATAAGGGAATAACGCATGAACGTACTGCCCCGTATACCCCTCAACAGAACTGAAGAGAAATGCGTTCAATAATGGAAACTGCAAGAACAATATTATATGCAAAGAACATTCCCTTGAACATATGAGCAGAAGCTGTCAAATGTGCCATATATTTTTTAAATAGAAATACGTCAAGCCAGACGGGAGATGTTACATCTTTTGAACTGTGGCATGGAGTGAAACCAACTTGCGACATATCAGAATATTTGGACCATAATTACAGGATGTATGATAATAATACCAAGAAGATACAGTATCCCGAGACGTGATCTTTGATGAATGTAGTAAACCAGAAGAAAAACAAAGTTTTGTAGAAGTGACAGCTGAACAAAAGGATTATTCTACGAGGTCTACCTCACAGGATGAGTTTCAAATATACCTGAAGAAAGTAGTTCATATGATAGTTTGAAGAGTTAAGAAGAACTAGATGAAACTTATGTGCCTCCAAGACATATACGTTTGGAGCAGGAAGAACAAAGAAACGTCACGTTACGTCCACGTCGAAATAATAACCTGGAAGTAAATTTTACAGAGTTGGAGATACCTAATACTTATGAAGAAGCGATGAATAGTCCAAATTCTCATCTATGGAAGAAAGCTGTGATTGAAGAGCTTCAGTCACATGAAGAAAATCAAACTTAGACTGACCGAACGAAGAAGAAACCTGTGTCTTGCAAATGGGTATTCACCACAAAGAAAAATAAAGATAGAGAAATAGTACGTCTCAAAGGGGTTAGATTATAATGAGACTTTTCCCCCCAGTAGCAGGTACGATTCTATCAGGGTACTGCTTAGCATTGCTGCGAGGGATGAACTGCAGATCGAGCAATTTGATTTAAAGACGGCCTTCCTGTACGGTGAGCTCTCTGAGGAGATATACATGGAGGTGCCAGAGAGATTGGAAGTAACGTCCTCAAAAGTATGTAAATTAATTAAATCCATATACGGTCTTAAACAATCATCTAGATGTTGGAATGAGAAATTTTGTTCTTTTCTTGACATTTGTGGTTTCAAACAATGCCCATCAGATAATTGTGTATTTGTAGGATATTTTAAATAAGTAAAGTAATATTAATTCTTTATGTTGATGATGGATTACAACTGGCTAAAAATAAAGATGTCTTATCTGAAATACTAAGTATTCTTAAACAAAAGTTATAAATTTTAATTCATTTATTGGTATAGAAATAGATAAAGAAAAAGATTGTATAAGCATAAGTCAAAGACAGTATATTAAAACATTAATAAATAAATTTAATTTGTCAGATGCAAAAAATAGTAATACCCCTGCTGATGTACATTTATCTAAGCATACAAGCAATGAGCATATTAACTTCCCATATAGAGAAGCAATGGGAGCATTGTTATTCTTTTCATCTGTATCTAAACCTGACATAGCATATGTTGTAAATATTGTTAGTAGGTATGTCAATAACCCAGGGCCTTCACATGTTACAGCTGTTAAAAGAATCTTACGTTATTTAATTAATTCTAAAGATTTGTCTATTGTGTATCAGGGTAATGTTAAATTAGTTGGCTACTCTGACTCTGACTTTGCGGGTGATTTGGACACTAGGAAATCTAATACAGGTTATATATTTGTACTGAATGGAGGTCCTGTCACTTGGTCTAGCCGTAAACAAAATACTGTGGCATTGTCCACAACCGAGTCTGAGTTCATGGCTGCTAGTGAAGCTACAAAAGAAATTTTATGGCTTAGGCAATTTCTTTGTGATATTAGGGAGCCACAAGGCTTAATCACTTTAAATGTTGACAACCAGAGTGCAATTAAATTGATAAACAACCCTGTTTTTCATCAAAGAAGCAAGCACATAGATATAAAATATAATTTTATCAGAGAGAATGTTGCAATGAAAATTGTTGATATTAAATATGTTGAGAGTTTAAATCAATCAACTGATTTCTTAACTAAATCTTTGCCTGTAAATAAATTTAATTCAAATAGAGATAAGATGTTGAGAAATGTTTGATGTGGCTAATGTTTATTTTCTGAAATTGTTTACTTAAAAGTAAAGCCAATTATTATATCTACCTTATAAATTTAAGTGGGAGTGTTAAATAAATAAATTTATAAAGTAGCTCATAGGTGTCTTTGTAAACATTTTGTTGAGGACTGCCTTTATAAATGTGTCAGTTAAGTATTGTTTTTTTGCCGCAAGTGGCGTTGTTCGTTCTTAAAATTGAAATATATATATATATATATATATATATATTATATATATATATATATATATATATATATATATATATATATATATATATATATATATATATGTAAGGCAATAATTTATTACGGTCCTGTGTTCTTAAAATTTCACTGTAAGCAGACGTTGAACTATATCTTTCTTAAGTAGAACCGTCACCGTTGATGCGTGAGACTGTGCACTATGGTTGTGAGTGGGTGAATTGTGCATGTGTGAGTGCATACGAGGGGTGACGCGGTCCAAGGGACGAGCGATGCTGTTGGTCAAACCAATGCTGTATGTTGATGGCGGATTGCTAATTGTTGAGTGAGTATTCTCACTGTCATTCAGGTATATTCCTATTTCCTTATGGAATGGGACGTTTGATTGATTTTTCTATCAATTCTTTGTAAGCATTTGTTGTTTAGTTCAATTTCATGATTTATCCTATTTCAGAAGTTTCGTTGGATGTCCAGCCTTGTCGGCATCTTTATATAAAAATTGTCGAGAGGTCATATCAATAATACTAATACTAATTGAGTGGTACAGTGTTTCGACTTGTACTACATTTGTTCCGAGCTAGTTACTACTCAGAATACCTACATTAAGCAAATTACATCTGATTTATATATCTTTGATTGAGTGTAGTGAATTTCCATTTTAGTTGTAGTAACGGAGATTTACGTAGATTAATCTGATCATTTAGGTAGATTTCTGGCGGGTCAGATATGGTGGAGATTGAAATGTTGTATTATTCCATTTTCCTATTTTTCGTTATGGAGTTTTAAAGAGTAAAGGTCAACGTCAATTAAGTTTTAAAAAACATTGGTATATTTGAAGAATGTTGGCAGATCGAAGAGTTTCTTTTGCAGCCTATATTTTGTGTTCATCTCGTCTGATACCGTCATGACTTGTGTTATGTCCGGGTGGATGATGGTTGTTTTAAAAGGAGTGGGTTTCGATGGAGCAACGTCCAAGTAGGGTGGATCTGGCTTTGACCAGGGTTGGACCTACTTGTGGTTGTCTGCCTAACAGGGTGTGCTTGTTGGTTACAGGATTGGACCTGTTAGGGGACTCATGTAGTAATAGATATCTGGTAGTATCCTGATGTCAAGTGTGAGATGATTAAATATCTCCAACCGCGTAGACGGTCAATTATTTGCAAATGTGAATTAATTCTTCGAGGACGAAGTATAGTCAGGATTGGTCGACTGTAAGGCAATAATTTATTACGGTCCTGTGTTCTTAAAATTTCACTGTAAGCAGACGTTGAACTATATCTTTCTTAAGTCACCGTTGATGCGTGAGACTGTGCACTATGGTTGTGAGTGGGTGAATTGTGCATGTGTGAGTGCATACGAGGGGTGATGCGGTCCAATGCTGTATGTTAATGGCGGATTGCTAATTGTTGAGTGAGTATTCTCACTGTCATTCAGGTATATTCCTATTTCCTTATCCTCAATGTTATATCCGCTAATCAGGGCGTGCTTGGCTTGTTCCAAGATTAGATCTGATAGCAGGTAATTCAATACAGGATATGATTGCATTTCGATTGCAGGACCTGTATTTTAGTACATCTACCTTCAGGATGGACCTGGCAGAGGTCCAGGGTTGGACCAGTTGGTAGATAAGCTAGTTTACTTCTTCCTCAGGGTGGATCTGGCTTCGACCAGGGTTGGACATGAGGGAAATTCGTCCAAGTAGGGTGGATCTGGCAGAGGTCCAGGGTTGGACCTACTTGGGGTTGCCTACCTAGTGGGATGTGCCTGGTAGCGCCAGGATTGGACCCACTAGGAGATGCCCATTAGGGAATGCCCGTAATGGAAGCCTGCCTTCAGGGTGTATCTGGCTATAGACCAGGGTTGCACCAGTTGGCGGTTGCCCACCTAACAGGGTGTGCCTGGTAGCTCCAGGATTGGATCTGTTAGGGGATGCCCATAAGGGAAGACTACCTTCAGGGTGGACCTGGCAGAGGTCCAGGGTTGGACCAGTTGGTAGATAAGCTTGTCGTGAACAAGTATGTACAGGGCTTAAGGCACTGTCTCCATATTCCTTAACCTACCTAATCCTTTGTATAATGTCTTGTGGTATCGGTATGACATGTTGTATTTTTATAATGCAGGTGTGAAGGATACCAAGGCGACGCCCAAACCTTAGGCGCCGTTATAACCATCGATGTGATCGTAGGATGTCTTAGCATCAGGTCAACCGGTCATTTATACATATTAATCGTAATGACTTTAATTAGACTTTAGTATTGTTCTTCTAAAACTGTTTATATTGTATTTTATAACCGATCTATAACTACGTTAGAAAAGCTCTCTTATAAATGCAATAAAGGAAACCCGAAACGTGTATGTATAAATATATATATATATATATATATATATATATATATATATATATATATATATATATATATATATATCATGTCAGAATAAATATAAGTTCAACGATCTTTTCTAATAATCATAACATAAACAATAAACAAATAAATGCAGGGCCACACAGACGCTGCGTGATGACTGCATAACTTGACATACAAAAATTTTCTCAGTTATGAGTTTACACAGACACTGCGTGATGACTCCATAACTAGAGAATACTGCTTTGGACGCCTTAAAAGCAGGCCTATCTTTGACGAGGTATATCTGAAGAACTAAAAGTTACAAAGACTTCAGGACTTAAAAGATGAAAATTTTTAACTTTGAGAAAATTTATTTTTATAAAAAAATGCTTTGCGGTGCGCCCGTCAGATGGCGCCATGAAAACAATTTTTGCGTGCACGAGTACGCGAAAACGGTAACTCGTGGAACAAAATCGATAAGGATTTATAATCTACATTAAATTTAGCACCGTAGTATCGTATTTGAATTTTGAAAAGAATGGCGGCTATTTGAACTTTGTGGTACGAATTTGACGCAAAAATCGAGCATAAAAGTGGTTCCCAAGCAAAATTAAGAAGCAAATTCAAAAATGCCGGACGATATTACAGTGCGTTTTTCAATTGCGCGTAAATCACACAAAAAATGACGGAAATCCGATGAAAATTGTGGGAGATACCGTGCACGCAAATTTGAAAAATACTGTTTCGAGATAATCGCGTTTAAGGTTTTGACAAGTCAAAACTCATGCATATTTTGCATTTACCTTCAATCTGCGATTCTAGAAAATCGGCTATTTCACTTTGAATAAAAGTCCGGTTTGGGTTCTAACATAGAAAATTATATTTTACACATTCCAAAGTATCTTTTAAGCGCAAAAAAAATCGATTTTTTGAAACGGCCAAAGCAGTATTCCCCCTTAAGGCTTACACAAACGCTGCGCGATGGCCTTAAAATGACAATTATGACAATTTTCAACACTTACATAAACCACACAAACCTTTAATATACTTACATAAGAGTCCATGGCCTGGTCAAAATTGTCATAGGTAAAATTCAATTAATTCAAATTTAAATTCATTATCAATTTGACCAATCAAAATTTTTTATTTTTTATTGTATTGCTACTGTAACGATAATTGGTCCCCATATAAACGTTCATACAGATAAATTATCACACAGTTAAATGCTCACACAGGCATATTAACAAAAATGACTACTCACAGTCTATAATTTTATTCCGATGAGAATTCGCCAGGCCAACTTCTAAGCATGTCCATAGTGGTGGTTCTTTTTCTGTTGGAACTCAAATTCTTCAGCTCCACTCGATCATTGGGCAATAGTTGTAGAATTTCAAAAGGACCCTCATATCTTTGATCCAATTTTGCCAAATGGAAATTTTTCTGATGGATGAAAGACGATGTCCCCTACTTCAATGGTTTTATTAACTCGTCCAGTCTTATCGAACAACATTTTTGAATATTTTGTCTTTTGTTTTGTACGCTCGTATGTCAGTTTTCGATCGTTTTCTAAATTATTATCGTCACTAGTTGTTGCCGAAATTTGATTCGTTAGAGCTTGTATATCGGAGTTACTACTATTATGTCCTGTTAAAAGATAAACAGGAGAAAACCCGGTGGTCTTTTGCGTGGTTGTGTTTAATGTGTTATGTAATTTAGAAATAATGCTTGCCCATTCTGACTTATTAGTAATTTCAACCCTCAAAAGATCTAATACGATCGAAACATATCTTCCTACTTGACCATTGCCACGAGGAACATTTTTGGCAGTAAGATGTTGCTCAATGTTCAAACTAGATAATAATTCTTTTACAGACTGATCGGTAAAATTTGTGCCTCTATCACAAACAAATCTTGTTGTAGTCCCAAATAGATTCAATTAAGTTTGTAATTTCTTGCAAGTTTCTGATCCAGACAATGTTTTCAAGGGGATTAAGAATAAAAATTATTATTATGTTTGAACCCGTCGGTAGACAAAGGAAATGGTCCTACACAATCACCGTGTATGGTATGGAAAGGTGTTGGTATTTTGGCACTAATGCAACAAGCATTGTTAAAGTGCTTTCATTTCTCCGGGTGTCTGCACATTCCAGCCGTGAAATGTTCATTCACACTTGTGAAAGTATAACGTTTTTCTTTAGGCTTTATTTTAGCTAAAACTGATATTTTTATTTCGAAATTGATTCATTTTTATAATTTTTGTTAATTTTAATCATTTATCTATTTCCCCTTTTATTTTCTCTTGTGATATAAAATTCGGTTTTTGCATATACTATTTTTCACTTTCACCTGCACAAGCGGCAATGACCATATAGTCGATCCGCAATTTAAATAAAATAAAATATATATATATTATATTTATTGAACAATTAAAAATATAGTTAAGTTATAGATATATAAAAATTATTGAAACGTTAAAAGAACAAATTCAGTAAATTGTATCACAATTTACTTGCTTCTTTTGTCTTTTTGTTTTCTAGCCGCCTCTACAAAATGTGCAGTATCTCTTATTGACATTTGCTTAGTATATCTAGGATCAACCAGTTCCGGTAAAATGCAATCAAATTAGAATTTTATTAGTTTTTGTTCCATTTTGTTTTTCTAGAAGTCATCGTATTCTATAATTTCTAATTCTATAATTTCTAATTTCAATGGCAAGTTTTAGGATGTCCATACCCCCAAAATGCACCTCTTTCTTCTTGTGATGCGAAGTTGTTGTTTAGAAATATCAACAATGATTTTTGTTGATAACGTAATTATCATCTGCATTATTTTTTGTCCAAAATTTCACTTTTCTACTGTTTATAGCTTCATGAATCGGCATATTATAAGACGAGTAAGTACATTTTATCTCAATGATGGTATCGTCATGCACTAATCCGTCTGGAGAAGCTCCAAGAAAATAGTGTTCTTTGTCAATTAACATTTCACAAGGTCTAATTATTATATTTAGCTCTTCTAATTGTTGCTTTGCTACAACTTCATAGCGCTTTACATGTGCCAAGAAAGCAATATTCAAATTTTGTGCAGAATATAGAAAAAAATTGACTGTTTGCGCAAGTAGTATATGCTCTTCTACTGCAAATACGACTAAAATTTGAAGCACTCAAAAGTTTTCTCCTTTTTCTAACCAAACCTCACTATCTGCCTGAAATATTGTTTCCTTTTCAAATTTCTATTTCTCTGCTTCCGATTTCTGAAATTTTTCTAGAAAGTATCGTTTTTCTATTTCAAAAATATCTATCTCCATGTCTGGTTGTTCACAGTTAGGTCCATATTGAGCATCAGTTCAAGCTTGCTGTTTATTTCCAAATAATTGTTTTCTATCTGATTTGTATTTCAGCTTGTTTCTTTTAATGTTTATGATCCATTTTTGTCGACGAAGTTCAAATGATTTTTTTATAGCACTAAGACTCTTTACACATAGCATTTTGTGAACCTCATAATGTGGGTGCTTAGAATTATGTGATAATACAGCAGCATGGCATCTAGATTAGTATGATCTGCCTTTGGAAAAATTAATGCGTTTGTCAACAATAAACTTAGTGATTATGGAATTAAATTGTTCTAATTTATTATTATCAACATCATATAATAGACTTCTAGCTTCTTGAAACTGCTTTAACAATTAATTGTAATCTCTTGAAAAATTCTAATTTCTTTTTTAAATCTTCATATAAATTTAATTCCTCTTTCTTGTTGCGCAGTTTTTATGGTCACCGAAAATGTGATTTATAATGTTATCAATATCAAATCAATAATGAGCTAGTCCTTTTTTTTTATGGCAGATGTACTAACGCAATATATTACATTGTTGTTTGTTACGAATTTGAGAAAAATTCATCGGGCTTCGCCGGGGAATCACATATATTTACATAAAATTACATTGTGGATTAATGATGGTACATTTTTGTGTGTGTGAGAGATATTTTGTTTTGTATTCTTTTGTGCAAGGTATTGTTGTATGTGTTAGTGTTAGGTGTTAGGCTCATGAAACTCCTCATGAAATATGGGCAAGTCTTGGTAGGGAACTTGTGTTTGAGTCTTCATGTGGTGTTGTCGCGAATTTGTGTGATGTTTCTTATAAGTGTATTTGAATTAAATTGTGTATTTTTGTAAAATGTTTGTGATGTGTCTTGGATGTAATCTCGGATGTAAGGTATGTTAGTGTTTTCGTGTAGTTGTGTGATGCGTGTGTATCTTCCAGAGCTGGTCGCGGGTCTAAGACACTTTATCTGAAGGCGTTGCAGTGGTAGGGTGGTGGTGATCGGTGCGTTACACCAGACCGGGGCCGCATACATGATGATGGGGAAAATGATTGATGTGTATATGAGGAGTTTATTTTTAACTGTTAAGGAGCTATTTTTGACAAGGAGAGGATATAGGTTGCGAATGACGGCATATACGTTGTATGTTTAATATGTTGGTTGTGACGTAGTGTTCTGTATAAGTGTATACCTAAGTATTTTACTTTGTTGGTAGGTGTAATTTTTTGTTTATGTATTTTGAGTGATGTGATTATTCTGTTGTGTGTGAATTTACGTGTAAAGACTATAATTTCGGTTTTGTTCGTGTTTGTGTTTATTTTCCATGTGTTCCAATAGCGTTCAAGTAGGTTTATGTATATTTGTGTTTGTTTTGTGGCTACTTGGACATTAAAAGAGTGTGTGTAAATTGCTGTAGTGTATGTGTTCGGGAATGTGGGTAAAACAAATCGAAATATGTATTTGAAGAAGGCAACGCATATATGTATATATTTCTGATACGCACCTATCGGCGTCGAGCTCCTTGAAGTTGAAAATTCTCAGAAAACTAATGCATTTCTGGTTCCAGCAACACGGTGATTGTTTCAAGATGTATGAACTTCTTTTCAACTTGCAGACTTGATCTGTAGACCCACTCGCATCCAATGGCGCGACGATCCGGAGGTAGTTGTACCAATTCCCATGTGTCTTTTTCAACTTATGAAGCCATTTCGTCTTCCATTGCTTGGAATCCAGAACTTCGATTCTGGCAATGAAATTGCTTCTTTGAAATACTGTGGTTCATTAGTTGTCGCGGAATATGCTATAGAATCTGCGTTCCTGTACCGAACAGGTCTTTGAATATCATTGCGATCACGAAGACGTTCACAAAGAGGTGCTTCTTCAGTTTCAGTGTCTTCTCCAACAGTCTCCCCTGGAACAGCATCCTCTGAATTTGCATGTTGAACTCTTGCATCTTCGAAAAGAGGTGGCTCAGCGTCCTCAATGATATTCCAGTCGCTAACAAAATGGTTTTCTTCAGGTAGTATGGTCAACTGTGTAGCATTCTCGCTGAATACGACATCCCTCGAAACGGAAAACTTCCTAGTTACTGGATTGAAAAGTTTGTAGTTCTGACTGTAACCTTCATATCCAACCATAATGACCTTCTTCGACTTTAGCTGGAACTTGGTCCATAATTGTTTCGGAATGTGCATAAAGCGACAAATCCAAATTTCTGCATATGCTTTACTGTAACCTCCTTGTTGAACCATTTTTCGTATGGTGTCTTGTCGATGTTTGGCTTCCTTGGTCTTCGATTCAATGCATAGACAGCTGTATTAACAGCTTCCGCCCAAAAGGTTTCTGGCAAATTGTACTCCAATAACATTGTACTAGCACTTTCTACAATGGAACGAATTTCTCGTTCTGCTCTCCCATGTTCTTCAGGTGCATATGGGGATCTCGTTTCGCGAATAATACCTTTAGTTTTCAAATAGGTTTTCAGAATTTTATTTACATACTCACATCCATTATCGCTTTTAAGAATTTGGATCTTGTTACTTGTTTGTCTTTTAATTAAGCTATCAAGTTCTGGAAAAATAGAAATGACATAATTTTTGATTTTCAAGAAATATACAAACCGATATGCTGTGCAATCGTCCTTAAATATTACAAAATAATTAGATCCTCCAAGCGAGGAATGCGGCATCTTTCCGCACAGGTCACTGTGTATAATCTCGCCGGGTTTGGTAGCATGAGGATGCATGTTTGGTTTGAAGGGGTTTCGATGTAGTTTCCTTAATTGACAAGCTTCTCAAAATAAGTTATCGGAATTTGTCAATTTCAGATTAGGGATTAGTCCGGCTTCACTCATTTTCTTCAGTTTATCGAAACTTGCATACCCAAGCTTCTCATGCCACAATAATGCCGAACTTGAAGATGTGACGTTAGCTTGTTCCACTCGGCTTGTTTTAAAAGACATTTTATAACATTGATTTGCCAATATGGTACCAGTTGCAACAAGTTTTGTCGTATTAAATATTTTGATTGTTTTTCTGTCAAAAATAACTTTTAAATTCTTGCTTGTTCCGGCTTCCACTGAAAACAAATTCTTCTTGAGGTTTGGATCATATAATGTGTTTTCTAACGTGCATGGCTCTAGTTATCCATTTACTGAAGCCATTACTGCTATAGAACCAATGCCTGCAGCATAAACAAAGGAGTTGTCACCAAATTGAATGCTAATATTTTTATCCGGAATTTTTTCAAACGTTGAAAACCAATCCATGTGAGACGTCATATGCTTTGACGCGGCGCTGTCAGCAAGCCAAACATCTTCATGACCAACAGCTGCCAGGTTCTTCATTTCAGCGCTGAAGGCCTGATGATTGGATCCTGGACCCTTGTTTGATTTAGCTAACAATTTCCCGAACTCAGATTTGAAATGACCCTTCTAATGACAAAAGAAGCATTCAACATTTCTCTTGTCAATCTTCTTATTCTGGCTTAGCCTGGGTTTGAATGCTTCACGGAAACTTGTAGACTTTGAAGTATTCGCTTTTACAGCTGCGAATACGGAAGTCATCTCGTCGGACAGTTTCATTTTCTGTTCTTCTTTCAACAAACGAATCATCAAATTCTCAAAAGTTTGTCATTTCTCTGCATACGAGTCTCAGGCAGTAACAAAGGAACTAAACTTCGCTGGCCAATCCAGAGTTTTCGCAATTTTTTCGATGTCTCCCACTGGCTCTCCAACGCTTATGCTTGTGTCAATGATTCAATTTTGCTGAAGTGTTTTGCAATTGAATCAGTTTCCAATATTACATAGCTGAAAAATTGTTGTTTTAACGTCACCTTATTTATCGCAGAACGCTGTTCATGGTTTGACTTTAGTCGACTCCACACATTTAATCTTGTTTCAACGAGAGCCTACAGCAAATTCCATACAATTGATTCTATAGAAATTGTAGAACATATGTTTTTTTGTTTGAGCTGTAACAGTTTATTGGGATATTTAACGTCTTGATTTTGTCACAGAGTGCATTGGGGCTGCCCAAGTTACTGTTGATTTTAGTCGACAGAGTTGTCGATTTTAGGCACACCACGCACTTTTTTCTGCTTCTGATGGTTGTTGTCGTTTCTGAGGCGGCAGTTCTTCGGTTTGGGTTTGCTATTCTCATTAGTTTGATTTGAGAGGAACAGCGAGGATGTATATGGCTGCTGATTTGGTTTGTTTCAGGTTGATAAATGCATGTGCACTACGTTCGAGTCTGTTTATGTTGGTATGACTTCCTTTTAATTTTTTGGATGTATTGCTTGCTAGACATATTTGCTCGTCGTGTCGCGTTTGTTTTTATTACGTAATCCAATCGAAACATTGGATCAAATGCTGCTCGTAGTTCGAGTCGGATCACTTCGGGTAAATTATCAAAGCTTAGTATTTATTGCCTTTAATTTTGTTTTCAAATATCGAAACAAATAAAACGATTAAAAATGATGAACTGAATTATTATCTATAACTGCAGCGTGGCGCATATACGAGATTTGTCTTGATTTTACATAGTTCAAATTGCAGGTGAAATTTACATTAGACGCGCTTTGCAACATTTGGCACTTGTTATATCTACACAATCACATGTTAACCTTATCAGGTAGATAATAGTTAAATTATGAAATCGAAAAGAAAATTTATTTCGTTATGCAATAAAGAATAATATTATATTTTCAAATAATTTTCATTTTGGTTTTCAAGAAAATTTTCATCGTTTTTAACTAAAATTAAATGTCGTACTTAAAAGCGTATATCGTGAGGTATAATTTTTATATATTTTGAAAATTAAAATACAAACATTAGTTTCGAATAATATTACTATTTTGTTCTAATTAAGTGGAAAATTTTGTTTGTATCAATTTTTTCAAAGGTAGAAACGCTAGGTATTTCCGTCTGTCTGTTTTCAGGTGGGTGTATTCTGTATTACAACACTGATATTAACTTGATTTAATTTGATGGGACATATGGTTCT
>OX063288.1:13023606-13038606 GCA_944039245.1 Nebria salina
CAACGTTGGGATTACAGTGTCTGTACGAATTTTGTATTTATCCATCTATCTAACGTGTGCTCCGCTATAGGCCACTGGGGCCTCTTCAGAGTGTATTATGTCAGTGTAGTGCAGTGTACCTATCCGAAGTGTTGTATTTGTGTTTCTGTGTTTGCCACAGGCTCTAGTGCTGCAACTAGCTGCCTATTGTAGCTGCTATTGGCACCTGTCTCTACTTGTCACATGACGTAAACTACGAGGTTTACATGAGAAGTGACGTTACGATTCAGGGCCGAGCGTCAGTATGGTTGGTGTACCTGGACAGGGGAAACCGGAGAACCCGGGGGAAACCTGCCGTTCACTAGTGTCGGCACTAGTGAACCCTACCGGCGGGCTGCTCCACTAGAACGGTCACCCATCCAAGCTCACACAGCACAGCGCGTTGCTTAACTTACTTATCTCGCGACAAGCAAGCTACCAACGAACCAGTCTGCCGGCTGAATTTTGTATGCGGTCTCAGATCTAACGTCTTCATTCTTGTATTTTTACTAATAGATTCGGTTAGTTTACTTATGCGTTCACACAAAAACAGATGTGTTGATATTTTTAGTGAAAAACATATTTGGTGTCTTCTGTTTCGTTAAATATTTACAAATTAATTCAAGTGAGCCTGTAATATGATAAAATACTAGACAAATATATATATATATATATATATATATATATATATATATATATATATATATATATTTCTAAATTGAGCAGTTTCATTTAGTTATGTCGTGGGGTCAGTCGTTAGAGACCAAATGTCCTTTGTCAACTGCAGAGCTACTTGCTTTATTAGAAGAAGATGAAGATTTGCAACAAGCCGAAAAAATCGACGCAGTGTACATACCATCACCTGTTGATGAAATTACAGACGAAGAAAATATTGACGAACATATGAATGAGATTGCGAAAGTGTTACCGGACATAGCCGGAACATACGAAATTCATATAAATCCTCCTGAAGAAGCAGAAGAGTCTATTGAAAAAGAAACTTCTGTAGCAAGAAGAATAAAGATTTCTTCTAAATCATCCAAAAATATAGCAAAAAAAGTTATTCCGAAGTGGAAGAAACAAAATCCTACGTACTTAAATTTGCCACAAGACGAAGAACAGATTTCGATTGAAGAAATTGACGAGAAGATCAGTGGAAAATCTCCATATAAAGTTTTCTCTTTGTACTTCAGTGACGATGTACTGCAAAAAATTGTGGATTTTTCAAAAAAATATGCAAAAGGTTTAATCGACACTCTTTTGATTGCAAGTCTAAAACGCTTTATCGGTATATTAATTTTTTCCGGTTATCATACCTTACCAGCGACTAAAATGTATTGGTCGAAGGATGATGACAAAAACATGCCACTGGTACGAAATTGTATGAGTAGAAATAAATTTGATACAATCAAATAAAATTTACATCTGTCAGATAATGACCAATTAGAAAAATTTGATAATTTTTCAAAGCTTAGTCCTATCTTTGATCTAATAAATGAAAAAAATATGCAATTTGGTGTGTTTTCCCATAATCTGTCTATAGATGAGGAGATGGTGCCGTATTTTGGTCGACATGGTTGAAAGATGTTCATAAAAAACAAGCCAGTGGGGTTTGGTTTTAAATTGTGGTGTTTAAGTAGTTCCAATGGATATTTATAAAAATTTTCGCCGTATGGTGGGAAAAGTATGAACCCTGAAGTAACTGACTTAGGGCTAGGAGAACAAGTTATCCTCGACCTTCTGACCGTTGTAACGTGTCCATCTAAACATCGTGTATTTTTTGATAATTTTTTTTTGTCGCATAACTTATTTTGTTTACTGAAAACCAAAGGTTTTTACGCCACAGGAACAATCCGCGATAACCGAACTTGTAATAATACTTAAGAGACAGTAAAGAGCTTACAGAAAAAGCAAAGAGGATCATATGATTATTCTTTCGATTATGAAAATGAAATATTGTTAGTGAGATGGAATGATAATTCTGTTGTGACAGTCGCTACAAATAACTGCAGAATTGAGCCTCTAGTCTAAAAGGTACAACAGTAAAGAGAAAAAATTGGTAGGTATTCCTCAGCCGCAACTTATTGCTGCCTACAATAAGCATATGGGAGGAGTTGACCTGCATGATAATGGTATTGCTAACTACAGAATTAGTGTAAGAAGAAAGAAATGGTGGTGGCCACTATTTACAAATTTGGTCGACAGCGTTATTGTCAACGCTTGGAAAATATACAATATAGCTATCAAACAGAAAATGTCACAGCTAGATTTCAAATCTTATTTGGCTGTTACACTTATGAAAATTGAAAACCAGACTGGCGGCAATATTAACCCCGAAATTGAAGGCGAAGCAGGGCCTAGTGGACTACAAATTACATCTAGGAAATTGAAATACGGAAGGCCATCCAAAAGATCGTTACCAGCTGAAGTGAGGTATGATAGTATTAGTCATATCGTAGTTGAAGCAGATAATAAAGTAAGAAGAAGATGTAAGCAGTGCAAAAGTAATACAATATACATGTGCAATAAGTGTCATGTACATCTCAATGCAAACTGTTTCGAAATATTCCACACACGTTCATAAATTTTATAAGTCGCAAATCCCAATGTTGCGTAATCGCAACATTCTGTTGTTCAGTTTGTATCTACAAATAATTTTTTTTTCTTTACAAACATTTATATATGTGTACGTTTGTTTATAATAAATAGTCTTTGACCTAGCTTTCTTATTATTTTTACCTTTGGGAATTAATGGGTTAAGGAACAAATTCAAAAATCCCGTACGATATTATGGTGCGTTTTTCAATTGCGCGTAAATGGCACAAAAGTTCACGTCAATCCGATGAAAATTGTGGGAGATACCGTGCACACAAATTTGAAATATACTGTTTAAAAGTTTGACAAGTCAAAACTCTTGCATGCTAATACCGCTCGAGCGCTCCAGTCGTACGGGGCGCGCTTTTTAGGAAATCGGCTATTTCATTTTGAATAAAAGTCCGGTCTGGGTTCTAACATACAAAATTATATTCTACACATTCAAAAGTATCATTTAAGCGCAAAAGAAAATCGATTTTTTTATATATACGCATTTTGGTTAGATCGTTAGAATTTTAAAATTTTTCAAATTTTTTTGATTTCTAACGATCTAATTAAAATTCGTATAAGAAAGTTCAGTGAAAGACATGTCAGCTTTTTTACTTTTTTATTTGCTAAAATTATCTGAATTTTTTAAATAATTACATTTTAATTTTGTTTAAAACGTCTGTATAATTAAATTAAGAGTTATATAGAAAGCATAATAATAAGTTCTAGTCTATTATTTTATCCTAGATAAAGCGCGACCGATCCCGTTTTAATGAAGTTGGATTTTCAAATTGCGTTTTAACACATGCGTGAACATTGTTTACATGTAGGTAATATGTATATTCAATGGTGAGACTCTACTGTATATACTTTCACTTATTATACATAAATTATTAGTTGATTGTTCAAAGCCAACACTTAGCTAGACCAAGATCTATTGTTGGTTTTTCATTATCATTTCCACATATGGTCAGTTGCACCGCTTACACTTAACACAAAACTTAATTTAAAATTTCTTTTTTTTTAATACTTTACAACGTGCTTGAACGCTAAACTAACCTGCATTTATTATAATTAAACATATTTTATCTATTTCTACAGTATGCTGGAAATTCGATTTATTTATTTTATCTCTTCATTATTACGCAATTCAACGGCTTTTGCATCATGAACTATCGTTGTGACAAATTTTTAACGTTTTATTTAAGACAATATAAAGCATAAACACTAGCATTCAATTGAAAATACCAAACGTTATTAAGGGGAAGTAACACTCTGAAGGTCGAAAAAATAGGCTATTTTCGCGATTTTTTTCGAAGCACAGTAATGTAAGTAAATTACTTTTTTTTTACATTGTATTAAGTACATCCTTATTTGTATATTCAATTATTTTGAAAACTTAGCACAAAAAATTGCGACCGCTAGAACCTCCGAGCCAAGACCATGTCCAAAAATCATAGCTGCTGCGTTGACAGACTGGAGCGCTTAATTCTCATCTAAAATCAATTTTCTTCTTTTGTACTAGTTAAGTAGGTTTTAACTTAGGGATCAACTGGTTTTTAAAAAAATAGATTTTTTACTAATTTATACACATTTGAAAAAAAAAGTTGATAATCATGCAAATAGTTTTTGTTCTTTTTTTGGTCCTTAAAATAAAAAAAAACTGCATATCAATAAAATGACCAGTTGGTCCCTAAGTTGGGCTATGACGAACATATTCCCGAAGTTTCAAATAAATCAGATGAAAAATGCGACCTGTAGGCGGTCAACGCAGTTAAAAAACATGATTTCGATAGAAACGCGTTTAAAGTTTCAAGTACTGTTTTATACATATACATTTTATTGTCAGCGCTTCTCAGCGCAGTCAATAAAATGCTTTGTTCCTCATTTATTATTGTGAGTTACACTTCCATCTTTTAAAACCTGGTTCTAGAGGGTTCAAAAAACACATTTAGGTAAAATTAAAAAAAAAATTTTTTTTTGAAAATGTCAAAGTGTTTACTTCCCCTTAATAGGTTATGTTTTATGTTACATCAATTGTTTAACGTTATGTTTTTAAACGGCTGAAGAGGTTATGGGTTTATACCTTATTCTAAAGCATTCTTTTCAAGTACTGTGATAAAAACCTTATTTCTTCTTTGTATCTGCTTCATTATTGCAAGCGCAGGAAGATTTTGAAAGGTCTCCGGGCTCCCTTATTTGTCTGCAACTTGCCACTTGCACTTGCTGTCATCTCCTTCCGGGCACAAATGGTGTTGAGGATTTTCATCCGTTGAGCACTTATGATAATAAGTAGCACCGATGGCATCTTTCATCTTCAATTTATCACGCCCATTCCCACCTAGCTCCTTTGTGTCCTTTTTCAATTTCCGAAGTCGACTTCCCATTCGCTTCTGAACGTGACCCATGCACTCTTTCTTCGATACAGGGCAGTTTACGTATGGGTTCAAGTCAACGAGAGCCTTGTAGGTTTTTGTGTCCCCGTCGCCGATATAACTTGTATATTTCACACCCAGGAGATTCTCCGATCGCAAGAACATCTCGCGCACGCCGTCCACTTCCATTTTGCCCGCACTCGCGATGTGATTTGCGGTGCAGTTGTCGGTATGGTTTTCGCTCCATTCTTCGTACTCCGGCGTCCCTTGTTTCGATACCCAATTGGAGCAAGCCTGGCATAATATATCTTGTTGTTGAATGACTGTTTGATGTCTAACAGGGAGTAAAACGTCATTAAACTCTACAGTCCGCATCCCAGAACACGAAAAGCAAACAAGAGTCGCCAGTTGATTTCGTAAACTTTTTGCGACATTGGAGATGACAATATTTGGCGCCTATCGCACGAACAGTTCACAATAAGTTTGAACCCTACGCCAGCTCCTGCCGTGCGACCGAAGTTAACTGCGCCGTAACAGAATTTGCACACAACGACCTTACTTAACGCGTTGAACACCATTAAAATGTTGCAAATGACGTAGCTGGAGTTGGCGTCAATTTCCACATCATCGTAGTTGATGTTTTTCAGCTTCTTTGCTGATGAACTGACGTAGTCTGCATCTGCTTCCGCCGAAAATTGATTTTCCTGGAAACTCTTCTTCGCAATCCGGGAAAGTCGCGTTCTCCTTTTCGGCATTTTAAATAAAACCGGCGAGGAAACGTCAGCAACAGTTCAAACAAGATCTACAATCTTGCGCGCACGGTGAATTATTCGGCTAAAGATAGACGACTTTGTGACCCATCGATAATTTTTCGTATGTGCTGCCACCTACAGTGCATTCCCACCCGTACGCGGCGAACTTGCTTCCAGAGTGTCCCTCGGCGCGCGTGATGTAGGTGCGCTCGAGACGCTGCAATTCGCTAAATATGTTTCGGATTGATATATCCTTTTGCACACATATTCTACACAAATTTTGCTTTTATTTTATGAAAAAAATTGTTTTATTCGAAAAAATCTATGAGAACCTCCCCTTAAATCGCATATACTCCTTTATCCATACAAAATTGTGATTTATAAGAAAATACTACTTTATCTATTTGCCCCTTCTATTACAACACCATGGTCGTTGTTTGCCTACTTCTTAAATTACACAAAATAGAGCGCTATGCTAAACGTAAAAACACTTTTAGTACTATGATATAATACTATCATTTTCATTGACTGTGACATTTATATAAAAATTTATATTATAATAATGCAGATTTCCATGCTGAATATTAAATTAATTAGAAATTTATTTATTCTTTATTAGACCTCCTGTTTTTTTTTCATTCAATGCAAGGTCACCCTCATCTTGTCGGGATATATTTTTATTAGTGTGCAGCTGCTAGCTTTCCACCTTAGAATTTGTGTAGAGACAGGTAGTACAATACATGGGAGTATGAGCAGTGCGATATTGTCGTACGTAGAATAGGTAAGAGCCAAATGATATTGTATAGTCATATTGATGGATAGGTAGGATTAAAATTAAAGGCCTCTAGGGCTGTTCACGCTATAAACTATAAAATGAAACGAATGAACAATTTGAATGTACAATATATTGTGTAAAATTAAAATCGTAAAAATAAATCAAGAAGCTGTAAAATATTAATAAAGAGGGTTAAAATTATACATTTATAGGATGTATATACTTAAAATTGTGAAAATAAAGATATTGCAAAATTTGATTATAGAGGGCTAAAATATATACATATGTGTTACATATAAAATTAAAGATAAAACTAGCACTATCAAATAAAGGCAAATAGACCTGTATTCTTGAGTAACAAGACGACTCTGTTAATGAGAGTTGAATAGTCGCCATGGGCCACCGATAGGCCAAGCGACAGACTCGCCTTGTCTGTTTGTTCACTGAATTGGGAACATTTCATCAAATGTGCTCCACTGTCAAAGCAGTATCACATGTTCACAGCGGAGCCTCCTCCCGTCGCAGAAGATGGTCATTCATCCACCGGCTCTGTCCTATCCGGAGTCTCGCCTACAACAACCTCCTCCCTTCGAGATGGCCTATGGGAGGATACCCATGTTTAGCAAAACGTTGAGCCAAGGCTCAACGTTTTTCTAAACGTTTTTATGCTTTTGGGAATCTAATTGACTCCACCTTTCTTGTCTTTGATCTATCATCAGATGCCTGAAATAACCCTTGAGGTCATCAGCAAATACCCGATCACAATCAACAGTGACCTTAAACAAAGTTTGCTTAGCTGCCGCGAATCTCAACATGACGTGGTACCCAGATAAAATTCACGATAGATGGCGATAGCGTCAACATGGTAGCTGATATCTGCTGTAAGAGAGGATGTTTAGGGTACATAGAATCGATTGCTCTCAAAATAATCATAGAGTCCGACACAATAACGAAGGAATTATGAGCGAGACTTAAAATATAAACAAGAGCTTGGTAGATTGCATACAACCCTGCCGTGTAGACGGCAGAGAGTTCGTGAAGTCGAAACTCACATGCATTCTTTGCCAATTTAAATGCCCATGCAACTCTGGCACTGCTCTTTAAACATCCGTATAAATTTGAATGTATTGCCGATAATCGGCAATGATTCAGGAAAACGCACATTGGAATATAATTGATGCAGTTGCAGATCGATTAAGCTTTGAAAGAGCGTAGTTGATTTCTCTAAACGAGCCTTATTGTCACAAACCTCCGAAAACTGTTGACGGAAGACAGTATCAAAAACCAGGTGATATGGTTTTGACTTCATGGCTACTACGTAGTTCATGGTCAGAAGCCTGCGACGATCATACAGAGAAAGTTTACCAGCTTCACATAATATATTTGGGATTGTATTGATGCAAAAGGCAACAGTAACAAGACGTATACCTGTATGGTGTATCGTGTCTGAAATTCTGATAATGGATGGTCTGGCAGACGCGTAAACGATACTGCCGTAGTCCTGTGTGTAGCGTATCAAAGCCCTATACAGGCGCATTATAGAAATGCTATTGGCACCCCACGATTTGGAAGTTCGAACTTGCAACAGATTTGGAGAAATCCGATATTTTGCCTTCAAAGCCACAAGATGGACGCACCTATTTGTGAATTAAAAGACCAAGAAAACGAACAGTTTCCACAAATGGAAGATCAGTATCGTTTAGAGTGAGAATATGATCTAAATGAAGATGACGGCGTTGACGGAAGTAAATGCAGTCTTTTTTAGCCGCAGAAAAGGTGAAAGCTTGCTCTGCTGTCGAGGTATGCAGACGTTTGGTGGTCAGCAGTGGAACGGTAACAGCGGAAGCTCCACTGAATGTGTTCCAACTGGTTCTTTGACTCCAGGAACCAAACGAGACACCTTTTGATCATTCGCCCCAAAAGCTTGCAAACAAAACTGGTAAGCGAAACTGGGCGATAACTAGATGGTAGTGTTTAATCTTTTCCAGACTTTGGAATTGGTACTGCATTCAAGTTCATCCACGCTGAAAGAGCGATTGTATATTTCATCAACCGCTGCAGCAAAGTTGAGACTTTGACGTTCCGAGATTGATTGCAAGCGAGGAGCTCAGCTGGATCTTGATCGGAACTTGAAGTATCCGCGAAAGAGGATGCTATAATATATAGCAACAACAGACCGACAGTTAATGACATTTTGAGACAAGAATGAAAGATATATAATTCTGCCACGAATAGCCAAGCCAATTTTGCACAACGAACATCAGAATCTTTGTCCTGCAACACATTTTGTTGTTAATTCGAGTGCATATGCAACTCAATGGCAGTGAAAACGCAGCGGAAAAATTTGTGATGCTACCATCATTTAAAATAACATGAGTACTTGCGGTGAATAAGTGTTCCAAACATTTTCGCGTTGATTAATACGTTTTGATCCCCATTCATGATTATGGGCATTGAAATCGCCCGTAAGAATGAATGGATCAGGCAAATGATCAATTAAATCAACTTTTCGCCATTGTCATTTGGCGGAAGATAGATAAAACATAAAGCAGCCAGAAGAGAAATAGCGATATGGATAGAATCCCCTCCCAATACACATTTTCTCGAACCAGAATTACTACGTCACTACAAGTTTGGCTATAAGTAGGCAGATAAGTACGAAATACTGAGAAACATCTTACAAGGAAACAACCCGAGGTGTGTCTCACCAATTTTAATGAAACTGTAGTATGTAAGAAAATGATCGATACGTAGTTTTTTTTTCGGCCCGTTCTAACTTCTAAGGTGTGAAACAAAACAATGTCGACCTTCATTTTGACCTTGAAAATGAATTTCAAGGTCAAATGAAAGTCAACATTATATAACCCTCTCCAAACCTAGCAACTTTTGTATTTAAAGTTTATTTTGAAAAAGCTTATTCATGTTTTTCTGATATTGTTTAAATTTATGGAGGTGGTTTTTTCAACCCTTAGAAGTTAAAACGGGCCGAAAAAAAATACATATCAATTATTTTCTCACATACTACTACATACTACAGACACACCTCGGGATGTTTCCTTGTTGTGGTTCGACACCCAAGAGTTAAACATTTATGCGCGCACCATATATATATATATATATATATATATATATATATATATATATATATATATATATATATATATATATATATATATATATATATATATATATATATATGTATATATATGTATATGTATATATATATATATATATATATATATATATATATATATATATATATATATATATGTATATATATGTATATATATATATATATATATATATATATATATATATATATATATATATATATATATATATAAATATATATGTATATATACAGGGTGTAACAGCGAAACGAGCTACCTCGAATAACTTCTATGTTATTAAAGATACAATAAAATCGTATAAGACAATCTTATGCAAGACCAAGGGGGACATCCAACTATAAAAGAATATATTTTTTTAAACCAGTGGTTCTCAAGCAACAACACAAAGTTATGTTTTTTCAAATGAGATGCTATATATTTTTTAAGCCCATTCGATAGAGTATTTTTTTCTGAATTCCATTATGTATTTGTTTTATACCCTTACATAAGTACAATATTGAGAAAAATGCGATTGAAAATTAAATAAATTTTATTTTTATAGTTATTTTTCAGTAGGCTATGAAACAAATGCAGATTCTGAAAAAAATGGATTACTCTCTTTTGGTACTGCCTTCCGTGGAGCAGACTTTGGATGAAGCCCCGAAACTTCCATTCGGTGCACTTCATTCAGCGATGCGTGCTCTGAAGGAATATCCACGTGACTGTTTTTCGGCTCTTTGTTTTCTTCCGCTGATGTCTTTATCTTGCCGGGTGACTGTACCACTGCTCTTACAGTATTTGCCTCGCCCATGGAGAGGGTATTATTTGCATAGTATACTGTGGCCTTAAACTTTTTCAAGAAGTCTATACCGATCAATCCATCAGTGTGGACTGATAAGTTATTTTGGTACACAATAAACTCATGGTTATACACTTTTTTGTTTAAACAAAATTTAACGTCACTTTTACCAACCACTGGCATTTTGTGACCCTTGTTTTTACAACGAGGACATATGGTATCTGTATTTTCCGATATTCTCTTTAACTTACAATCTTTCGCTATATGTCATATTTTATTGCAGTTAAAGCACCTTCGATCGTCAACTCTGTTTTCTTGAAAACTGTAATTTGAGTTTTTGTTCCAAGGTCTATTACTGTTTCGTTTAAGATTTGATTGCTGATTACTTTGATTATTACACTGACTCATTTGATTATATTCTTTATCACTATCGAACGATTGCCTGTCTTGCCGACTATTGTTTCCTTGATTATATGTTTGTTCTTGCCTGATGGGATTACTATTATAAATTTGTTGTTGTTCTCGGCAATTATTTGTGGGGTTACTATTCAATTTATAATTTTGAGAATAATTATTTTGTTACCTAAATTTATATTGTGATGCATAAAACGTTGTATCGATTTCATGTACGGGTTGAAGGTCTGTATCAAAAGTGCCTAATTGTGTCATTATTATTTCGACTGTTTTGCAGCTTCAATTCCTTCACTAAACGATTTCGGTCATTGGACTAACACTGGTCGTCTTAAAATTGGTAGTAAACCTTCTAAAAGTTGAGCCAATAATTGTTTATAGATCATTCTCTTTTCAAGCTGGTTACCGATCAACCGCAATCTATTTACGCTCGCGATATTATTCCTGGTTGGTCTACTGGTGCGTACGTGTCTAATAAAATTTTTCTAAATTCTTGCCAAAAAAATTCGCATGTCCGTCTAAATTAATTTTCGTCAAAGAAATCGTAGTTTCCGAAGACCAATTACCTACTTTACTAATTTTCCCAATTTTATGAATACATTGTTTTACGTGGGGATTCAATGAGCTAGTCTTATAACATATGGGTTCGCAAGAACTGCATGTGTCTCTCTATTTTATTGAGGTACGAACGGCATATTTTTAAAATTTTGTCTATTTTGGCAGATAACAATTTAAATTAAAGAAATATTTGAATAATTAAATTTAAAAAATAGCAGACTGCAATTAACAACAATTCTCAAAAAAATATGTTTATGCTGCCAGTTATAACCCACTGGTTATGTGTATCGTATGATAACTTGGCTGTGGTTTTTTTAATATATGCTGGGTTCAAAATAATTAAATATGGAGTAACTGGGTATTCTTAAATCAGATTTGGTAGCGTGATAACTAATTGTCAGGTTTTAGGATCGACACGTGGTGGTTTTGCAATTAACGAACGATTAACACGTTTCAAAACAATACTTATTTATTAATTAATTATCTAACAGAAAATACAGATCCATTTATAAGGTATTGTACAAAAAATAAGATAAAGAAGTAACATGAAAATACATTAATTTTATGAATAACAAATATAAATAAATGATTAATAACATCAAATTATTCTGTTATTGTATGTTTGATTGAAGGACATACTCATTTCACGTATCTCTCTCAGCGAACAATTAAATATATCACAATTATTGCACATCGAATTGTAATTTGAAGTGATAACGAAAATGAGTGATCTCAGTAAGATATTTGTATTGACTTTAATTAAGAAGAAAGTATTGGGATGTCTAGTGCAAAGTCTGGGTACTAAGAAATATATCTTGGAGAGTAGGTTACTGCAATCAATTTGGTTATGCAACAGCTTGTACAAAAATACTATATTCTGTTGAACCACATATATTTTAAATATTTACGTTGTACATTTTCGAGCATATCCTTTTAGCAACGGTATAGCGGATACCAAATCAGAGGACAGTATTCGATAATTGGACGGACAATAGAACAAAAAAGCGACTTTGGGTCAGTAGCACTATGAAAAGATCTACTGTTTCTTATGATAAAACCAACAACCCTATTTGCAGTTTTGACTACATTGTGAACTTGGTAGTAGAAGGAAAAATTTGCTTGAAAATATACACCTAAATTTTTTATCAATGAGACGTGTTCTAGTGAATTGTTATGAATGGTGTACAAATGATGAATTGGAGATCGTTTACGAGTATATGACATTACTTTACATTTACTAATATTAAGCAATATCCAGTTATTAAAACACCATTCTTGCAACGTATTTAGATTCAATTGTAGATGTTCACTGTCATCAATAGTGTTAAAACTACGAAATAATTTGACATCGTCCGTAAACATGAGTACTTGACAATCTAGTAAATTAGGTAAATCATCTATAAAGAGTAAAAACAACAGCGGACCAAGGTTTGATCCCTGTGGAACTCCAGATTTGGCAGGAAAGAATGTGGATAAATAACCATTATATAAAACAAAATTTTTTTGTCGATTTCGCAGATATGATAATATCAGAAATACCAGATTTGAATGAAAACCTAGATCTTTCAACTTTTGTATTAGTATATGATGACCAACACGGTAAAAGGCTTTTGAGAAGTCAGTATATATGACGTCTACTTGACCTTATGTATCCAATATTTCAGATGTAAACTGTGTAAATGTACTTAAGTTTGTTAATGTAGATCGCTTGGCTATAAAACCATGCTGGGCAGGAGATAGGTGATGTCTAATTTGCTGAAATATACTTCTGTACAAAATTGTTTCTAGAACTTTTGTAAAGTTTGACAGAATTGCTATCGGTCTATAGTTAACTACATCAGATGAATTTTCTGATTTCAAGACTGGACATAATTTCTTCCAAATATCAGGATATGTATTGAAGTGTAGACACATAATAAAATATGAAGTAATGGTATTAATAAAGCACTCGAACAATCTTCAATGAAGAAGGAGGGTATCTGGTCTATACCTGATGTAAGTTTATTATTTCATTTTGCAAAAGCTGATTTTATGTCGTCTTCAGTTATAATTTTCAGGTTAATGCAAGGACGGTTATAGTTATGGTTTGATATAACATCTGAATATTCATTTGTAGCCGGATCTACGCAGACAATACTGAAATAATCTTTAAATAGATTTAAAATGTCCTGAGGAGTTTTACCAGTTTGAGTATTTAAATGCATAATACCTGGGATCCTACTTTTGTTGTTTTTTGAATGTATGTATGATCAAAAAGTTTCTGGATCCGCTTTAATACATTGTTCCACATGATCAATGTAGATTTCATAATCTGATTTAATTTGTGATTTTATTAATGTTCTGTATCGCATAAAATTTTCAAAATCTTACCTTGAATTATAACGTCTGTATTTTATGTAAAATTTGTGTTGAGTTTTAATGTTCTCAATGTATGTCGCATAAGGCATAAATACCCGGTTGCAGAAAAGCAAATTAAAATTAATTATTTATTAACAAATCGTTAACAGTTCATCAAATTTTTAATTTACAATTAATAAGCCGTTAACGGACAATTAATCGTTAGTCAAATTGTAACAAATATCAAAATTAATTAACCATTAACGGCTTATTAACACTATTTTGGGTTGCACAAAGAATAATTAAGACTTCATTGACAGTTAACAAATAATTATTTTTAAGTGAAGCTAGTAGTTCAATTATTAACTAATCAATTTAAAATTTGAGTTTTAAATCAAATTTTGTTCGAGTGTTGTGTATTTATTTCAAGACTACGTAATACTAATGTAAGTTTAATTAATATTTCGGGCTTAAAGGGTTAAGTAAAGTTTTCAACAATCGAATTTCCGTTTCAAGTAAGAAATTTATTCTTTAAAATGGAATCTGACCTGTCAGATCTTTCCGATATTGAAGATAAACCACTACACACTACCACGTAGAATACGAATGTTGCGAGATAGAGAAAATCCTTTCGAAACCTTTGACGATCACGACTTTAAGCTTAGGCACAGATTATCAAAAAATACTGTTAATAATTTAATACATTCATTTGGTGCAAGAATTCAACCATTAACTGGTAGAAAAAAATCGATTAACAGTACACTACAAATTTTAATCTGCCTACGCTTTTATGCAACGGGAACATTCCAAAATGTGATAGGCTACCACATACATGTACACAAATCAACTGTATCTCGCATTATAAACAGAGTGACCCGACAGATCTCTAGATTATCGAGAGAATATATAAAGTTGCCAACTTCAGAAGCTGAACTTGCACGTATTAAAGCAGGCTTCTACAACATAGCTGGTTTTCCTCGAGTTGTAGGAGCCGTGGACTGCACCCATGTAAAAATACAGTCTCCCGGCGGCAATAGAGCGGAGTTATTCCGCAATCGGAAACAATACTTCAGTCTCAATGTTCAGGCAATTTGTGATGCTGATTTAAATTTGCTGCATATAATAGCTCGATGGCCAGGATCAGTACATGATAGCACCATCTTCAATGATTCTCCTCTTCCTGCAGAATTTGAAATGGGACTGTATGGAAATAATTTTTTGCTGGGCGATAGTGGCTGTGCTTGCAAAAATTATTTACTAACCCCACTATTAAATCCAGCTG
>OX063288.1:13043606-13060262 GCA_944039245.1 Nebria salina
TACAGTATTTACCAGCTAAACCACAAATGGGTAATACGAATCCACGTGGTCCACCTAGTCTCGAATTTTTACATCGATTCGCCAATCCATTGTCGAATTTAGACACAAAAGTTCCAACGCAGAATCTACCATATTTCCCAAATTGTGGGCAAAATTCAGTGCCTATAGGTGGAAGTGGACAGTCTATTGGCCATTTAGATAGTGCTCCTATGGGACCAGATGGACCAATGGGTGGTATGATGACTGGCCCCGTAGTCAATAATTCAATGCAAAATGGACCAATGATGAGTGGGAACATGGTTTTGGGAACAAATATGATGGGTCAACCTGGCATGGCAATGAATATGCCTATGATGCGCGGTCCCAGTAGTCTAAGACCAATGGGGATGATACGAATGCAACAAATGGTTTTTAATGGACCAGGTAGTGGTAATGCTGCTACTCCTGGTCATGATTCAATGTTTAATAATCCCAACATGCAAAACCCGAATGGGCCAATGTTTGTCGCTGGACCGAAATCAAGTCCTATGGGCATGAGTGCACCTGATGCGAGTCAACCACTACCTCCATCCATGGGACAGGGCAATAATTTTAAAAATTCTCCATTTGTTGGTCCGACCACTGCTGATCCTAACTACGCGCAACAGTTCCACAACTTTCAACAACAGTTGTACGCAACAACAACGCGTAGTCAAATGAATAACCAAGCTATAGGCCCCGTTTCTGTACCCCCACATTCAGCAAGTCAACCATACTTTGTACCCAAATGATATGCACTTCTCATGATTTTTATTGCTTTATATATATATATATATATATATATATATATATATATATATATATATATATATATATATATATATATATATATATATATATATATATCAAACCTACGTCAAGCACGTGTCCTCATCAACTTCCTATTTTCTTAGCATTATTTTACTTGCAATGCAGTACTATTCTTCATCTGCCAGATGAGAAAATTTATTATGTATTGTTCGCTAATGTTAACCTGACATAATGATGATTAAATATAAAACAATAACTAAATGAAAATTCAGTGTATGGAATGACAATTATACAATACATGCATTACGAAGATAAGCAAATAATTTTCAGAAACAAGATAACAAAATTATTTTGTTTACATTGCGTAAATTAATTAACGTGTAATTGCTAAAACAAATTTTTTTTTTACATTGCATGTGATTTATTTTTTTATTAACAAACACCTAGCTATAATTCTACATCGATATATTTTGAGTTGTAATTGCCGGATAATTTGTGATGTAAAATTATTTATGTAAATTTAACTAAAATGAAATATAAATTATTATAAGAATGTGAAGTACAAGTGCAGTTAGGAAGGTCGAATTTTATTGACTGAAACTGTTAATGAGTACAAGTAGTTTTTTTTTAATCAGGTTATATATGCAGAACACCACTGCATGAATACGAGACTATGGTTATTTTTGCTGGAATATATTTATCCAATTTTATAAAGTCTATAGTCTATTCGTATATTTAAATGTTCTAATTTGTCGGAATAGTTATTTGATAACTGAAATAAGGACCTTTGACAGAAATAATGTATAGTGTTGCGATTAAAATTATAAAGAAGATAGGACAAGAATTACTTTTTATAGTCCAAGCCAGAGTATTTTATTATTTGAAGTATATAGGTTTGGTAGGGAAATATATTTAAAAAAAAAAACTGACTTGTCTAAACTTATAGCTGCATTATTAGCATGGTATTACTCTAATAAGGTGAAGTAATTTTTATCTTTATTATATATTCAATTAATATTTGTTAATTTCAAATAATTTAGAATAACGAGATTGTGTATAATGTAACAATAATTTATATATTACTATGGAATTAATAAAGTAAAACATCAGTTTTCTTACTAAATATTGGACATATCCTAACACATTATTTGGTCGACACCGTCTTATTCCCCCTTATGTGTTATCTTTCAAAGAACCTAACAATTTAAGTTTATATATATATATATATATATATATATATATACATATATATATATATATATATATATATATATATATATATATATATATATATATATATATTGTTGTGTAACTGCTTCCGCCATAGTTTAAAATTGGGTGTAGTTTTGTATCCTGCCACGCGCTTGAACGTTGGAAAAACGACGTGACAACGTTGTGTAAAAAATGCGAACCAAAATGGTAGACCAGAGTGTAGGGGGAGATGGATCTTAATGTTATATACCTCCAACAAGGTTTTACTTCATGGTTTAGTTTACGCATAAACCACGAAGGGCCTGTTTTTTTTAGGTAGACAAGAATAGGTATACTTTTACTTTCCGTGTTTCCACGAAAAGCAAAAGTATCAAAGATACCTCTAAATAAAAAACATTATTTTAAAAATACAAATATTTTTACTAATTCAGTAAATTAAATTTTACATGACATACACATATTTATATACTAATAATATAAGAAATTTATTTTTATTATTAAATATTAATAATATTTGGCTTTTATTTGGTCCTTCACTCGAATATGAATAGTTTTTTATAAAGATTAAATTAATATTAATTCGGCAAAACTACCATTCATTATAGATCTAAGTGAATTGGAAAACAGATATTTGAACTGAATCTTGACATTATAAGAACAATCAGTTACTCCAAGAGCAACCGGTGTGAACTTGGCGACGAAAAGCTAGCGACGATTTTATATTTTAGCAGAGCGGCACATTTTCGTCGGCGACGATATTTTTCCAGAACAACACAATATTTCAATGTAAATAATGTCGGGTTAAAACTTTAATTATTCAGGGGATATAATAAATTAATTGGGGTAAATAATATTATTATTTAGGGGATTACAGGGTGCATAAATATATATAATTCACAATTGTTGTATGAATGATTTAGAGATGCATCTCGTTAAGTATCTCTAGACGTCTGTGACACTACCATAAAAATAGGGTTGGTAGATACATATATTAGAAAAATAATTATGGCAAAAAGAATATTCTATCCAGGGGATGAGGAGGTGAAAATTCAGTATTGTCACCAACTTATGTGTGAATTCTGCACAAATAAACCTATTTTAGTATCTCTAGACGTTTGTGACACTACCATAAAAATAGGGGTGGTAGATACATATATTGGCTAAATAATTATGCTAAAACGAATATTCTATTCAGGGGATGAGGGGGTGAAAATTCAGTATTGTCACCAACTTATGTGTGAATTCTGCACAAATAAACCTATTTTAGTATCTCTAGACGTCTGTGACACTACCATAAAAATAGGGTTGGTAGATACATATATTAGCTAAATAATTATGGCAAAAAGAATATTCTATCCAGGGGATTAGGGGGTGAAAAATTAGTATTGTCACCAACTTATGTGTGAATTCTGCACAAATAAACCTATTTTAGTATCTCTAGACGTTTGTGACACTACCATAAAAATAGGGGTGGTAGATACATATATTGGCTAAATAATTATGCTAAAACGAATTCAGGGGATGAGGGGGTGAAAATTCGGTATTGTCCACCAACTTATGTGTGAATTCTGCACAAATAAACCTATTTTAGTATCTCTAGACGTTTGTGACACTACCATAAAAATAGGGGTGGTAGATACATATATTGGCTAAATAATTATGCTAAAACGAATATTCTATTCAGGAAATGAGGGGGTGAAAATTCAGTATTGTCACCAACTTATGTGTGAATTCTGCACAAATAAACCTATTTTAGTATCTCTAGACGTTTGTGACACTACCATAAAAATAGGGTTGGTAGATACATATATTAGCTAAATAATTATGGCAAAAAGAATATTCTATCCAGGGGATTAGGGGGTGAAAAATTAGTGTTGTCACCAACTTACCCCCTCATTTCCTGAATAGAATATTCGTTTTAGCATAATTATTTAGCCAATATATGTATCTACCACCCCTATTTTTATGGTAGTGTCACAAACGTCTAGAGATACTAAAATAGGTTTATTTGTGCAGAATTCACACATAAGTTGGTGACAATACTGAATTTTCACCCCCTCATCCCCTGAATAGAATATTCGTTTTAGCATAATTATTTAGCCAATATATGTATCTACCACCCCTATTTTTATGGTAGTGTCACAAACGTCTAGAGATACTAAAATAGGTTTATTTGTGCAGAATTCACACATAAGTTGGTGACAATACTGAATTTTCACCCCCTCAACCCCTGAATAGAATATTCGTTTTAGCATAATTATTTAGTTAATATATGTATCTACCACCCCTATTTTTATGGTAGTGTCACAAACGTCTAGAGATACTAAAATAGGTTTATTTGTGCAGAATTCACACATAAGTTGGTGGACAATACTAATTTTTCACCCCCTAATCTCCTGGATAGAATATTCTTTTTGCCATAATTATTTAGCTAATATATGTATCTACCAACCCTATTTTTATGGTAGTGTCACAGACGTCTAGAGATACTTAACGAGATGCATCTCTAAATCATTCATACAACAATTGTGAATTATATATATTTATGCACCCTGTAATCCCCTGAATAATAATATTATTTACCCCAATTAATTTATTATATCCCCTGAATAATTAAAGTTTTAACCCGACATTATTTACATTGAAATATTGTGTTGTTCTGGAAAAATATCGTCGCCGACGAAAATGTGCCGCTCTGCTAAAATATAAAATCGTCGCTAGGTTTTCGCAAGTTCACACCGGTCCAAGAGCACCATATGACCCATGACTTTTCTCGATTACAGTACTTGCTTATTGTATACAAAATAAAATAAAAATTACTTAGAAATGAATACTCTGCATATTTATAATATATCATTCATATAGAAATCTCCAAGCAATAAAGTGATACATTCCTGATAAATTACATCCACATAAACATGTGCAGGTAGGATAGAGCGCAACCGCGGATTGTTTAATTTTTCCAACTATATAAGTGCTCTGACTATCGGAAAACTTGCAAGCCGTTCTTCTTTATCAAAGCGAACAGGAACACAACAGTATCGTTTTGGAAAAGCATACTACGAACAAATTATTAAAGACTTCATTTCAAAGTTTTACTATTTATTTGAGATTTAATACTTACATGCCAAAGAAAGAGTTTTCTCGGAAGTAACAACCACACAATGCCAATTCAAAACGATTAAAAACACACACGTTAGATAGGTATATAAGTTAATAAAAACGAATGACAGTTCATTTATCTATTATGCAATGCAAAATGGATTCCGATACACATACTAAAAAAGAAATAAATAATTTTTTTTAAATATACAGTATAAAATCATCTGAAATTTAATTTGATAAGATAAATAGCAAGCAAATATATTAAATATATTTAACATTTAATTCTTTCAAATTTTTACAATTATATCGAATACCACGACATCTCGTAGTTAGTGCGTCAATTAGAAAATTTAAAGATTACTGCCATAAACTCTCTCCATTGGTGGCTATGTTTCTTCTAACTCCCCCTACTCTCTGTGGTAGACTGTCTTGTATCAATAATTTTGTAATGTCACCAAACTTTGTTATAAATAAAAAACCGTTGAAAAGATTAGAAGAATTTAATGTACCTGCATGTGACAACAGTATAGACGGGTAGTTTATACCGCTGTACACGAACGAAACATTTGGCGACCGTGACAGGACGAGGTAAGTGCAGTGAGCGTGACCCGGCATTTTAGGTACGCAAGACGCGGAGTTTTTTCAATACGCGTAGTGCGAGGTGATTCGCGCAGACTTACCAGTTCATCAAAAGGTAAAATTTATAACAAAAAAGAAAGACTATTCACTCGCTCGTAATGGAAACATTAAAGAAACGGCGTGCGGTACTTCGCAGTGCATTTACGAGAGTCGCAATTCAGTTAGAAACATTATTAGATGACACGGAACAGAATGTTACAGAAATGGACTGTTTACGAAAGAAGTGAATCGAGATCCAAATTTAACACACATGTCAGCGAAGATGGTCGGAGCACCATAAATGTGAGGCAATTCAAGCTTCCTCAAATTCAATTGGTTACATTTGGCGGTGAAATACGGGAATGGCTACCCTTTTGGAGTCAGTTCAAGAAAATCGATGAGGCTACGGATCTGGCACCAGAAGACAAGTTCCAGTATCTCTTGTTGGCTATAACTCCTAATACGAGAGCAAGAGACCTAGTAAACAGTTTTCCTCCTATTGCGGAAAACTACGACAAAGTGATTGATAGTTGGAAATCACGCTTTGGAAGGGAAGACTTGCTCGTTGAAGTTTATGTAAGAGAACTCTTAAAGTTGGTGTTAGGCAACGCTCTGTCGAGTCAGACGATATGCGGCATTTCTACACTGTATGACAAGATAGAAACGCAGTTACGAGCTCTAGAGACATTGGGTATAACGACAGAGACGTGTACGGCCATGCTTTATCCGCTCGTAGAATCTTGTCTACCAGAAGAGCTTTTGCGTGTATGGCAACGATCCGCAGAATTCTCAGACAAACTAGATAACACTCTCAAGAATCGCCTAAGTAGGCTCGTGCAATTTTTGAAGGCAGAAGTCGAAGGAGAAGAACGAATCGCACTTGCTGTGGAAGGTTTTGGCGGAGGTGTACCTGACAAGATACAAAAAGGTACTAAAGCTAAAACGCACCAACATGGTTTGTATACAGCCGCCGACTTAATTAATAATTCGGAAACTGTTTTGCGATGGTAATCATGTTGCAGAAAAGTGTTTTAAAGCACGGAGACTCTCTTTGGAAGAAAAGAAAGTTATATTGTCAAAAAAACGGGGATGTTTTCGTTGTGCGAGGATCGGCCATATTGCAAGACGGTGTCGCGAACGTATAAAGTGTTTAGTTTGTGGTGGACAGCATATTGTCTTGTTATGTACTGAACTGGCAAGGACGAACAATGAAAATCGTGAAAAAACCGAATCGGGAAAGACAGTTGTAAATCAAAAGAACGCTCTAGTTGAAAATAGCTTGGCTAACCGGACTGATACTCGCGTTTCCTTGCAGACACTTCTCGTGAAAATGCGAAACGACAACGAAGAAAGGGAAGTTCGGGCGGTTATTGACACTGGATCGCAGCGATCATACATCTTGAAATCTGTAGCAGAAGAATAGCACTATAAGATTAAAAGAAATGAAACGATAGTACACGTCTTATTCGGTGCGGCTCAAACGTCGGAACAGCGGCACAAATGTTACGATGTCAGGCTGTCAAGCTTAGATGGCAGGTATACCTGCAAGTTTGAGGCGTTAGACCAGCCAGTTATATGTGACAATATTCCATCCGTTTTCTCGGGAGTTTGGACTAAAGAGTTACAGGATGCTGACATACGATTAACAGACACGACAGGACGTACAACAATTACATTGCTGATAGGGGCCGACATAGCAGGAAAAAGAAGCAAGTCCTTCCATGTGGTTTAATAGCGATGGAAACATTACTAGGCTGGGTCATGATGGGCAAGATACCCTGCAACGAGAGTTCGCAGGATACTACAATGGTAGTAGCGAATTTGCTAAATAGAGATATTTCCATCGAAGCACTATGGTGGCTCGACATACTGGGTATAGAGCATCCTACTGAGATAAAATCAAGGATTTAAATTGAAAGTATGGTGAAGGATCTATTTTCTCAAACAATAGATGTGGACAAGGAGGGTCGGTATGAGGTCAAAATGCCGTGGATCGAAGGACACCCACCGCTACCGTCGAATTATTCTCTTTGTAAGAAAAGACTAGAAGCTACAGAGAAGAAATTGATTGGCAATGGACAATTACAACAATATCAACAGATCTTCTTAGAATGGATAGAAAAAGGAATAATCGAAGAAGTACCTCAAGCAGAGATACCGAACTCTGCACACTACTTCTCACAGAGACCTGTGTTGAAAGAAAACAGCACCACTAAGATGAGACCAGTGTTCGACGCATACGCAAGCGAGAAAAACCAACCTGCATTGAACCATTGCATAGAGAAAGGAGTAAATCTTATCGAACTTATTCCTTCAATTTTACTGAAGTTCCGCAAAGAGCATATAGGCGGACATTGGTAAAGCCTTTTTGCAAATCGGATTGTGTAAAAAGGATCGAGACTGTCTTCGTTTTTTTGTGGAAACGTGCAGATGGTAGTGAGGTGGTATACCGTCACCGGAGGGTAGTATTTGGTATTAGCTGCAGTCCATTTCTACTTGGAGCAACGATCGAACACCATCTTAAGAAATACCTAAAACAGAGCGACGAAGTTGAACATCATTACTTGGAAGAAACCATCACAAAATTACTCGATAGTTTCTATGTAGCTAATTGCGTTACAAGCCTACCGAACTCAGAAAAACTGACAAAGTTTATTTTTGAAGCCACAAAGGTGATGGCTATGGGAAAATTTGAATTAGGATGGTGGGAGTTTACGGAAAACACAGAATAAAAATGTGTCACAACAAACGTACTCGGTTTAACCTGGAATAAGAAGCGAGATACGTTATCCATCCACAAAGAGTGCGCTACTCAGAACAAAGATAAGATTATAACAAAGCGAACAATACTTTCAATAGCTCAACGAATTTTCTATCCAATCGTATTCACTTGCCCAGCAACGTTGTTCCCAAAGTTCTTGCTGCAAAAAATGTGGGCAAACAAGATTGGATGGGATGTAGAGGTCGACATGGAAAGTAAGATCATCTTCCAGAAATGGTGCGAAGGATTACCTCTCCTTTCAACAATAGAGATACCTAGATGGATTATGGGTAGCTGGAGCTGGAAAACTAAGTCTACACATATTTTGTGATGCAAGCAAGGATGCTTACGCTTTGCAGTATTTTTGCGAATTGAGTTGGATAAGTTTGTGAAAGTCGTTTTGATACAGGCTAAAACAAGAGATTCGCCTTTGAAAAAATTGTCTAATCCAAGGCTAGAACTGCTGGCAGCTAGTATCGCAGCCAGACTGTACGACACAATTTAAGGAAATTTCAGTTGTAATTTAGAATCACATTTTTTGAGTGACTCAACGGTCGTTTTGGCATGGATAAGACGATCCGACAAATGGTCAACATTCGTATGGAATCGAACGCAAGAAATTAGGCAGCTGACTTCTATGGAAGTATGGAGACACGTACCTGGACATTTAAATCCAGCAGACTTGCCTTCTCGTGGTTGTTCACCAAAGCATTTATTAGTATCAAAATGGTGGGAGGGCCTACAATGGCTACGGCGTTCACCGGCAACTTGGCCACAAGAAAAACCTTTAATTGATGAAGAAGAGATCGCTAAAGAAAGGATCGCCCTGATCAACAATGAAACCGAGAGCTGGTATGGTCATTATTTCTCAAAGTACAATAGTATAGTGCGAATGATCTCTTGGCTTCGTCGATTCAAACACAATGCTTTAAACCGACATTAGAGAAGAGAGGGGGAATTGTCAGCGGAGGAAATAGAAAACGGAGAGAAGAACTTGATTTCAATTATACAAAGAGAATCGTTCCGCGAGAAGAATGATAAACAATTGGCAACACTCCCCATTTGCACGGACGAGGACGGCGTATTTCGTGTTCGAACCAAAATCTCCAATCGAGAAGATGAGCGCAACTTTCGTTTCCCATTTGTGTTACCCGCTTGCCATACAGTCATACAGAAATTGATCTAGGACTTCCACGTCAATTCCTGTCATGTTGGATTGCAGGGAATGATGTGTATCCTAAGAGAAAAGTACTGGATATTAGGAGGAAAACGCGCAATTCGCTCGGTAATTTCCAAATGTGTGCCCTGTAAAAGACATACCTGTAAAGGACTTGATGTTATGACACCGCCTCTACCAATGGATCGAGTCAGAGATGCCGCAACATTTGAAGTCACAGGAATAGATTTAGCTGGACCTATGTATTTGCGCAACGAGGCAAAAGCTTGGATCTGCTTATTTACATGCGGAGTGTACAGAGCAATACACCTGGAGGTTGTTACTTCGCTGGCAACGAATTACTTTTTATTGGCATTAAGAAGATTTATAGCAAGAAGAGAAAGACATAGCGTTATTTATAGTGACAACGGTACGAATTTTGTTGGCATGGAGAACGCATTTGGTCAACTGGACTGGAAGACTATCAAGCAATATACTTCAACACAAAAAATCACTTGGAGATTCAATCCACCGTCGGCACCATGGTGGGGCGGTTGGTGGGAGCGATTGATTGGTTTGGTCAAGCAATTATTAAAGAGAGTGTTAGGACGAGCTTGTTTAGATGGTGAAGAGCTTTATAAATTGCTTTGCGACTGTGAGGCGATAAACAACGCGCGTCCGTTAACCTATATTTCAAATGAACAAAGTGACTTAGCTCCGTTGACCCCGGCGATGTTTATGCGCGAATTAACGTAGACCGGTGTTCCGGATTGTGATGCTGTGGACACTTTTTCGTTAAACCGGCGTCAAAAGTATTTGCAGACATTGAGAAATGATCTGCGCCGTAGGTTTAGGGCAGAGTACTTGGGACAGTTAAAACAGAAATCTACCGTAAAAAGGATGTGTAGTGTCTCGGTCGGTGACATCATTTTAATCGGTAATGACAATATTAATCGTATAGACTGGCCTCTAGGGTGGGTTGTGGAATTGCTTCCCGGTAAAGACAATATAGTGCGGTTGCTCCGTCTACAGACAGCCAACGGTATATTACTAAGACCGGTTCAGCGAGTCTATCCGCTTGAATGCATTGACCGTTCAACCAACCAGAAGGATGAAGACAACAAATCAACACCAGAAGAGCTTCTTCCTAGGATGGCAGCAGAAGCCCCAACGTCTGTGTCTAGTGATGATAGTGCTGGTGAGAAGAAAGTGAATGCGCGAGTCTCCCGTTTTGGGCGACGAGTTAAATGTCCAAATCGATATATATTGTAAATTTGAGATGTATGATTTTGTGAGACATTCATTGTTGTCATGTCTCAGGTGGGTGAATGTTGTGTAACTACTCCCGCCATAGCTTAAAATAGGGTGTAGTTTTGTATCTTGCCACGCGCCTCAACGTTGGAAAAACGACGTGACAACGTTGTGTAAAAAATGCGAACAAAAATGGTAGACTGTGTTGTAGTATCAATAATTTTGTAATGTCACCAAACTTTGTTATAAATAAAAAACCGTTGAAAAGAATAGAAGAATTTAATGTACCTGCATGTGGCATCAGTATAGACGGGTAGTTTATACCGCTGTACACGAACGAAACATTTACATATATATATATATATATATATATATATATATATATATATATATATATATATATATATATGTATATATATATATATATATATATATATATATATATATATATATATATATATATATATATATATATATATATATATATATATGTATATATATATATTTCTTCTTAAAAATTTTATTATGAAGTAAGATAATACGGTTGTTATGGTGACGATGCAAATGGCAATAGTCCCAGTACTTGGCATGTGAGTGATCGTTGGATATTCTTGAATTGGTAAAATTGGGTTGATCGGAATTTTATTGAGCTTGAGATTTTCCAAATTAAATTTCAGGTGTGAAATATTATTTTTGTTAATTTTAAATTGTATATTATTTAATTGTTGTATTTTGGAATGGTAGTATTCGTTGATTAAAATATATTTCGCACTTATTTTCGTTAATTAGGTATATCCCTTGTAAGGAATTTATTTCCTCTTTGTGTTCTCAGTTAATGCGGAATTTTACTTCTCTTGGGGATATCCTTAAGTATTGGTTAATTTCCGGGATGATCTCAATGTAGTTGTTTTCGGTATTTAATTTTGTATATTGACATTAGCTGGCGTTTTTATTTTGTAGTATCTGTTGCTCACATGCAACTGGTTCGTAGATTGTGATAAGTTGGCTCGGACACTGATATGGTTTACTCCGAATACACATATCATTCAGAGGTTTTATTTCATTAGCATTTGATTTAAAAAAATATTTAATGCTTGGGATTATTGTTACGAATTCTGACTCATGTCTTGTGGGCAATGGGTACAAGTAGAATAGTTCGTATTCCTTTTCGAAATTGATTGGTATTGAAATGAAATAAATAATACGTGAGGAATCGATTTTACAATTTATTTTTAATATTGATTCGAAGTCAAAAATATTATCGTAATTCAGGTTGAATGGTAATTGGTTTTGGTAATGGGAGGACACCTTTTGTAATTCTAAAAATAGTTCTTCCGGCTTAATTATGCTAGGATGTAGCGTTTTTAATTTGCAGAATGTAATTTAATTTTCTATGTCTTGTAAAATATTTAGTATTGAGTTGTATAATGTTATTAACTCGTTATATAGATCTTTCGCAAACATAATGTCTTGAGTTTTTAGTTCGTCTTTCAAAATACCGTGTAGTTGCATGATTTTAGATTTTAGCATCAACTCATTATGTTCGAAATCTCGAATTGTACTATTGCAGTTTTTAACTATTTCATGATTAACGGTATAAGCCATTTGAAGTTGATTTTGTAAGTGGTTTTCATTTCTTTGTAAATGTTCTAAATCGTGTTGTATCTTTTGCCGTCCTCAGCATCTAAGTTCTCCACTTACAAGTGTGTCGTTAATAAGTTTTGATTTTAAGAATTAGTACTGAAGATTTAAATTGTCATATTCTTTAAGTAGCGTGTTTAATTCATAATAATGGATGAAAGTGTGTTTTGTTCGTTCTAGTTTAGCAGGACCCAAATTTATCGGGAGTATTCCTAAGTTTTCGGTGATATTTTTTATTTCGGACCCGAATCCTCTTGCGAACAGCCTGAAATATTTTTAAAATCGTAAGTTTTCTTCTTTGGTCGTTTAATGTTAGATAAGTGAATATTTTGTGCGATATTCCCGTGTTCGGATTTTATTTTAGCTTTTTTTAGTTCGCGATTATTTTCTTTTATTTGTTCGGGTTTGTATTTGTGTTTTGTTGTTTTTGTTTGTTTTTAATATAAATTTGTTGTGGTATGTCAGGGAGTTCTTCTCTATTTTTATTAACCTTTTCTATTGTTTTTCTTTTAGTTGCGTGAGTTTTTTCATTGATTTTCTGGTAGAGTAATTGTATTTTATTTTTGTGTTCAGTGATATAGTTTGTTATTAGTTGGTTATTAAGATCAATGTCAAAAGGGGATTTTGAATCTAGATGGCCAGAAATAATTTTGGTTGGTTTTAACTTTGTTACAGAATGTATCGTGTTATTGTAGGCAAGTAATGCATAGTTTACCTATATATATATACATATGTATATACAGTGAGCGTAAAAAGTACTCGTACAGGTCAAGTTTTCATAATAAAACTACATTTAAAGAAAAACTACTGTAGATAGATCAAAAATAAAAATATGTGGAGTTATATGGAGTTATATTTACTTTACGAAAACTTTCCATCAAAAATAATATTTATATGGAAATAAAAATTAAAAACCAATATCACTATCCAAATTAACGCGCTAAAAGTATTCGTACATGTAACAAATTGTTATAATATTTTCAATTTTACATAAATAACCTATATTTTTTTTGGATATATATTGGCTCTAATAATAGTTGGGAATCTGTTTGAAATTAAATTTACCAAATACCTAAAAAATATTAAAATGCTATCCCATTCTTCATGGTGCTCAATTTTCAAATAGTTTTTATTAGAAATTAGCCGTTTTCTTATTTCTTTTTTATCTTATGTCCATAAATGCTCATTTGTATTAATGTCTGACGATTCGAAAGGAATTTTCGATAACTTGGTGTATTAAAAAGGATACACTATCTGGAGTACCAAGCGCTATCTATGCTTTGGATTATTGTCTTGCATGAATATGACATTTCTCTTGAATCCCATTTTCTCCATGCTAAGAATGAAATATTCTTCTAAGATGATGATATAGACTATAAAATCCATAATTCCAGCAATTGAGTGTAGTTTTCCAATACCAGCAACACTCATACATCTCCATACAAGAACATGTCCGCCACCGTGTTTTACTAAACGAAGTAAGCTTATTTTGTCAAATTCTGTTTGTGTTTTTCTCCCTAAGTGCCCTTACCGTCCGAACCTAAATTATTGTTTTTTGAGTTATCAAAATAATAATTTTATTCCAAAGCTAAATTTTCCATTTATGAAGTCTTTAACAAACGGCAATTGCTTCTTTCAATTAACTTCGTCATCTCAATATTTTCTTCGAGTAGATCGACCATGATTCCCAGTATATCCTTGTACATTACGGATAGTACACGGACAGAAATATATTTCAGTGGTAATTTGCAGTTCTTTAGTAAATTTTGGTGCAATAATTTATGGAATTTCTTTAATTTTCCGTACAGTTTTCCGACGATCAAGGCAACTGACTCTGGTGACCGGGCCACTTCTGTCTTTATTTTTCGATGTTTTAGTTTCACGAAAGCTATTAATTCTATTTTACACTGTGGAATACGATCTCTGGATGATACTCGAAATCTTTCTCAATGAAATGCACTAACTATGCAATGAAATAATAAATTTTCTTTCGATTTAACTAGTTTCTTTGCTTTTACTTCTTATATTGCACAGATAATTGATAAATGACATTGGTTTATTGAAAATGTCATGTAAAATGTTCGGGTGAGGTCCCTTGTTATTGTCATTCGTGCCATTCGGCCAAAGTCTATAAAACAACTAATGCTGAAACAAAAACATCTTCAGTGTCATGCACCGAACTTTCTTATACGCATATGGGTTAAACCACATCGTAGTTACATTATTTTTCTAATTTATAATATTTGTTCTAACCTTTAGATCGCTTTTACACTAAATATATTTCTTCGAATAAATATTAAATGTCAAACTTCAAATTAGGAGGTTTTCATGCCAGGCACATACAAAACTTAAGTTTAAAATTTCATAATTTTCCCTTTTGCCGTTTGGGCTGTAGAACGCTCACACACACACACACACACACACACACACACACACACACACACACACACACACACACAAACAGACGTCATTCCAAAAATAGTTGGAATCGATTCAGGGATGGTCAAAACGTATATTTCCGTTAAAATCTCGAGTTCGAAATATTTCATGATTACAATACTTACTTATACTGCGTATAAGAAAGTAAAAACTAAAGTGTACGAATACTTTTTGCTCGCTAATTTGACGTGTCATCGGTTTTTACTTTTTATTGGCACTATGATTTAATTTTTGTTGATAAATTAATGTATAAATAATGAATGTAATTATCCATGATATAAGGATAGAAATTATTATTAGTTAATGAATTCACGTTAAGTTACATGCTGAAGAATAACTTAAGCAGTTGAAAAAGTAACGGATACGACAGGGATCGAACCCGCGACCATCGGTTTCGCGCCATTTTTTATTCATTTTCAATTTACTTTATTGTTTTAATTTTAAATTACATTAAATCTTATAGACTAATGTTTGGACAACATGGTAGGTTTTGTCAGAGCTCCTACTCACATGGGGAGTGTACCTATATCTGTGTATGAGTGTAAAGTGCGTTGTGCGCTTGAAGATTGTGTGATTGTGTTTGTTATAATTTCTATTTTTCTATTTGTGTGTTGGGATTGTGAATTTGTGGGAAAGGAGGTACCAAAAACCCATTTAAATATATATGTGTGTGTGTGCGTGTGCGTGTACGTGTGCGTGTGCGTGTGCGTGTGCGTGTGCGTGTGCGTGTGCGTGTGCGTGTGCGTGTGCGTGTGCGTGTGCGTGTGCGTGTGCGTGTGCGTGTGCGTGTGCTTATGCGTGTGCTTATGCGTGTGCGTGTGCGTGTGCGTGTGCGTGTGCGTGTGCGTGTGCGTGTGCGTGTGCGTGTGCGTGTGCGTGTGCGTGTGCGTGTGCGTGTGCGTGTGCGTGTGCGTGTGCGTGTGCTTGTGCTTGTGCGTGTGCGTGTGCGTGTGCGTGTGCGTGTGCGTGTGCGTGTGCGTGTGCGTGTGCGTGTGCGTGTGCGTGTGCGTGTGCGTGTGCGTGTGCGTGTGCGTGTGCGTGTGCGTGTGCGTGTGCGTGTGCGTGTGCGTGTGCGTGTGCGTGTGCGTGTGCGTGTGCGTGTGCGTGTGCGTGTGCGTGTGCGTGTGCGTGTGCGTGTGCGTGTGCGTGTGCGTGTGCGTGTGTGTGTGTGTGTATGTGAGCGCTCTACAGCCCAAACGGCTAAAAAGAAAATTATGAAGTTTTAAACTTAAGATTTGTATGTGCCTGGCACGAAAACCTTCTATTTTTAAAAACAATATTCTGACCGGAAGTGCATGTTTACTCTTGTCATTTTTTGCAGTTTCTGCAATCACTCAAAAATGGTTTCAGTTACAGAAAATTTTTATGAATAAAAATTAATGATATTTATATTTAGCACAACTTTTGTTTGAATCTTTTTTCCAAACAAAGTACTGGTTTCAAAATAAATTTCTGCTTATTATATATATTGTTACATAAATCATCTGCGCCTGTCAATTGCTTAACAAAATAGACTTAAATAATTTGATGTTTGACATTTAATATTTATTCTAAGAAATATATTTAGTGTAAAAGCGATCTAAAGGTTAGAACAAATGTTATAAATTAGAAAAATAATCTAACTACGATATGGTTTAACCCATATGCGTATAAGAAAGTTCGGTGCATGACACTGCAGATGTTT
>OX063288.1:13060462-13062962 GCA_944039245.1 Nebria salina
AAATAGTATCGCATAAACATTAGTATAGAAAACTTATTGCCACATCATGCGACCCATTATTCGTACTTTATTTTATTTTTTTTAAAAGGATAATCTGGGATTCGCGATATTTTTCAGTTAAAATAGACAAACTTATGTTCAGAGTTCTGATATTAATTTTAAAGGAATTTGGAACATGGATTAATGTAACAAAAAGATCGTCCGCTAATTATATCTGCAATTGTATACAAATGAAACAATCAGCAACAATACACGAACATTTCAATATAAAACCAGATTTCTTATCGAGATAAAATGGAAACTGTCGACCATGTGTGGGTTTAGTTTGTCGCTGCATAGCGTATGACATCTTCCGGGATAGAATAATAGTAACCACCTTTAGTGTGGGGTAGCTGTATAGCTTATACTTTCGTTATACATCTGGGGTTCAGTGGCAAACTATACGCAGGCTAGTCAAGCCAATGCAGTAGGAGTGAGTATTAAATGTAACATTGTATATAACTTATTTTTTGTAACCAGTAACTTTTCAGAAAAATCTTTTCAAGCAAAAGTTTTGCTAAATTTAAATTTCTTTTATTTTTATTTCTACTAAACGTGCACTTCGGTTAGAATATTCCTTTTAAAAAGAAGAGGATTTTTTGCCAGGCATATACAAATCGTAAGTTTGAAGTTTCATTATTTTATCTGCCATGGCTTAGGCTGTAGAGCGTACACATACACACACACACACACACACACACACACACACACACACACACACAGACAGGCAGACGTCAGCTATAACATAGTTAGTCATCGTATAAGTAAAAAGGAACTGGTTAAAAAAAAAATAGTTATTGAAATTTGTTCATACATTTACTATTTTACATATATCGTATGAACTATGCGTATTAATCAACATAAAAAGCAAAATAAACTTAGTATTTTCCGAATTTCAAAATTTTAAAAAATTACATAATTTTTTAAAATCTAGCGATCTAACCAAAATGCGTATAAGAAAGTTTGGTTGTCGGACATCCCAGATATTTGAAATTCATTTTCTAAAGTACATTTTCTTTCTGGCGCACTAATTCTTAATTTAATTTTATGCATTATATAGCGTTTTTCACGTTCATTTCGTATAGCAGGTCGACCTGTTCAAGGTTTTCAACCTATTCAATCTTCCTTTTTATACCTATTAATAATATCGCCAGCCATCCTTTTACACGAATTTAATAGTTCCTCGATTTTCCAATACGTTACGAATGTAATTATTGTTTTTACGTTCCATCATAAAACTTGAAATTTTATTTTGAACTAACTTCAAATGTATGTCCAATTTTTGATTATTATATTGCTTACAAACATGTACGAACAAGTTGGGGTGTATATAGAAGCATATAAACAGAATACATAGCGCAAATAATCATTGTAATATTTGTTCTCCAATATTTTTGAATCAGATTTCAACATTTTCTAAGTAATCCTAATATTTTGTTCTAATTTTAATAATCATTGTAAGAAAATTTATATCACGTCAACCAATAATAAATAAAATTTATTATGAAAATAAAACGAAATAAAATATATAATATATAAGTGAATAAATGAAAATTAATCTTTTGTAAATTATAACTCAAACACTTGTAAGAATTTACCAATTGTATGGTAAATTTTTACATATAAATTGGTAAAATTATGTGATTCTCTTAACCAACTAAATCTGGTTAAATTTACCAAATAACCCTTATGGATCTGGATTAACAACATTTTTAGTTAAATCTGTGTTAAATTTCACTAAACATTTTTTTCTATGTATGTATCTCATGTACAAGCATATTAAAAAAAATTTCTTAATAATTAATTATTAAGTAAATAAATAAAAAAAATTTTGCAGGCATGCAGTCAATAAATTTAATTAATAAAACATCTGCAGTGTCATGCACCGAACTTTCTTATACGCATATGGGTTAAACCATATCGTAGTTACATTATTTTTCTAATTTATAATATTTGTTCTAACCTTTAGATCGCTTTTACAGTAAATATATTTCTAAAAATAAATATAAAATGTCAAACTTCAAATTATTTAAGTCTATTTTGTTAAACAATTGACAGGCGCAGATGATACGATTTATGTAAAAATATATATAATAAGCAAAAATTTATTTTGAAAACAGTACTCTTTTTGGAAAATATATTCAAACAAAAGTTGTGCTAAATAGTAATACCTTTAATTTTTGCTCATGCAATTTTTCTGTAACTGTAATCATTTTTGAGTAATTACAGAAATTGCAAAAAATGACTAGAGTAAACAGGCACTTCCGCTTTGAATATTATTTTCAAAAATAGGAGGTGCACACCTCAGGCATATGAAAATCTTAAGTTTAAAGTTTCATAATTTTAGCTTCAACCGTTTAGGCTGTAGAGAACATACACACACACACACACACAGACAGACGTCATTCCAAAAATAGTTTCATGATTACAATACTTACTTATACTTCGTATAAGAGAGTAA
>OX063288.1:13067962-13140462 GCA_944039245.1 Nebria salina
TTCTCCATTTCAATTTTTCTTTTAATGATTTCAAACAGTTGGGCTTGTTCATCTTTATATTGTTTGATTAGTTCTTCATTTCTAAGTGGAATTGTTCTGAAAGGTATCTCGTTGTTTTTTCCAAATAGTATTTTGTTGGGGGTTAATTTTGTAATAGAGTGTTTTGTATTATTGTAGGCTAATATAACTAGTTCCAATTTTTCTAGCAATGTTTTATTATTGAACTTTTTATTGTTTTCAATTAAGCGCAAGTGCTCTAGGAGAGTGGAATGTATTCTTTCAATTGCATTGCTTTTGGGGTTGTTTACACAAGTAATGTGGCTTTCTATGTTGTGTGATCTGAGTAAGTTTTGTACGAGACTTCCTTTAAATTCTGGGCCGAGTCCCTTATGATTTTTTTTGGTATAGTGAATGTTTGAAAATATTTTATGAATTTGTTTACAACGCTTCTTGAAGATTTATTTTCGAGAGAATATATTTGCCATTGTTTTGAAAACTGATCTTAAATAGTTAGGAAATAATTTTTATCTAGGCATAGTAAGTCCATGTTTATTATAACAAAAGGTTTACAGGGGGTTGGTGTAAGATTGTCAATTGCTTGTATTGGTTTTCTATTGTATTTGATTAGTTTACAGTGGCCGCAGTTATTGATATATTCGGTAATATTTTTAATCATATTAGGCCAGAAGTATTTATCTTTTAATGCGTTTAATGTTGCTATTATTCCACGGTGGTTTGTTAGTCCTATGTGGAAGTCATGAATTATTTCAATTTGTTCGTCTTCATCTTCTTTGTCTATTACAATTTTATTACATGAAATAACGTTTATAGTGTTATATTCGAAAGTATTTTTTATAATATTATCGAGTGTTAACTCTAGACCCTTTTCGATTATTGCGTAATAACGTATTTTTGGAATAATGTATTCCTTTAAAAAATTTATTATATCTTCTTCTAGTGTGGTTTTATTGAATTTACAGTGTATTCTCATCTTAGCATGCTCAAATAATCGTTGTATTTTAATTTCGGTGTTTCCATTATGTGTTTTTAGTTTTAGTTGGTTATTTGCAACATTACCCTATCGTTTGAAAATTTTAGTCCGTTCACTGGGTTTTCTGGATCTGAGTGTACTGTGTTATTATCGCTATCATTATTATTTATTGAATCGTTAATATTTGTTTCAGGTAGTGTACACAAATTATTTTGAATGTTTGTATCTTCGAAAATCTTAAGTATTTTGTTTGAAACATCTTCGCATTTTAATTGATCTAATCCGCAACCTAATTTCGGTATATTGATTTCATGTAATACATTTAGTCCCTTAATTCTTTGAGAGGTTTGTCTAAATTTTTTATTGAAGATTTTTCGTTATGTTTTTCTTTTGTAATTAGATGAAATATTGTTTTATTATTAGTGTATGATTAGATTTTTATTTTGGCTGTTTTGATTGTTACAATATTTGTTGCTCTGAAATTGGTCGTTTATGTCTTTGGCTAGTCCTTGTGACATTTCGAAATCTTTTGATATGCAGTGTGCAAATATTTTTGTATTTTCCACGTCTCCAATGTATTTAATAATTTGCGTATCATTCCTTTGTCGTGATAAATTATCAGCAATTCTATTTTGTTCATTATAAATATCAATGATTTGACCATTTCGTAAACAACGAGTGAAAGGTTTCGCTAATTTTGCAAAGTCAGGAATAAATTTTTGATACCAGCCGATAGTACCAAGGAATTGTTTTATTTCCTTTTTCGTTTTAGGGATATTTAATTTCTTAATTTTTTCAACTTTTGATGGGTCGGTTTTAATGCCGTCTTGCGTAATGATATAACCGAGGTATTTGGTTTGATTTTGTAAAAATTCGGATTTATCGATTCGTATTTTTTTTTTGTTGATGGTGTTGTTGTTGTTGTTGATGTTGTTGATGATGTTGTTGTTGTGGTTGTTGTTGTTGTTGTTGTTTTTGATGTTATTGTTGTTGTTGTTTTTGTGTGTTGTTTGAAGGGCGGTGCGTAATTTGTTTCGTGGTTGGGAGCGCTGGGAAATCTTGTTTATTGGGAAGGAAAGTTTGGTTTGGGGGTTGTGTGTTGATGTTGGGTTTTTGCCAGGAGTTTTTGGAAGGGATGGGAGCGTCAACGTATGTTTTAGTAGTCCTAGAAGTCCGAGTTTTGTTTATTTCTAAATTTTTAATTTTTGTTATGTACACCGGACATTCAATATAATTGGCCGGATGAGAGCCAGCGCAGTTTGCGCATGTGGCAGGTGTGTCAGGGGTCTTGACGCAAGTTTGTGTCAGGTGGCCCTGTGCGCACTTCAGGCAACGTGGGGGAAGCCTGCAGTTTGCTGTGGCGTGACCCCACTGCTGGCAGCGATGGCACTGGATCATCTGCTTCTTGTTGATATGGCGTTCCCACTCTACCTTGACGTGAAAAATGAATTTAGAGTTGGAGTTGAGAGATTTTACTGTGTGATTGTTGGTTGTTGTAATAAGGTAGAGTGGTCGCCTCGTGTTGCGCATTCTGAAAACCTTTTGGATGTCGATGCCTTGGGTAGTCAGCTCCACACGCAGTTCTTCCGTCTCCGGCGCACTATCGAGGCCCCTGAGCACAAATGCGTGTATTTTCGTTTCTCTGTTTGCGTATGTGTAGAAGTGGTTGTCTGCGTCCGCGTTCAGGTGATGTTTTGTCGTTCTTGTTCGTTGTGGATATATATGTTTGTGTTGTTGTTAGTGTATTTGATGTGGTACCCTTTTGTTGCGTAGGTCTGTATGTAGGTTGTCAATTTTGTTGCGTTGTTGGGTATTGAAGGGAAGATTATGGGAGGGGGTGGGCGGGGTTTCGATATTTTTGGTTCGGGTTCTTCGTCTGTGTCCGTGTCCTCGTTAGTCTCGTTGTCCGTTAGGGAGTGGAACTTGTTTTGGGTTTTGGTGTAGGATTTGGGTTTGACAGGGGGTTTGGCGGTTCTTTTGGGAATTTTAAAATTCCTATCCTCTGTAGGTGTGTCTTCCCTGGGACGTACACTCGCTTTGGGAGCAAACAATGTGCTTACCCGAATTTTATTTTTGTTTTTCCCACTTGTTGTAGGTACGGAGTCTGCGCCAAGATGGGGTTGATTGGGGGGTTCGTCTTCCTCCATCCCTATGATAGTTTCCCCACTCGAGTCGAGATCCAAATGTGGGAACGGTTCTTGGTTTGAAATGTCGAATGTCCCCGCAAGACTCTCCAAGGATGTTGATGGGGATGGGGAGTCGACTATTTCCCTCCCTTGCCGGGCGGTTGCCTTAACCACTAGGCTACGAAGCCACTATGCGAAGCCATTCAATTTTAACTTACAAATTCATTATTATTTTTGTATTCAATTCTCAATGTTATTACTCTTGTCATCAAGCCAGGCGGTGAAGCCATAGACTTAATAACGCGAGACGGTTAGGCCATACATGAGTAATGACGAATTGAATACCACATGTACACAAAGGTGTGTAACCAACGAAATAACGACAGGTGAACTGTTCTGTGAATCACAACTTTAGGAAATAATCAGTAGCTAATTATTTTTGAAAGTTAAAATTGTGCTGCTTCGCCGGGAATCGAACCCAGGTCTCCCGCTTGCCGGGCGGTTGCCTTGACCACTAGACTACGAAGCCACTATGCGAAGCCACTCAATTTTAACTTACAAATTCATTATTATTTTTGTACTCTTGAATACAAATTGAATACAAAAATAAAAGCAACACTCATCCAAAACAATTTCCTGTTCATATTTAAGTCAGACATGAACTTTTCATTAATTGCCTTCTCCATATACATTTTGCTCTCATTCCCAATCCTCTTCGTATCTCATTTCATCAATTTACATTCAGTCAATCGGATCAAGATTCGTGCCAATCGTACAAAGAACTTGCACTTACATTAGGAGTGACTCAACTAGTTATTAAACACGACAAAATTATACTCTTTCATGATAATACTCGTCCAAATGTAGTGGCGCCGGTCAAAACCTATTTAGAAACACTCAATTGGGAAGTTTTACTCTGCCCACTGTATTCACCACACATAGTTCCTTCTGATTTCTACTTGTTTCGATCGATGGCGCATGGCCTGTCTGAGCAACACTTCATATCATATGAAGATACCAAAAATTGGGTCTATTCGTGGATAGCCTCAAAAGATAAAGCATACTTCCGACGCGGTATCCGTATTCTAGAAAGATGGGAAAGAGTAGTGGCAAGCGATGGACAATACTTTGAATAAATCCGTAGGTTCCGATTTTTCACAATAGATGCCCAATTTTTTATTAAAAACGGCGGACACTTATTTGTACACCTAAAATATAATTAAGTTTAAGGATTGGATATCTTGTTTTTTAAAAGGATTTATTTTACTCCAAAACCAAGTTATACAGATATATAGTTATAGATATAAGTTTTTACATGTACACTAGTCGCTACAAGAAGACTTGACTAGGTGTGTTTATTTCCTATATATACAAAGTTTTTCTTTTAGTACGTGCTTTTATGGGAATAATATGTTATTCCCATTACTTGTTGAGTTATGAAAAGACAGGCTGATTCAATTTAATATATTATTGTGCATTAGAAGCGAGTCTCCTATATAATTCCTCCATCATTATAGATAGAAATTGCCTCATTTTGCTTTTAATTCTTATTAATTTGATTTCTTGAATTTTATTTTAAGACACTTTTAGTATTTACAAGTCATTATTATAATTATTATTATTAACGTCATATATCATTACATAATGGTAATTATAAGTTCTCATATTACTAGTTGGAGATTCTATGTGAATACTACTTTCTGACTTATTGTTGACTTGTCAGATATTTTTAAGTTATAGTTAATATTTTATGTATTCGATATGATTTTTTTGTTAGGTTCATATGGATATCTATTAGATCTCCGATGATATTTTTCATTTCGAATTGATTATTAGTTTTACAGTTATTAGTGTGATATATTCAGGTTTAATTTCTTATGTTAAATTCGTTATTACAGTAATATTTTATTTGTTTTTCATTCAAGAAGTATAGATATTGTAAGTTTGAATTTTTTAATTCGATAATTGATTTTTTCGATGTTATTTTATTATACTCACAGAACTGAAAGTCTTTATAAAAGATTATGTTTTCTAAGCACTTTTCGTATTAGTTGTTTTGAGATTGTTGTTTATTGAGAAATAAGATTCAAGGATATTGTTAGTTTGAATGTTATTTATTAGGATCATCTTTATGAAAGTATTTTCAATTTTATTTATTTCTATTCATAATTTGTTATGATAAATTATTCCGAAATATAGGGTATTTCATTGACAGAAGGTTCCAATTTTCTCTAACAATATTAATGAAAAGTAAAGTTCTTATCCTATTTCAATTAGTTCGTTTATGATGTCTTGAGTTTTTACAATATCAATTTCATCCGAAGTTTTCCTATAATTTTTTTTTAAATTATATAGTTTGGTATTAAAAATATATTTATTTTCGTTGATAGTTTTTATTTTATTATTAAATTGTGTGGTGATATTATTATTGATTGTTACCATAGTATCTATTTTATCGGTTAATTTATTTTCGTTATTACCTATATGACCTATTATTAGGTCATATCTTTCTTTATCTGTTGAATCTAAGCTTCCTGTTATGCTTTTGATAATGGATTCTAGTACGTTAATTAATCCGCGTTTTGTTCTTTTTGGTTCGAGAAGTTGTGTTTTGTCAAATATATTATATGTAGCATTATGTAATTTAACGTATTTTTATAGGTTGCTGTAATTTCTTTGAATTTGTAATTTTGCATCTTTTGATATAATGTATTTACATTTTCCTCTTGCATATGGTATTGTTATAAAATGTTGATGAGAGAAGTCTGAAGTGATATTATATGAGTATTTGTGATATGCCGAAGGGTATTTGTCTGTAAGAAGTGCGGGCGTTTTGAGATTAGAAATTTTGTGTTTTTTCTCTTTTTCGTCTATGATTTGTCGTGACTTATTGTTTTTACATAAAGTATTTAAAACTTAGGTTTTCTATTTTTCCAGAATTTCTTTTATTTATTTTTATATAGGCTTGTTCGGTGATTTCGTAGTGTTTTTCAATTGGTTACCAGTATTTTAAATAATAATGTTCTATATTGGATTTTACTTGTTCACTGATTTGTTTTAAAGGGTTAGGCTGCCCTAGAGGCGATAAAAATAAGCAATTTTTGTGAATTTTTTCCAGCAAAACTATACAATAGATCAAAATTTGGTATAAAGCACTTTATTGTATTCATACTTAAAAATACTTTTTAAATTTTCTACTGAGGAACAAAATGGTGGCTTTCCAGCATTTTCTCCGTGACACCTCTTTTTTTCACTCCTTTGTGACCGGACCAATATCTCTTGCAATTTATAAATAAGGATCATGAACTAAACAATTATATTTTTCATATTTAAACAGCTACAGAAACATGTAGGATTTTTTTTCCTCTATTAATTTTTGTAAAAATGCCGTGCTTTTAAAAAGAACTGTCGAAAATCGGTAAATATCGCACCAAAAATTGCTAATAACAATTGAACCATGCAACATAAAAAGAAAATCCTACGTACTTCCATGAAAAAAGCTGTTTTGCATATACAGTTAAATTTTTAATTTAATCGGTAAAGATTTTTCTTAGTTATCGGTCCGACCAACTTGAAAAATGTTGTTTCAAGAAAAACACGTTTAAAGTTTTAAGTATTAAAGCTGTAGCGTTATTGCGCCCGCATTGAACAGCGGGAAGACTTGCACTTTATTCAAAATTCAGGTTCTTTAAAGTTTTTTTTTATATAATTATAGCGGACTGACTGCCAGAGTCATTACCGCTTTTACATACATATATAGAAGCGTGTATGAGAGAAAACAAAAAAAAGGAAAATATATTAGTGCGTATCACTGTTAGATCCTTTAAAGTTTTCCGGAGCATAATAAATATTTATTTTCAAGATACTGAAGAATAGATTAAGCAAAATTAAATTTTTTTTTGCTAAGCTTGAAATCTCCAGGGTAGCCTAATTCCTTAATGTTTCGTCGAGTTTTTGTAAATATTCGTCAATTTGCGCTTCTTCTGGTTGTAAGGTTGGTTCCGATATTCATCCGAAAATAATTTCTAGCGATGTAATTTTTTGTAGTGTAATGGATGCTGTTATTATTTGCTATTAAGGCGTAATTTTATCTTTCCTTTAATTGTATGGTTTTGATTAATGGATTTTGATAATATAATTCTCATATGTTCTATCAGAGATGAATGGAATCTTTCAATTATTCCATTATGTTTTGGGTTATCAATAGAAATGTAAGGAATAGTAATTTGTCTGAGAGCTAAATATTTTGAATTATTATTATTGCATTTTTATCTTTTATTACGTTTGGTACGATGGTAAATATTTTTGTATGTTCTAACGACAAGAGATCTGTATGTCATGTTTCAAAAGGTTGATCTGTTGTTGGAGTTTGAATATTGGGGATTTGTATCGCATTTCTTTTGTATTTCGTGTTTAAACAAGTATTACATTTATTTATAAAATTTTGGGCCAGTAATATATTTGTTTTAGTTTATTATGTTTCTGTTAAGTCTCTATGATTTGTTTTTCCTTCATGGTTATTTTTTCATACCATTTGTTGTCCTTTATTTAGCATATAGTTATTCATTTTTCTGCATGATATTAGTTTACAGCTATTTGCATCAAAGTATGTTTTGTGATGCCCTTTTCGTCGTGGGCGTTACCTAGTTGGCTCTGAAATAAAAAAAAATATAGTGGAGATTAACATACACTCACAGAGTTCATTAGTTTACTTTCTTTATTTCTGACTATTTGGTACGGATGTCGCTGGACGACCAAACGACTTTTTATTTATAGTTCTACGAAATTTCACCCTAGTGGTGATGTACCTTATGTACTCCCCTGACTTCTACAAGTTACAACACCGGCCGGACGGAACCAAGACACGGATCTACTACGGGAAATAACTACGGTGTCAAGCTGGACAATAACCGTAGCTCTGACATCTATTGTTCTACAAACCCGACCGGACAAAACCAAGGCACGGATTTACTACGGGAAATAACTACGGTGTCAGGCTAGAAATAACCGAAGCTCTGACATCGATAGTTCTACAAACCCGGCCGGACAAAACCAAGGCACGGATGTACTATGGGAAATAAATACGGTGTCAGGCTGGATATAACTGAAGCTCTGACATCTATAGTTCTACAAAACCCGGCCGTACAAAGCCAAGGCACGGATGTACTACGGGAAATAACTACGGTGTCAGGCTGGAAATAACCGAAGCTCTGACATGTATAGTTCTACAAACCCGGCCGGACAAAACCAAGGCACGGATTTACTACGGGAAATAACTACGGTGTCAGGCTAGAAATAACCGAAGCTCTGACATCGATAGTTCTACAAACCCGGCCGGACAAAACCAAGGCACGGATGTACTATGGGAAATAACTACGGTGTCAGGCTGGATATAACTGAAGCTCTGACATCTATAGTTCTACAAAACCCGGCCGTACAAAGCCAAGGCACGGATGTACTACGGGAAATAACTACGGTGTCAGGCTGGAAATAACCGAAGCTCTGACATGTATAGTTCTACAAAACCAAGGCACGGTTATACTACAGGAACTAGCTACGGGGTCAGGCTGGACAGTAACCGAAGCTCTGACTTATATAACATTCGTTTGCTTACCCAATTGTTTCTGCATTCAGACTCAGACTGCCTTGCTCTCTAGGGTTGATTGCCTTTATATGGTTTTCCCTACTCTTTACCTGCGCGTGACTGTCCCAGCACAGCGCGCGCCGCTTGCGCTCTGGTGCCCGGACAGCTGTTCGGTAACGTAGTGGGGAGCGCAAGCTCACGCTTCGTTACAGTTTGTAACACTGAATAAAAATTTAACTTAAGCCCGTATTACATTCAGCAACATTTTCGTGGACTAGTTCATGGACTAGTCCAGCAACTAGTTCATGAACTAGTCCAGCAACACCAATTTCTTGTGTATTACACTGGGCAACATATTTTAGCAACATAACTAGTTATATTACATTTTATACCAACATAAATCAACAAAGGTTGGTCGTCTGTTATAGAAATCCTGTTTGTTGATAACTTCGTGTTTATTGATTAATATTCTATTTGTTTACACGTTCTGTTTCTTTTTGAAAATATTTAACTATTATTCTTTAAAAATGAATCGTAAAAAAGCTTATTTACGGGAAATTCGTTTGTTTTTTATCAATTATCTGATGATTACACTAACTAATTAATATTTATTTAATACATATTGTTGCAAATATAAAAATATATGATTTATGCAAAAATTTAAATAAATATTTACATTTTTCAGAAGAATATATCCATTTACAAATGTTCGTATAAAATTATAAACAAAAATAATGATTATCTAAAACAATTAAATGTAAATAAAATTTACAGAACAATTTACATAAAAATCAAAAATATTTTGTGAGCCGTAGGTAATCAGTAATTTCGTGCATGACAAATTTGGTAAACGTTAAATAGAAATCCTAATTGTACGAAAGCCCACGCTGAACAAAAGACTTCACTACAATGAACACCACGCAGAAGACTACGCTACACAGAAGACCAACCAGAAAAATTGCGATTGGTAAAATGAAAAGTAACTAGAATCACTAAATGTTGCATGTTGCCCAGCAACAAAATTAGAACATGTTCTAATCCGTGCAACTCCCCCATGGACTAGTTGCGCAACACAGTTGCGTGCAACTTCTGTTTTACATTGGGCAATTTTTGTTGCTGGACTAGTCCATGAACTAATCCACGAAAATGTTGCTGAATGTAATACAGGCTTTAAATTTTTTTGGTATTAGGCAGCAATTAGTTATTCCGGGTTGCAAATATTTTTTAATAAATTTCATAATTGTTTTATTACTTTCAATTTTATTTTAGGCGATGTTTTAATTTTTTGGTCAAATATACGACTATTTTTATTAATTTTTTTCTCTCTTATTTTATGAGATAGAAATTTTTTCTTCAATATTAAATATCTCATGCTGTATGCAAAATTTATTTTTATTTTTACGCATGGTTTCTTATATAGAAGGTGACAAAGTAGAGGCCGCGGAGATGAGGTCTTTTGCGGTGTGCACGATAACTTAGGTCCAGGATGTCTGAAACAAAAAAATTTAACGGAGTTTTATTAAGAACAAAATAACCTGGACTTTAAATCAATAAAAGGTTAAAAATTAAAAAAAATCTGGAAAATAGTGTGAGTTTAAGAAAAGTCCTATTTTTTGTACATAAAATTGGATTTTGGGATTGAAAGAGAATGGAACAAATGTATATTTAGGTCAAAATGTCGGTTTGCGTTTCGCGTAATAAATTAGTTAGTAAAATAAAAATATATTTGAGTCAATAGCTTAATTATTTATTGAGCTAGAGTGCACACCGTTTTTAAAAATGTAGTTTCGAGAAAAACGTTTTCAAAGTTTAATTTTAGTGTCAAATAACACGTATTTATAATCCGGTTACTACTTATAGAAATGTAAATATCTCTGAAACGGTTTCGAAATATACCTTAAAGTTTTTTTGACATATTTTTAAAACGTTTTTGAATAAAATTATTGTCAAAATTTTTTTTTTAATTGTTACATCGCCTTAAATAGAGATATATTCGTTTTATTTTGTTGTTAAATAGTTTATTAGTTTTGACTTCGTTTTTGTTATTTGTTTCTTTAACGACTATTTGATTTTAACAAGTATTTATTGGGTTTTCAGATATATTAGGCCGTTTAGAAGGTTTTCGTAGTCGGTGTGTACCGTGTCCGTTTCGTTACCTGTCTGTACTATTATTGAGTCTGTATCTGGGTTTAAATTTATGTCTTCATCGTTACGTTTTCCGTAAATATAGATTTTGACGTTATAATTTTGAAATATCTCTCTGACTAAATATTTTAATCTAGTATTTTCTTTCTTGCCTGTTCATGATTTTTGGCATATATTCGCATATTTCATTTTGTATTCAATAGTCTGGTAATTTGTCAAAACATATTATTATATATTTCTAATTGTTTGTTATCATTATAATTTTCTTTTGTGATTAAATGACAAATTAACTTGGACTTATTTTGATTGAGAATTTTGTTATCTTATTTGTGGAAATTTATGCAAGGGCAATGTTGTTTAACTTGTAATGCGAAACCTTTGTGCGTTTTGGTATTTTTAGAAATGCAATGTACTAATGTTTTGTTTGATTCGAATATATTTGAATTTTTATATTCAATTGTAAACTCTGGTTTAATTCGGGACAGTGCGCTGCCTACAACGTTATGGCATCCTTTTTCATACTCTATAGAATTATAAAATTTTTCCAATCCTAAGCGCCATCGTATTAATTTAAAGTATGGTTCTTTTAGCGAGTTTAAACTAACAAGTGATCTGTTATCTGCGATAATTTTGAATTTGTATCCTAACAGGTATGGTCGGAATTATTTTGTTGCCCATTTTATTGCTCAAATTCCTTTTTCGATAGTCAAGTAGTTTATTTAGTGATTGTTAAGAGTTCTTGATATATAAGCTATGGGTATATCTTTGTTATCGTGAATTTGTGATGACACGGCTCCGAATGCGTAAATTCTTACGTCAGAAAACGTTTTCGAAAAGTCTGGATATTGTAAGATTGGGTTATTATGAAGGAGTGTTTTTCATGCTTCAAAATATTTTATGTATTCAGAGTTTTCTATGGGTGCTTTCTAGCTAGGTACAAAGTTAACACTGTGTAACACAGTGTATGATAGCATGTGTTCCAACTACGCCAAATTACGACTCAAGTCGATTCTGCTATACACAACTAAAAAACAAAGTCTGGTGCCGTGTTAGTTCTTTGCATATCAACTAATACAAAGTTTATTTGTGTGGTACAACTGCGTCCCGCGTTAATTACAACATAACCATATTTTACTTGTGCATTTTCGGCTTAGATTGATGTGTTAAATATTTAATTAATTTGCACAATTTTAATTAGATTAATATAATTCATTATTAATAGGTTATCACACTAACGATGCTGTCAATTGTTGAATTTGTCAGAAACTAGGTACATATAAACAATTAGCGCGCACTCTACTGGGTAGAGTACGTAGTTCCTAAAGTATTCTAACTAGCAATCGAGACAGTGTTTGGGAAAGTCTGACTTTGTTTGACAATATTCCCTTGCTGGAAAGCACCCAATTTTTAATTTCTTCTTTAGACATTGAGTTAATGTTTTATTATTTTTGAGAAAGTGTAAGCGAATCGTCTATAATATCCGATTAATCGAAGGATGATTTAATTTCATTAGTTGTTTTAGGAATTTTAAAGTTTTTTATAGCTTGAATTTTGTTTGTGTTTGGTTTAAAAACTTCTGTTAGCGGTAATTTTGGATAGGTCTTATTCAATCTTTTTCGTTAGTTTTATTTTTATCAAATATAACGAAAGCAGCCGTTACAGCGTAATCCATTTTTTTTTACCTACTATTCTCTTTCAGTTTAATGCAGGCGTTTGAAGTGAACAGATCTATTCGCGAATACTGTGTATTTTATGCTTATTGGAAGAGTGAGTAATGTCTGTCTTTGCCCATATGTTTCTGCCTAAATTAGTATAGACAGCAGTATGAATTTCACTGTCCATGTGTGTGATTTGTTTGTGAATCCTATCCTAAACCTTTGTATACGACGCTAGCCCTGTAACCACTGCGTGCGGGGGCTAGTCGAAATGCGTCCAACGAAGTACCACTTACCGGTCTGGTGCCAGCGGTACCCTGCCAGCCAGCTATAGTGTTATGATCAGGAAGAGCCCCACTTTCACTTGCACCTTCTAGTGTGCTGGTGGAGACTGAGTTTTAACTCGACTTTAACTCTTTTTCCTGATACCACGGAGATCACTTGTTGAGGGTGTCAAGCTCTCGCAGATTCACACAACAAGTCCGTGGGGAGTGAGCTTACAGACAGGTTCGCATATTCACGTAGCATGTTTATATAGAGCGGAGCCAATGGGCAGATTCGCAGATTCACACAGCTTGTCTGTGTGGAGCAAAGCCAACGGGCAGATTCGCAGTTCCACACAGCTTGTCTTCGTGAAGCGGAGCCTAGTACTCACAGATCTTTGCTATATTGCTTAGAGTGAGGGTGTTAATTTCACAGTTTTATATTCTACTATGCTTTTGTTATCCTTTTGTGATATATGTTGAGTACTGTTGACATTATTGTTTGTAACCCACTCATGGTTATATTTTAATTACAAAATATCTAGGAAGTCGCGCAAATAGCACTGTGGACCATACCGTCAACCTTACTACTCCATCGATAGTACTATATAATTTTATAGCCACCCCTTATAAATAAATAACTTTTATAGCCATTTAATATTTCTATAGTTATTACGTGACCTAGGTAGGCGACATCTTTAAGATGAAATTCACATTTATATAGTTGAATTTTTAAATTAGCTACACGTTAATTTTTAAAGACATTATTTATATTTTCTTGGTGTTCCAGAAGGGATGTGCCTAGTATTATTATATCGTCAAAAATACGAATCACCCTTTGTTGGTTTAGTCTTTTAAAAAGAAACTCATAAGCCTAAAAGTTGAAGGGGCGTTTTTGAAACCGAAAGGCATACGTTTGAATTCATAATTTCCGAAATTTGTAGAGAATTCTGTTTTGGGGATATCATCTGTATGAACCTCTATTTGGTGGAATCCGGAAGTCCATGGTAGTAAAATAGCTGGATTTTTCAAATTTATCAAGAATGTCTGTTATGTTGAGTATTGCTAATTTGTCGTCCACGGTTTTGTCGTTTAGTTAGCCATAACCGATCAATACTCTAAATTTCTTTTAGCCTGATGCATCTGATTTTTTAGGGACTACCCATATTGGTGACGACCTAGGTGAATATATATGCTGAATCGGTATATTGTCGGTAGTATTTTAAAACTATCCAAGTAAAATTTACCTTTAAAACAAAAAAGTTATCTAATCCTTAAATTTAAGTGGCGCACAAGTGATCAATTCGTTATAATTCACCATGTCATCAATTCCAATCGTTAAAACGTGCTATCCAAGAATCTACGAGATACAAGTCAATCCTGAAACCATCAGCGAAACCTCTGTTCCACCTCAACGCAACACCACGATCTCAACAAAACCCTTCCGCGAAAAGTTCCTGATCGCAAATCAGAAACGCAGATGAAAAGGAAATCACCGTTACAACTCCTAGCATCGAGAAAAATCCCAAGCTGGAATCCACCATATCATAAACTATCTCCAGCCAAGCCGAACGATCATCGAGTGAAGCCAACAGCCAGTTATAATTACAGACATTTTCCTATTAATGTACTTGCAATTGTAATTATAAATTTGCAACTCTAGACTGGAAGACTTATTAAAAACATTAAATAATCTAAATATTAACATGACATCTGCTCATAATGCACCCGCAAATATCTTTGCTAATCTAAATAAAACGTTTCAAAGGCTTATGAGTTTCTTTTTAAAGGACTAAACCAACAAAGGGTGATTCGTATTTTTGACGATATAATAATATTAGGCACATCCCTTCTGGAATATATATATATATATATATATATATATATATATATATATATAAATTATATAAGGCCTTGAAATTATTTTACATATATTGTAAGTTGCAACCTGCAGCATCAGCTAAATCTTAGTATATTTCCATAAAACTAGAAATAGCATAAATAGCACGTAACATTAGAAATATGAGTTGATTGTTCTCAGTTCGTTCGTTGTAAGTCTACAAAACGAATACTGTTGTATTTAATATTATACGAAATAAAAAGATTTTTTTTATTGAAATTAAATATTGAGTATTTAATTTATATATATATATATATATATATATATATATATATATATATTCGCGCTAGTTGTCAGGAAAGCGAAAGTAGCTGATAATTGCCACACAGACATAAAGTACACCAGGGGCAGCACCTCTCGCAACAGAGATTCACGATTCCTGCTGCCTAAACATTTTTGAAAGAGCTAAAGCTAAAGATGTTTGACCTGAAGTAAAAATCTAATAATGTATTGAAGCATTTTAATGCTTTTCCGTACATATCTCTCTCTGAAATTGCACAGAACTAATTAAATATTGAGAAAGTTTTAAAACATTTACGTTCATAAGTTAATTAACTTTTTTTGTTTAGTAATCACTGGAGCAACAGATGGTATAGGAAAGGCATTCGCGGAAGCATTTGCAGCAAAAAATATAAATATTATATTGATTAGTCGATCGATGTCCAAATTAAAGGTTGTTGCACATGAAATAGGTAAGAAAGTTAAATTAATAATTAATTTAAATATCGTTTGTATTTACCGATCTTAAACCATAACTGTTTGTTTCTATTGCAATGATAGATTTTCGTAAGCGTAGTTATTTTGGCTGTCCCTTTTAATTAAAAAGTGCAAGTCGTGCAAGTTTTTGGTGATACCTGTTGGTTTATTCAAAAAATTTCCTCGAAATCACTGATAGCACCATACAAATCAACTTGGATTGTAATAGTGCATCTTACAATCGTTGCTTAAATACTATACTACAAATTTAAATGTTAAAATACTGCAAGTGTCGTGAATTTAATATTAAAACAATTTCAAATCAGTATACAGTGCAAACCTCTCATAACGAGCACCTTTTATAACGAGTAATTCGCATATCGAGAAACAAAATTGTGGAAAAATTGCTCCCTTAACGAGCGACATTTCGTATAACGAGTGTCGCAACATTGTGGCATAACTTGGGACGCCGGGACTTCGGCACCCATGCGTCAGTTTGAGTTTAGCATTCGTTCTTCTAGTACGATAATGTCGCATGTGATCACATATCAGTTCAAACTTGTAAATTATTTTTTTGCAAAGTTTACTAACCCTTGCAAAAATGTCCCCGAAGAAAAAGCCAGAAGAAGAAGGCCATAAGAGAATAAAAGTAACTATAGAAATGAAACGTAAAATTATTGAAAAGCGAGAACGAGGTGTGAGCGTAGCTGATCTAGCGCGCACATACAATCGGTCTACTTCAACGATTTGCACTATTCTCAAGAACAAAGACAAAATTAAAAAGCTAGATATTCCAAAGGGAATGCCAAGAATGTCTACAAAACGGTTAGGTATTCTTGATAATGGTGAAAGGTTGCTTCTCATATGGATAAATGAAGAGCGATTGCAAAGCGACATTATTAACGAAAAATTCATTTGTGAGAAGGCGAAAGGTATTTTAACCGATCTCGTTAAAAATACGCTAGGATCATTAACTGCCGAAAAAGAAGTGTAATTTAAGGGGTCTTTCTCATAAACCACTTTCAAAAAATCGACTTTTTTACATAAATGTATTTGTAATTGTATTAAGAATGCGGTTTTAAAATATTAATTCGATAGCTATAATAGTTACTAAGATATTACATGCATTATATAGGCGATGGTGACAGTAAAACTTTCAAGAGTATATTACAAGCAAACCCGCATGGAGATAATTTCTTAGTCACAAAACTTGAATGCGTTCTACATGTTGCAAAATGAATGTTCAGGCGTCTGAAAGACGTAAAGAAAACCATCACTGAAGTCAAAAAATTAAATAAAAAAGGAGCGGAACAAAACGCAGATATTGCCATATCTAAACCTAGTAATGCCGCCGAGACCGAGACTGGTCTCGGTCTCGTCTCGTCTCGTCTCGTATTTCGAGACGAGACCGTGATCTTGGTCTCGTCAGGCAAACCGAGACCGAGACGAGACCGATTACTAGTCTCGCCGAGACTCTCGCCGAGACTCTCGACAAAACCTATAAGAATTTTAAAATATTGTTATTGATGTGGTAGGTTTGTTATTGTAAATTCATGATTTTATTTTTTTTATTGTTTTTTTCTAAATAAATTTTATGATATATCTTATGTAAATATTAAACCGGAAATCCCCCTTAATAATACTATTGAGACGGGTAGTGGTAGTGTACCCGGTTACAATATTTCGGATTTAATTTAAATATTTATCGCTAAGCGGATCTGCAGAATTACGATTATAACGTTGAAAAGCGAAAATTCATTTGTGCATAAACGTTAAATAAATAATTATATAAAACAATATTTTAAGAAATGAATAAAATCTTATCAATACCTATCTTAAAAATAATCAGTTGTTAGTACCTCAGCTATTTTTTTGGCTTTGTAGCATAATTTATAAAAAATAATATTTTTGAAAAATTAATTGTAATATGAGCAGAGTTCAAAACTGATAGTTTAGTTTGCTTAAATAAATATATGCTCATTGTTTTTTTCTAAATTAATTTTATGATATATATATATATATATATATATATATATATATATATATATATATATATATCATTATTGTCTATAAAAATTAAAACTCCATCAATAATACTATATTTACATAAGATATATCATAAAATTAATTTTGAAAAAAACAATGAGCATATATTTATTTAAGCAAACTAAACTATCAGTTTTGAACTCTGCTCATATTACAATTAATTTTTCAAAAATATTATTTTTTATAAATTATGCTACAAAGCCAAAAAAATAGCTGAGGTACTAACAACTGATTATTATTAAGATAAGTTATTATATTGATAAGATTTTATTCATTTCTTAAAATATTGTTTTATATAATTATTTATTTAACGTTTATCACATGTGCACAAACGAATTTTCGCTTTTCAACGTTATAATCGTAATTCTGCAGATCCGCTTAGCGATAAATATTTAAATTAAATCCGAAATATTGTAACCGGGTACTCTACCACTACCCGTCTCAATAGTATTATTAAGGGGGATTTCCGGTTCAATATTTTCAAAAAATCGATTGTTTTTTTTTTGCATGAAATCAAAGCTAAATTTGTCTAGAATATGTGGGTAAAAGGATATTTCGATATAATATTCGACGAATTAGTAGCGGTGCGAGAGCAGCCATCACCGCCAGTCAGCGCAATGCGGAAATGGAGGATTACGAGGATGAAGTAATCTTTTATGGCGCTGGAATTGCTGATTAAATGTAAGTTAACAATTCCAAATCTGACCACAGATTCGTATTCAGCGACCCCAAAAACCCTTGAATCTCGAATTTCATAAATTTTGATGAGTATGAGTTTTTTGGTCCGCCATATTGGATCCGCCATTTTGAATTTTTCAAATTTGATCTCAGATTCGTATTCAACGACCCGGAAAACCTAGATATTGACTATTGTTTGCGAATTTTCCGCCGAATACTTTGAATTACACAGAAAAAATGTTTCGCAAACTTTAAACGCGTTTTTCTCGAAACTACATTTTTCAAAACTGCGAGCACTCTAGCTTTTGAACGGTTCAACCAATTGACTTCGTTCTTTGCTTTCCTTATTGAAAACACTTTTCTTCATGGAATGAACTAGACTCAAGTAGAAATGTGCAATTTTCGAATTTTCACAGCCTGTCAAAGTCAAAAAATCGACCGAAAAAAACGACTTTTTTTTCAAATGCCCGCCATTTTGTCAAATTTTGAGATTTTTCAAAGATTCTAGTTCATTTCATTTTCTGAACTATACTCTTCAAGAAACTGAGCCGATTTTTTTTCTAGGTGACGATTAGCGACCTCTAGGCTGCTCGCAGTTTTGGGAAGTACCCGCCGGGCAGCCGCCATATTGGTCGCCATTTTGGATTTTTGGACTTGAAAAAATTCCCAGTTGTAGAGCAAGAATGAATAAGGATTTGACAAAAAACCCAGGTCTCTAACTCGTACCAGTTCCCTGGCAAAAAAATCCAAAGTTTAGGTCAATTGAACCGGAAATCCCCCTTAATCAGACATTTTTTCATTTTATTGTTCGATATATATAATTAACTTTAAAACCACACTAGACACTACGACTCTGATAATAAAAAGTACCTATAAATACATATACTATTTCAAAGAGCTGATAGATACTGCACAATGTCAAATATCATTGTCGAGTCCTATATTAACTTTACTTTGCTTTGTATCCATTATTATATCTTAAATGATTAATACATAGTTATCATTAAAACTTATACATTATATTATTTTATATGAGTATTCCTTTGTTTAGTGCTATGAAACGTATGCAAACGCAAATTAGTACGAACAGAACCATAGCCAATCACGTGCTCTATATTCAAGGTCAAATAATCGAGAGTCTCGTCGAGACCGAGACTCTCTTCGTTGAGACCGAGACGAGACTATATATTTTTAGAAAATTTCGAGACGAGACGAGACTGGCTAAAGTCTCGTCGAGACTGGTCTCGGCGGCAACACTATCTAAACCATCGGCAAAAAAACATAAATGGGCAAAATAAAGACTACAGATTTGACTGGAAAAGTGATGAAGAAATGTTCTTTATATTATGGATTAGCCATCCAAAATAATCCAAATTCAATCAAGGATATGAAAAATGCAATTTGGGCTATTGTGTAGAATATAGAGATTCTAAACGCATCTCTATATCAGAAAAACACATGAGCGCAACTTCAAAAGAAGTGAGAGTTACGCGAGAAAGTCAACGCCAAGCCCAAGAAGATGCAAATGAAGAGATGTACGGCTTACTATATGATTTCGGGATAGACGATTTAGCAGTTTTAAGTCAATTTTTAATTTAAAAAACATTTTATCATTGAAATAACTACATTTTCAAAATTTGCTGCCATCGCTGACAAATATCTATCCGTCCGATCTGTTTAAATCTTTCGGCATTTTATTCCTAAGTAAATTCACCATGGACTGAACTACAATTTAACTCTCAATTGTAAAAATTGGCTTCTAGAGAGAGTTCAAAAACTGAAAAAAAGGCCCATTTTTTCAACATTGTTTAAAAAAGCGTGTTATTTTTTCAAAATTTCAAGAACTCGGTTAAATAGTGGTTCAGTCTCTAAGTATAAGTCTTTTCTATAATCTCTCTTTGCTTTTTGTCGGAATCTTTACTAGGAGCAGAGCTACAGTGGCAGTAAATGTGCGTTTTCAAAATGAGCACTCGAATTGGCGCCTTCTTCAAGCAGGCATATCAAGCCAAAAAAATATATATATTTTTTCATAGATAGTCCAAGATGTATACTTTTATGTGAAAAAATTTTTTATGATAAATAAAAGGATAAAAAAAACTAAAAAAGTCGTTTTATTTAAAGTGATTTATGAGTAAAGACCCCTTAAGGAAAGTCATGCATGGTTTAAAAAGTTTAAGAGAATAACCGGCATCTACAGCGTTGTGTGACGAGACGGGTCTCTTCTGGAAAAAGATGCCGAAGCGAACTTTATAACAGCAGTGGAAAATGCATTGCCCGGCCACAAGCTAATGAAATACCCACCTTACGCTGCTTTTTTGTGCCAATGCAAGCGACAATTTGAAAATTAAACCACTGCTTTTTTGCCACTCAGAAACTCCGCGAGCCTTCAAGATGTGTAATGTCCAGAAGTGCAGACTAAATGCGATATGGAGATCCAATATAAGGCTTGGATGACAAGTGACATATTCACAGATTGGATCAATGAAGTGTTTGGTGCTTCTATGAAAAGATATTTGCTGGAGATGAATCTGCCACTCCTTGGCTTGCTAGTTATGGACAACGCAGCCGCCCAACTTCCAGGCCTACAAGATGAAAGCCTTAATGAATTTCATTTCATCCAGATCCAGTTTCTTCCTCCAACCATTACTCCGTTACTCCAGGCTATGGACCAGCAAGTTATTTCTAACTTAAAAAAACTCTACACTGAAACACTTTTCGAACGTTGTTTTAAAGTTACTAAAGTATCACTCTTAGAGAGTTTTGGAAAGATAACTTTCATATCGTTGCTAGCCTCAAGATGATAGACCAAGGTTACCAAGAGGACCCTCACTTTTACTTGGAAGAAGCTTTGGCGAGAGGACGTTGTTGATTTTGAAGGATTTGAAATAGTGCATGTAAAGTCTACAGTCAACGATAGTGTCTTTGGCCAATATCATGGGATTGGAGGTGGATGAGCTTGTGGAAGAGCACAATCAAAAGCTGACCACCGAAGAGCTTATGGAGTTGCATCGTGCTTCACAGCAAGAAGTTATGAAGGAGAATTTGCTAGCATAGGAGGAGGAAGTGGCAGAGCAACAATCTTCAGGCGCAATAAGATAAATGCTAAGAGCATGGGAAACTGTTGCATCGTACATTGAGAAACATCACCCTAATAAGGAGGTAGCTATGCGTGCTACAAATTTACTCAATGATAATGCTTTATCATATTTTCTCCAAATTTTGATGCGTCGGCAAAAACAAATGTCTCTCAACAGCTTTCTAGTAAAAGGAATTAATTATTTGTCATAAATTCATAGATAATAAACTAGTTATTTCGATATTTTCATATGTAATACCATGAGTAGTCATAGTTATGTCGATTATTTTTCATGGTGTATTACGAATGTCTCTTGTGCTTTAGTATGAATATTACGAGTGCGCAGCACGAGTGATATTCGAAAGCACAAGAGACATGAGTAATACACCATCAAAAATAATCTACTTAACTTTGACTACGAATCGTATTCGAGGGACTATTCAATGAACCAAATCTATTTTTTAATTTAAAAATAGCAATACTATTTGGTTATGTTTTCATAACCATAGCAACCAGAAAAACAGTTACTGTTATTTGCAAATATTCAATGTCAAAAGTGTTTTTTGACGTATATTGTCATTTCATTTGTTTAAAATATTCGCTTAAAAGTACTAGTAGTGAATTGTCGACACACAACCTTACTAGTACTAAATATGCAAAACAATTCATTTTGATTGGCTGTAAAATTCAAAATCCTGCATTTTTATTGGTCTACTTTTGACAAATGACAGGTGAATAGAATAGTCATTGTAATTTCCAAATCAAATCGCATGCCTGGTTTTTACGCTCCTTACCAATTTATAAGTATGTAATTTTATTTGAATAACGAGTAAGTTTCTGGAACGACTTATACACGGTATGAGAGGTTCCTCTGTATCTTCAAATTGTTAGATTTTTAAGAATTTCTCTCGTTAGAGCTGTTTCGAATGTTCGAATAAAACAGCCTTCCCCCAACAATCGTTGACATGACAAATCGCAAAACAGCAACTTTTTAGAAATATTATTCTCAAATTACAATCCAAAATACACTTCACAACCGTTTTTGAAACTACACATTTTTAAATATAATATAATTATTACTTTCTTATACGCAGTATAAGTATTGTAATCATGAAAAATTTCGATTCGAGATTTCAACGGAAATATACGTTTTGACCTTCCCTGAATCGATTCCAACTATTTTTGGAATGACGTCCGTCTGTATGTGTGTGTGTGTCTGTATGTGTGTGTGTGTGTATGTTCTCTACAGCCTAAACGGTTGAAGCTAAAATTATGAAACTTTAAACTTAAGATTTGCATATGCCTGGGATGTGCACCTCTTATTTTTAAAATTTCAAACTGGAAGTGCCTGTTTACTCTAGTCATTTTTGGCAGTTTCTGTCATTTCTCAAAAATGGTTAAAGTTACAGAAAATTTTTTTGAACAAAAATTAAAGGTATTCATATTTGGCACAACTTTTGTTTGAACTTTTTTTCCAAGAAGTGTCCATGTTTCAAAATAAATTTCTGAATTTTATATATATATATTTACAAAAATCGTATCATCTGCGCCTGTCAATTGTTTAGAAAAATAGACGTAAATAATTTGAAGTTTGACATTTAATATATATTCTAAAAAATATATGTAGTGGAAAAGCGATCTAAGTGTTAGAACAAATATTACAAATTAGAAAAATAATGAAACTACGAAGTGGTTTAACCCATATGTGTATAAGAAAGTTCGGTGCATGACACTGCAGATGTTTTATTCATGCCATGCGGCTTTGAATGCAGCAACTTTTTTTTATCTACTTTTTTATTATGTTTTGACTTTTATCTATTCCTCAAAAATAATACTATTAATAAATTTGATATTTAAGGCAACACAAAAAATAAATAAATAATATAATTATAGTATGTAATTACAAAGTAAGTAGCATTTTGCTTTCCCTCTTGATTGATTCGCTTTTCCAACAATAGTTCATCCTTCTCCTGTGGTATCATGTAAATTTAAAGTTCTTCATATTTCTCAATTAAATGTTCCATTTGGTTGTCCTATACATCATGGTCTCCATTTTCTTTCAACTTCAACCTTCTAGTGTTTACTTTATCATCTTATTTTCCCATGTGGCTACTAAAGCTGGCAATAACTCTTTGCTCCAATATTTTAGTCATTTTTCATAGGTATTCCAAGTATTTGGATGTATTTATAATTTATTTTATTAGTTGATTTCCGCTTTTTTTTATTTTTATTAATATAACTTATTTTCATCGACATAATTTCTTCTGTCATTAATTCTCTCCATCGTAAAGTATTCGTTTTATAAGAAAAATTTATCTCAAAAAATATGTTTCCTTCAACTACCTGATTTTTCCACCGTTGGTGTAACTATTTGTAATTCATCCATTCCATATTTCTCTTTCACAAATGGTATCAAGGTTTTGAGGTCAAAAAACGCTTGATTACAATTGTATAGAATATAAATTCAATCAGAAGAGTTGCGAATCTTGAAATGAATAATGGTTAATTAAAAATTATGGTGGTTGATAAAGATGAATGAAATATTATGTGAAATATTGTGGTAGATGAATATCGACTAGATAAAATTAAATAGTTTGTTTATTTGAGTTTTTTATATACAGTATGCATGCGAGATTGACATAAGGGTGCCTAGTTTTATGATTTTAGGTGCTTGGGAAAAGTATGCTAGACATTTTTACATGTAGTAAATAAGGTTGAGCGTGTATATACCATCGTTGATATTGGATTATATAATTCATCCTTAAAAATCGAGTGGCTGTGGAAATGAAAATTTTAAGAGATATTTTTGGTGTCTTTAACAGAGACAGAAGGTGAATTTTGCAAGTGTATGAGCAGTATGTCATATATAGCAAAGGTCAGAGCTGAAAGATATAGTCTGTTCGTGTTGCAAGAATATCAAATAAATGCTTGGCGAATGACGTTTATTTGGGTGAACCTTATGGTGTTATAATGTGAAAGATTCTTTGGAATAAGTGGATTGATTATATTATGAATAAATTGCTTCAATAAATAGTTTACAAGAAACAGAAGAAAGATAGTAAGGATAAGCGCTATTGCTAAATTAGATGAATTGAATGATACTAGAAATATATGTAAGGACAGATCTGCATGGCAAGAGATTGTAAAGAATCGAATGAATGCAAAAGAATTTCTGTCACTCCAGACTAGCCATGATGTTATGCATACATGTATTTCTATAAATTAACCAGGAATTTAACAAATAAGTTATTAAGCAGTTTTTAAATATATGAAGAAGTACTGATATTTCGAACAGCAATTTTATGATTGTGTAGGGTATCCTGGAACAGACAAGGCTATGAGCTGAATTTCTTAATGGATTTTAAGATGAAAATACTTTATACATATATTTTCGAAACTCAAAATTACAGGAATTATAGCCAATATCATTTTTCTGAATGAATTTAGCAAGGACAATGAATTGTTTTGTTTCTTCATATATACATTTGTTTGTTGAATAATTTAAGCAACTGTTTCTTCTCTAATGTTGTTGTTAAATATTTGTGTTATCTTAATGTTAATTTGCTATGAGTACATAATCAAATCAAGAATATCTATATAAAATTCACCTAATGTATGGATACTACGAAAAGCAGCAGTGCAAATATATTCTCTGAATGAAGAATGCTTTTTTGGAATGGGTTTAACTATCTTATACAAAGTAATAGGCAAGAATTGAAATCAAGAGAAAAAGAAAACGATCTCGTAATTATATCGGAATTATATCTTTTGACCCGCACAGAAAAGATATGACGGCATGACATCTGTATGTGCGTGTGTGTGTGTGATCGCTGTATAGCCTAAACGGTTGAAGATAAAATTATGAAAGTGTAAACACGCCTGGCAAGAAAACCTCCAATTTTTAAATTAAATTCAAACTGAAAGTACCTGTTCACTTTGTTTGAAATTTCCGTAATATTACCGAAATGGCTGCATGTTCTAGCAGCGGTAAGAAATTGTGAACAATTACCGTAATTAACATTTTATTACACTGCTTGTTCTTCAAAATCAAGTTTAGGAGCAATTCGTACAAGGTAAATTTTGACTACCGAAGGTATACACCCTTACTTTTTACTGTTGCAACTTTTTCAACAATTATTAACTGTTGATAAACTTGCATAAAATCAGGTGTACTTAGGATTACAAAAAAATACAATCAATGTATGTAATGTTGAACTTCTTGATTTGCCACTGTAATGTATGTTAAGTAAGTTGGCGACATTGTGTACATTAGTAAGTAAGCAGGTTGGCAACAATGTAGCGACAGTTCGTAATGTAAGATGGTGGCGAGCAGATGTGCATTGTCGAGAGAGAAATAAATTGATTAATAATTAATAAACATATGAATAAGCAGTATTCATTACATGGTGTCAGGTGTAATAAAAGTTTGACGAAACATTAAAACAATAAAAACACGACAATATAAGAAAATGGAGACAAGACTACCAAAATGCTTGTCGTTTCAAGAAACAAACATGGCTGAAGCTTGGACAAAATGGTACCAAAAACTTGAAATATATTTAATAGCTTCGCAGAAGAATGAAGAGTCTGAAGAAACTAAAATAGCTATCCTACTCAATCTAATAGGCGATGAAGGCATCGACTTGTACAATGCCTTCATGGCAGCGGAGAGAAAACCAAAAGAATTAACATTTATTCAAGTGGTTGAGTTGTATAAGAAACACTTTGAACCTAAGAAAAATGTGATATACGAGAGGTTCAAATTTAACAAATGTGTCCAAAAAGAAGGCCAGTTATTCAATAGCTATTTAATAGAATTAAAAAATTTGGCTGCAACATGTGAATACAAAGAAACTCAAAATATGATTAGAGACAAAATAGTCCAGGATATACGAAGTGACCAGATGAGAGAACGTTTACTGTCAGAACCAAATTTAACATTAGAAAAAGCTGTAGAATTGTGTTCCATAAGTGAAACCAGAAAACAACAAGTTCAAGATATGAAAAAAGAAGAAAACGTCCCAATGAAGCTAGATGAAGTTAAGAAAAAGAAACCCATGAACACTAGGAATACAAGATGGCAACAAAGTGTTGAAAATTAAAATGTTTTAAATGTGGTAAGGTCCACGGCCCAAAAGCTTGTCCCGCATTTGGAAAGGTTTGTAGTAATTGTAATGGCCCCAATCATTTCGCAATTGGTTGCAAATTTAATAAGAATAGAGTTGCAAATAAAGTTAATAAAGAATTTCACAATATAGAGTTTAATAGTGACGATGAATTTTATATAGATTCAGTTGAAACTGGAAAAACTGAGCTAAATGAATGGTGCCAACAAGTTAGAATTAATGATAAATTATTAAATTTAAATTAGATAGCGGTGCACAGTGTAATATAATCACGGAAAAAGTATTAAAACAGATTTTTAATGATAAAATGCCGAATTTAATAATAACAGAAATGAATTTAGAAGCTTATGGTGGATTTAAAATAAAACCATTAGGCGTAATAATTCAAAAATTAAAGATTTTATTGTAAACATTAAGTATTTATTTGTAGAAGGGCACAGCAAATGTATTCTAGGCATAAATACTTGTACCAAGTTGAATTTAATTACGAAAGTAGATAATATTAAGGCAGTGTCAGCATTTAAAACAAAAGAAGAGGTAATCAAACAGTATGGTGAAGTTTTTAAAGGATTAGGAACATTCCCAGATTTACCTCACTCAATAAAAATTAAAGAAGGAGTATTACCGGTAGCGAAAAATGCTAGAAGAGTAGCCAAAAATTTGTTACCTAAATTAAAAGATACCCCTAACAAATTAGTAAAAAACGAAGTATCAGTATCTGAACCAACTGAGTGGTTACATCATCTTGTGATAGCTGAAAAACCTAATAAAGATTTAAGAATTTGTTTAGATCCTAAGAATTTAAACAATGCAATAATTAATGAACAGTTTCAGTTACCGACACAAGAAGAAATGCTGAGTTGATGGAAGCTCAATCTTTTCGGTATTAGATTTAAAAGACAGTTTTTATCAAATTAAACTGGATGAAAAGTCATCAAATCTATGTGCGTTTACTACACCAATAGGCAGGTTTAAATTTAATAGATTACCATTTGGTATTAAAACAGCCGCGGAAATTTTTCAAAAAAGAAACACTGAATTATTTGGTCATATTAACGGAGTAAAAGTATACATAGACGATATATTTATATTTGGTAATGAAGAAACTCATGATAAAATTTTAAAAGAAGTTTTAGAGACAGCGTTAAAGGCGGGTATAACATTTAATGAGAACAAATTTCAATTTAGGCAAAAAACTATTAAAATATTAGGGCATATTATAACAGAAAAAGGTGCGGAAATAGATAAAATTAGGTTAAACGCAATATTAAAAATGGAGGAGCCAAAAAATAAAACAGAACTATTTAGATTTTTAGGCATAATAAAATATGTGGGTAAATTCATATCAAATCTATCCAAGTTAACTGCAGACTTACGAAATTTAACAAAAGATGAAGTTGAATGGAAATGGAAAAATAGTCATAGTGAAAGCGTGTCTCAAATAAAAGAAATGTTAACAAGCAAACAAGTATTAGCATTTTATGATCAAAACAAACAGTTAATAATTCAAACAGACGCATCAAAAGATGGTTTAGTGTGTTAATACAGAACGGTAAACCGTTATCGTATGCATCCAGGTCATTAACAAAAAATGAACAAAAATTTGCACAAATAGAAAAAGAAATGTTAGCTATTTGTTTTGCTTTGGACAATTTTCATTATTTTATATACGGGAAAGAAGTAATAATTCAGACGGATCATAAACCTCTAATAACAATAATAAAACGGGATTTAGATAATGTACCGATTCGTTTACAAAGAATGATTTTAAAAGTGATGAAATATAACTTTGAATTAAAATTTTTGCCGGGAAAGCAAATGTTAATTGCGGATGCATTGTCTAGAGCTTATTTAAAGAATAATAATGGCGATGATCCTGAATTGCAATATGTAGTACACAGTATTACAGAAAATTTACCTATGAGTGCACAAAAGAAAATAGAATTTAAAAGGGAAACCAACAACGATAGTACGTTAAAACATATAAAAGAATATATTCAGCTAGGGTGGCCAAATAAAATTAATAATAATAAAAGCGAAATACGTATATTTTATAATTTAAGAAATCATTTAACTGTGATAGACGATCTTATATTTTATGATGATAGGTTAGTAGTGCCATCAGCATTAAGGACAAATATATTAAAAATAATACATGAAGGACATCAGGGGATTGTGAGGAATAAATTAAAAGCAAGAGAATCGTTATTCTGGCCAAAGATGTCAGAAGATATTGAGTACATGGTAAAACACTGTGAAACATGTCAAATACTTGCAAACGAAAATCCTAAACAACCAATGATGCAACATGACATTCCAGATAGACCGTGGGAAAAAATTGGCGTTGATATTTTAACTTATAAAAACAAAGATTATTTAGTAATCAAAGACTATTACTCTAAATGGATTGAGTTATTAAAATTAAAAAATAAAACGGCAGAACATTTAATAAATAATTTTAAACATGTATTTGCTACACACGGTTACCCAGAGATCATAATAAGCGACAACATGCCATTTAATTCGTGGACATTCAAAAAGTTTGTGGACTGTCACAATATAACATTAGTAACATCAAGCCCAAACTACGCTAGAAGAAATGGAATGGTAGAAAGAGCGGTTGGAGTAGCTAAAAGAATGCTTTACAAACAAGAGAGTGAAGGGGATGACATTAGTAACTATTTATTAGCATACAGAAACACAATCATACCGGAAATAGGTTTATCTCCTGCACAGTTATTATTTAATAGAAGATTAAAGGACAAATTGCCCATAAAAACAAAATGATTAAATTTTAACATTAATAATAATAAAATTATACAAAACAAAATTCGGGAAAATTCAAACAATCAAAAGTATTATTATGATAGACATACTAAACATTTACCTGAAATTCCGATTGGTCAAGATTTGTTAATAAAAAACAAAAATGCTTGGGAAAAAGGGGAGATGTTAGGAAAACATGAAACACCGCGTTCATACATAGTAAAAAGTAGTCATGGAAACGTAGTAAGACGCAATAGACAACATGTTAAACAATTGAATACAGATACAAATATTGATAATACGCCAAAGATTGAGATTCCTGAGACAAATGAGCATAACTTGAGAAATAGGAGTAAGATAAAAGTTCCTGCTAGATATAGAGACTAGATGTAAGTTATCATGTATTGTACTTAGCATAGGAATAATTAAAATAAAGAAAAAGGAAAGGATGTAATATATGTTAAGTAAGTTGGCGACATTGTGTACATTAGTAAGTAAGCAGGTTGGCAACGATGTAGCGACAGTTCGTAATGTAAGATGGTGGCGAGCAGGTGTGTATTGTCGAGAGAGAAATAAATTGATTAATAATTAATAAACATATGAATAAGCAGTATTCATTACAGCCACCAACAGTTACAGCGGCTGGCGCGCGGTGTTCAGCGAAAGAAATTCGGTTTTGTCCTTCGCGGCAGCAAAATTTTTGGATATTTCTCTTTATAATATGGTTTACAAATACAATTATCTAACGCTTTACTTCAAGATTGAATAATCAAAGTTAGTTACATTTAAATATGGGAATTTTCTCATATTGCTATAAATACTAACGCCGAGTTTAAAATATCATTTAATCTGGTTCATTTCTTTCGGTACTTGGTAAGCCTGCTGTGGTGAGAGTCACTTTGTCATTAGTAGGTCACAATCGTTCTACTATACTTTGAAGCACACTAAACTTCGCGGTGCAAATATCTTACTGGCTAAGGTAGTAGCGCAACGGGGTGCAGCTTTCGCCTAGTCGGTCGGGAAAAGACATTTCTTATTCTTATATTGATTTTGGAATTGAATAGTCTATATCTTCCAAAATGTATGATAACCCCTTAATGGAAATGTATCTAATAAATTAACATTCTAATTTTCACCCAATTGCGTTATGAATTTTACTTGCGATTAAATGTTTAGAATATTTTTCAAATCTTGTTCCTTATAACTGTTATTTAAAAAATTATTTCCAGAGATGTTCAATTTTAAAGCTGATCTGTAGCTCTTAGATTATTATTTTTTCCAAGGATAACTAATAACAATGTCCCAAATTCAGCACTCTTCGTTATATCTAAGGAAGCTTCATTAGACTTTGTAAAAAAGTTCCTCTAAAAATATGTATTCTACTGTCATCGTTAGTGCTAAAGAAGGTTATTTAACTGTTTATTTAATGACTTGGAGCTAAACAAGGTAAGTGCCGTGATATACAATTAATGGTAAATTTTTGTGAGTGATTTGGGGTAAATCATTTTATTAGGCGGAATGTTAGCCAACGTGAAGATATTTTTGAAAAATACAATGATAGAATATTTAATTTTAGAGGTATCGTTTAACGAAAGACGTGGTGAAATTCGTGATCGAAAATGATTCCAAACGAAATCGAACCGATTTCGACACAAAAAATAAATGGTACACTTTCCCTACAACTATTGTTTACATTGCGATAATTTGCGAAGGGAACTTGCAATTACCTTTATTTGTAAAAACATTTCATATAGGTCACCCACATATTTACAACTATTAAAAGTGATTTACACGGTGTTAGTCAAGCCCAGTCTAAAGATGTTGGTTCTGTTGTGTCCTACGTTCCTCCGCCTGTCTTCTTGAAGTATTTTCTATATTTTCCGATGACCGTCTTTGCACGTTTTATTTATTTATATTTTTTGCAGACCTGTCATATCTATTTGCCTGCAATATTTTAGCGATTTGTGTCCCTTTTTTCGAGAAAGTCTTTGGGTTTCATTGTTTATTTTCTAGAATATCGGAATATTCTTTCACAAATTCTATTATATGTTTTTTTCCTCATTTGTAAAATTTTCAATCCGCTGGAGCTTCTTTTCTGATATCTAAAATATTATTTTGGCAAAGATATTTATTGCATATTGTTAAGAACATTACATTTTTATACATTATTTACAACATTGCTGACGTTTATTAAAATAAAGAAAATATAAAACAATTCAAGCAAGAAATTGTAATTGTATTCTAACTAAACCTTATGATCTGAAAATTGAATTTAGATGGAAAATGCGCTGTTGCCAGACCATATTTTAAAAATGTTTGTCTTTTGTTAAAGGATGCTTAAATAAGATTGCTGAATAAGGTTATATCTAAGACCTTCATTAAGCGCCGACACCTTCTTTAGCTAACGAAATCTTAAAGACTACTTTAATGAAGAATGCTGAATTCGGGCCAATAGGTTTAACTCTTTTCTTACTGAATATCTCAGTTTGGTCACCCTTTCCAAATAAATTCTTGCTGAACCACTTTTGTATATTACAAAAAAGGTTACGAGAGTACAGCACAATAATGTTTTTTTAAGTAACACACCGCACATGCGTAACAAATAAAATATTGTGCATTTCTGCAATATACTGTTAACTTTATTGCACAAGAAAGCACTGTAGAGCGCACATGCATAAACTATCAGGTGTTAAATATATTTGGTACGCGCAATTCACTTTACTGCAAAAAATATCACTGAAAAGTGTACACGCGTAAATTACTAAACATTGTATATATTTGGTAGACATAGTTTACTAGAGCGTTAAAGGCGTCGTTGAAGTGTTTTAAAATACATTATAATAACTGTTTGGAGAATTCTGGCCTAACATTGAACCTTGAGCTTCAAATAATATTTTTCACTTATTTTTAATAAGATCAGCATTTTTGGTTTGTTTTGGTGAAAAGCTTGTCAGTCATATATTACATATCACCAGAAATTTTGTCTCGCTTTATATTTTGCATGCACTTACAGATGATGCAGGCATTGCATTGGGTTGACCTAGCATTTGAAGATATGTACCTCATCTGTTAGTAAATCTCTAATACAAATATATTCAATTTCTTCAGGCATTAAGCTTGAACTATGTAGGGAATATCCAGCTGTTTTATATCAGTATATTAATCTTTTTGGATACGTGTAATGATCCTGGAGCATAGATGCAGCTCTATTTTGCAGGTTACAAAAAATAGTTGAGATACTAAATGAAATGAATTTCTAAGCAACATATGCTTCCTTGACAATATTTTCATAAATATACGTAGAGGTCGCTGAAACAAATTCATATTGAGCCATTCTCAAATGTTAGTTCTCCAATATGGTATCTGCCAGCAAACATGAACAGATTTATTTTATGAACTTAGCTTTACACTATATTTAATGACGGTGTTACTAAAAATTATATGAAAATACAAAAATCGAATGCATAAATTGAGGATCCATTTTTCAATCAACTTCAACCTTGAAGTTGCTTGTGGCTCTTCCGTTCCATTTGAAACCAAGAAATTTCTTTAGCACAAGTACTACCAGGTGCAAAACTTTCTTCTCTAATACCACAACAGCAAGTAGCTTCGTATCAAAATGAACCGACAAACGAATTGAACTTTTCGGGGGTGTTATATAAATATAAACAGCATATCTGACAACTGCTTGGAAATTATTTAAAGCTAATTTTATGTCTCTCCTTATAATTCTGTCAACATGAAAAATAAATGCAGTGCATTAACAAATAATACTTCTGCATGTTTATCTAGCGTTCACTCACAACCTTTTACGTGTATTCTTTCATCAATTTCAATTCAGTCAAGCAAGCAGCATAAACGTCATACCATGGGATAATTGAACTAGAACTTATACAGGCCAAACTAAAAGATACATAAAAATAAGGTTAAATGAACATAAAAGAAATTCTGAAATAACAACAAAACAAATGAAATATGCCTTGGTAGAACATTGCCAGAGAGAACATCATACTTTTAATTTTGAAAGTTGCACAATAATTAAGAAGGTAAAAATTTTACATTAGATACTCTGGTTATAAATGTTATATATTGCGCAAGATCAAAAAAATATTAATTTACAGACTGATATTGACAACTTGTCAGTAATGTACCATAATGTTTGCTATAAATAGAACAAACAAAATTAAATTTAACAAATAACAACAACAACAAATAACAATAACAAATAAAACAAGTAACAATATTAGGAGAACAATAAATAAGCAAAATTATTAAAATAACTGAACAAATAGCTGTGATAATTTTATATTTTATTTAACTTATTTATTTATGTATTGTTTTTAAGTACTGTGATGATTATAGGAACAAAATATTATATTAAAATGTTTTCACTCTATCAAATATTGATATATGATAAATTATAACTTAAAATTTAAGTACTGATGCAATTTTGCCTTAATTTTATTAATGATACCTAACGGAGTCTCGGCTCTAAAATCACCTCTATTTTGTAAATTTTATTGTGGCCAAACCAAACAGTAAATTAAAAATCGGTTTGCAGAAAGTGGTTAAATGACAAAAGAACTACGAGAAAAAAAATTATATTTATATATAGTGTTGCATCCCTGCTCTTCAAAATAAAAAACGTCTCCGCTGCATCCATATTTCAGGGAGCTCTGATGAAGTAAAACCAAATAAAAAAAGTTTTCATATTCGTATTAATTGCGTGTATAGAATCATCTTAAATGTGTAGCCCTAGTAGAAGTTCAAATTACGAGCAAGGAGATTTTTCAATAATTCGCTGCGCAGAAGGGGCTTTATAATATGAAATTATGGTCGGATCATGTTCATGGTACATGATTCCAAGCACTGATATGGTAGTAGTTAAAATTTTGTGAGGATTGATCGCATACTTTTTTTGAATCGTGGATGCTGACTTGAAAAACATAGTTTTAAGAAAAACGCGTTTGAAACTTCAAGTACAAGTTAGTAATGAAAATATTCTTCATATTTAAGCGTATACCTAGTAAGCGAAGACAAAAAAAACTCGCGCGCTTGTGGCTCTTATAACTCCAAGACTATTTTGCATTGCAATTTCGAATTTTCACAGAATGTTCTCTATGACCTGAACTTTCCAAAAAAAATTTTTATTTTTTCAATCCGAGACTCCAAACCGTACCCTTAATGAGCCGCTTATAATTAGATTATGTATAATCTTTTGTAGCCTCCTGAGGAATATAACTGTGTTGTCGAAACGTTGAGTGTTTTAAACATAATAAATACCATCGACAGCATTCTTGTAAAATTTATTACTTTAATTTGATTATTAAGTTTATGATATAATGGAGTTGGACAATAGATTTTTACTTTCTTTTACGCAGTATAAGTATTGTAATCATGAAAAATTTCGATCTCGAGATTTTAACGGAAATATACGTTTTGACGTTGTACAATTACTCTAAAATAGTTGCAGTTACAGATTGTTACAGATTGTTAGAATAATAATTATAGATATCAAAATTTTGTACAAATTTTATTTGAAACTTTTTTTCCCAAATGGTACCGGAAACAAGAAAAGGGCTCTTGAAATTTCTTCTTATTATATTTAATTATGAATAAATCTTATTATCTGCGCCTATCAATTTTTTATCAAAGAAAACAAAACAGACTTAAATAATTCGATGTTTGACATTTTATATTTGTTCTAAAGGCCGTTTGACACGATGCATTATTTATTACAAAAATTACTAAAATTGTATCGTTGCATACATATTAAAATGTTACTAAATTTATTTATAAATTTTTAACAAAAAAAATTAGAACATGTTCTATTTTTTTGAGAATATATAACTAAAAGTGCGCAACAAAGTGCGCAGTTTGTTCAAACTGAACAATGACAGATGACATGTGTTAGGTTATGTGGTATGTTTTTGCTTGTACCGGGTTAAGGTTGTTACTCTCTACGAAAATATGTCGTGGTCTCGGGAACAGGTAGCAATTCTCATAGAAGAATATAGAAATTGGCCATGCTTGTATGCAGTTAAAACAAAAGAGTATAAAAATAAACATGCAAGGTTGCGAGCTTTAGAAAATATAAAATTAAACATAGAAAAAATCAAACCGGACGTCACAATTAATGACATAAAAAATAAATTTAATGGCTTGAAAACTAATTTCTTAACAGAACACAAAAAACACAAATCATCACAAAATAAGAGTGGCGCAGGAATTAAATTTGAACTTCGTTTAAATTTAATAAAAAGAAATTTTTATTTTTTATGTTACATTTGATATGTGTTACAATAGTGAAAAACCACACTGAATAGAACATGAATATAAGTTTTTATTTGCTTATATGTGTAAATATATGCTTATGCTGTAGTTTACTTAATACTCATATTGCACAGGAAACTGACAAGTGCTATATGCTGACATCTAATAAAATAAGAGTAATAATGATGAAATAAGAGTTACAGCCATACATAATTCCTCCCCATCAAGATTTCATCATAATTGCTCTAATGTGTTTATTTCTACGTCTTTCTTAATTTTATTATTACAAATATAACATTTTCTTTTTATTATTAACTTGACTATAAAAATACTTATAATTAATAATATTAAAGCATAGATTATAAAGATGTGGTTGTTGTTTTCTGTTAGGTCCAAAATTTTAAATACTTTTGGTTTGATAAAAGTATTATTATATTTTTGTATTTTAAATAAGTTTAATTCACTTGTTAAATTTACTTTATTTTCCTTAATAACCAAATCTTTAAACTCTATTTCTTTATTTTCTTGATTGATTATTTTAAATATATTTTGATTAATTTTACAATCTTCGCTTAATTCTACTTTGAATATTCCTATAATATTTTCTTGAATGTTTTTATTCTTGCAATTTATTTTTATTTTTTGTTTTTCTGGACTTATAATAATTAAACTATTAGTATTTGAGATTCTTTCAAAGCTATTAGGGGTTTTCAATATATGATATTTACATTCATCAATCTTTTGTTTTGAAATTATTTGAGTCAAGCATTTATTTAAAGTGAAATATTGTGAAGTACATAGGTAAACATTATTGTTAATACAGTTATCAATAAGGAAATAATTATTATTTTGGATAAAGTAAAGACTTTGAATTTCATTAATCATTATTAAGTTGCTATTTAATTTTGTGGGTATAGGTGTTATTTGGAATAAGGAGTATGTTTCTTTACTAAATATTGGGATTGTAATTAGGATATGTAGTATTTGTTTGTTTAATTGACAATGAGTCTCTATCAATTCATTATATTCGAAAATGTTCTCGTCCATTTGCTGTAGGCTACCTAGTGATATTACTGTAGTGTCGAGTTTATGTAATGAGCAGAAAGTTAATGTATTTTCCAATTGTTTCACTAAATTATTTAAATTTGAAATGAATAATGTTAACTGATTAAATTTCTGATTAATATGTATAATTTGTTTCCAACTTGCGTCTTTGCTTAAAATATCTTTTATCCAGGAAATTTCTTTGTTTAATACATTTTCGTTGTTGTCTATTTTTTCTAATTGTTTATTAAAATGGCTAGTTACATTTTTTAAGTAATAATAATTTTTGTTATTATTCTCATATATTATTCCTTCATTATTCTGAATTTCCTCAAAGAGTTTCGTATATCTCTCGTTGTCACTGTCATCTAGGTTGCCAGATATTGCTTTTATTACACTTCCTAGAGCATTAATTAAACCTCTTTTATTTCGTTTATTAGGGAATATTTTCCGTATTTGGTCTTCTAGGTCATCAAAGTTAAAATTTAGGATATTTATTTGGTTTTCAAATAAGTCTTTATATTGTGTAGTACTTTCTAAGATTGTTGTTTTTGCGATTTGAAGTTTGTTAAATTCAGATAATAAATTTGTGACATTGTAATTAAAATAGATTATTTTTTCATTTATCTTAATCTTACTTTTTCCTAATTTTATTAAGTGTATCCCATTATTTTCGGTAATATTCTGTAACTGTCCGTGAACAGACCTGAAACAGTAAATTGTTTCATTGTTTTATTTTATCTATTCTTACATTTTTGAGACCTTGAATATCTTTATACGTTATTTTTCCTAACAAAGGGTTATATTTTTCAACAGTAACTTTTTTTAAAAAGTGGTTTCTTAAATTTACCAATTCTACGGGTGTCTTCTTTAATAAAGACTTCTTTTTTTATTTCTAACGGGTTTTCGTTTTCAATATTTCTTTTTATTTTTTCTTTCAAAATTCTGTCTTTAATAATTTGTTGTAATTCTTTTTGTTCTGAAATATATTTTTGAATTATTTCTTCTTTAACCCAGGGTATAATTTTAAATGGTTTGTCATTATTTTTTCCGTATAGTATTTCGTTAGGGGATAATTTGGTTATACTGTGCTTCGTGTTATTGTATGCTAAGACGGCCATTTCAATTTTTTCGGATAAGTTCTTTTTATTTAAGATTTCGTTTTGGTTTATTAGTTCAATGATGGTAGAGTGTACTCTTTCTATACTATTACTTTTAGGATTATTTATGCATATTACATGACTTTTGATTTTATGAATTTTGAACAATTCCCTCAATATGTTATTTTTGAATTCTGAACCTGCATCTGTGATTATTTTATCTGGTATGTGATAATTTTGAAAATATTTTATTAAATGATTTAAAATGTTTTTCGCGGTTTTTTCTGGTAAATAGGATATTTGTAGCATTTTTGAAAATTGGTCATAAATTGTTAAAAATTGTTTTTTATCTAATGTTAATACATCTAAATTTACAATCTGAAATGGTTTTTCTGGTGTTGGGGTTAGATTGTCAATTGCAGGAATTGGTTTCCTATCGTATTTATTTAATTTGCATAGTTCACATCTGTTTATAAATTCGGTTATGTCTTTAATCATTTTGGGCCAGAAATATAGTTCTTTTAATGCGTTAATAGTAGCCATTATTCCTCTATGGTTTGTTATACCATTATGGTATTCACTAATTATTTCTAGCTGTTCTTCTTCATTTTCAATATCTTCTACTAATGAATTACAGGCTATTAATTTTATGGTGTTTAAGTTGAATTTTTCTTTAATAATTTTTGATGTCTCTAAATCTAAATTTTTTGTTTCGAACATAATTAAATATCTAATTTTGGGAAATATGTATTCTTTTAGAAAATCGAGTATGTCTTCTCGATATGTTTGATTGTTGAAATTACAAATGAATCTTTGTTTCTGATGATTAAATAGTTTCGTTATTTTAATTGTTGTTTCTAATTCATGTAATTTAAATATGATTTGGTTACTTCCTATATTTAGTCTGTCATTAGTATAGCGAATTCCATTTACAGGACTTGAGTGGTCGGATGAATTGTATTATGATCACTTATTGATTTGGTTATGTGATTATTTTCATTTAGTTTATATATTTTCAATTGAATATTTGTGTCTCTAAATATTTTTTCTAATTTTTCATCTATTCTTTTTTTTTCTGTTTCCTCTAAACCACAGTCAAAATGGGGTAAATTTATTCCATCTATCTCATTCAGAATTAAATAATCTCTCATTTCTTTTAAAGGTTTATCGAAGTTTTGAATTTCGGTGGTTCATTGTATCGTTCTTGAGTAATTAAATGAATGATTGTTTTACTGTTGTATTTTTGAATAATAATGTCTTTATTGTGTATGGTTTGTGTTTTGCAATAATTTTTACTATTGAATTTTTCATTTATTTGTTTTGCCAAACTTTTATTAAAAGCTAAATCTTTCGATATGCAATGTGCGAAAGTATTCGTTTCTGTTACATCTCCTTCTTTGAATGTAATTGTAGTTTTTGGTTTTTGTCGTGATAAATTATCGGCTATAATGTTCATTTTTCCTTGAAGGTAATTGATTTCAAAATTATATTCGTTAAGTTCAATTTTCCATCGCATTAATTTTTGGTTAGGGTTTTTCATGTTAAATAGCCACACTAAAGGTCGATGGTCAGTTTTAATTAAAAATTTTCTACCGTACAGATAGGGTCTAAAGTTTTTTATAGATTGAACAATTGCTAATAATTCTTTCTCAATAGTGCTGTAATTTTGTTCGGCACTATTTAATGTCTTTGAAAAATAAGCTACGGGCATTTCTTTTAATGAATCATTTTTTTGAAGTAATACGGCTCCAATTGCAAAGTCAGAGGCATCAGTGGTGAGAATAAATTCCTTGTTAAAATTTGGAAACTGGAGTATAGGGGATTCGCTAAGAAGTGTTTTACATTTTTCAAAACATTGTCGATAATTTTCATCATAAATATCTATTTTTGCTCCATTTTTTAGACTTGTCGTAAATGGTTTTGTTATTTTCGCAAAATTTGGTATGAACTTTCGGTACCAACCTACAGTTCCTAAAAATGATTTAATTTCCTTTTTTGTTTTTGGAATGTTTAAATTTCTAATATTTTCTACTTTTGAAGGATCTGTTTTAATACCTTCCTGTGTTATAATGTATCCTAAAAATTTCGTTTGCGTTTGAAAGAATTCAGATTTATCTACTTGAATTTTTAGATTTGCATTTTTTAATTTTTCAAAAACTAATTTTATATTTTCCTCATGTTCTTTTAATGTTTTTCCAAAGATTATAATGTCATCTAAATAAACTAGACATTTTCTATTAACTAATTCTCCTAAAGCAATATTTATCATGCGTTGAAATGTGGCTGGTGCGTTTTTCAAGCCGAATGGCATACGTATATATTCATAATGGCCTGAAGGGGTGGAGAATGCAGTTTTTTCTATATCATCAGGGTGCATTTCAATCTGATGAAAACCTGAGTGTAGATCTAGTGTAGTGAAGTATTTAGAGTATCCTATATGGTCTAAAAGTGTGTCTATATTTGGAATAGGGAACTTATCATCTTTTGTCACTGAATTTATTTTTCGGAAATCTATGACCATACGAGTTTTTCGTTTGTTTGAAGCGTCTGTTTTTTTTGGGACTATCCAGATTGGACTAGACCAAGGTGAAAAGGATTTTTGAATAACTTTTTCTGCAAGTAATGTTTTTACATGTTCTTCTATATCTGTTTCATATATTTGCGGAAGTCGATAATTTTTTGTGTGAGTTGGAGTATTATCAGAAAGTATAATTTTATGTTTAAGAACACTTGTATGAGATAATGTTTCACCTTTTTTTGGAAAGAGACAGTCATACTGCTTAATAAGTTTATGTAAGCAATTTTTTTCTTCGAGGTTAAGATGTGAATCTCTGATTTCTATGTGTAGGTTTTCTACAACGTTTTTGTTTTCTCTGTATAATTTGAAAGTTTTATTTTTTATTTTTACTGTTTCTTTTGTAAAATCTAAATTTATTTCTAAGTCTTTAAATGCTTCTACTCCTAATAAAATGTTATATTCTTTATGAAATTTAAACAAGTAACATTTTATCTTTTGTTTATTTATCAGTAAATTAACATATTGTGAACAATTAGATTTTCCATTAACAGTCTTGCATGTTAGTTTTTGTGAATAAGTTTTTAATTTTAGGTTTTCTGCTAAATTTGGATCAATAAAATTTATGGATGAACCAGTGTCAAATAATATAATGAATGGGTCTTGTCTAAGAACAGGTAATTTTTGTGTTATTGAAGACATTACACATTCGTAAGGTCTTCTGATTCTACATCTAAAAAAGATTCTTCAGAATTTATTTCGTCAATTGATTCGTCTAATTCATCAATTTTTTCATCTTCATTTTCTTCGATATTATAATTTTGTGTTGTTGTTTGGGCGGACATGGTTTGTTTTTGTCTTGTTTGTTGTGTCATTGGTCTTGGTTGAAAAGTTCTTTTTGTTTCATAATAATTTTGTAAATTTTTTCGAGGTGCAAACTGTTGGTGTCTTTGTGAATTGTTTTGATGAGGATAATTTTGTTGAAATTGTATTGGTTTAGATGGGAACATCTGACCAGGAAATTTTCGTGGGGGTAAATTTGTAGCAAAATTTTTATTTTCGGTTTTTAATAAAGGGGACTGGTGTCTAAAGTTGAATTCGTTATTTAATAACTGTTCACACTGTTCTAATGTTATAGGGTTTTTGACAACAAAAGCAGCTCTGATTGACATCGGTAAAAGATTTATAAATGTTGTTATTGCAAATTTTTGATTTTCTGCAATAATTCCGTTTTTTGTCTCTACAGAATAATTTTTTAAGAATATTTTTGATTTATAATGAGAAAATTTTTCTAAAAACATTTTTAATGTGTCTAATGAATTACTTTTAAATTTTAAATTAGCGATATCGAATAATATTGTTTCTGCAATGGATTGATCAGTAAAATTTGTTGTGAGATGTATTTTTAGGTCTTCCCATGAATCAAAATTATTTTCCGAAATTATTTCCATTGCTTTTCCTATCATTTTATTTTGAATAATTTCGAATAAGAAATTTTTTTGGATTTGTGTAACTATGATTCCATTTAAACTAAGATAAACTGTATCTACGGCTTTAATAAATCTATTTAAAATTTTTATGTTACCGTCGTATTGAGGTATCATTTCTGTTAAGGTTTTTAACTCAGACAGGTTCGTATTAGCCATGTTTAATAAGCTAGGGCGTAATTTTATTTTAATAGTATTTTGTGAAGTTATATCTTCGTTAATTTCTGAATCAGAAGATTCGGTTTTATCTGACTCTTGGTCACTAAACATATAGTTAATATATGTGTTTGGGATTGTATTGGTCCCACGATCAATGTATTACTAGTCACAGCTAGATTGATTCGTTTTGTGTAATAAAATTTATTATATTACTTACAGTGTTATCAATAATATTACGAAGAGGTGATTATGGGTCATCGTCTTCGGGTTCTGTGCGTTTCCTTTGCGTAGTTGTTTGGTGGCAAGTGTCTTCCTTTGAAAAGAAACAACGGGTGTCCTTCGTGTAGAAGATGTGATCGGCTTTTCGAACAGCAAATCTTCTATGTAGACGAACGGCTTGGACGACGTGTTGTGTCTTTGCGACCAGATGGGCACTGTTTAGCCTTTTACGTTGATTTGTAGGATTGCAAAGTGAAGAATTAATATTCACCACAAAATGATTTTCTTTTACTTTGTGTTTCGATGCTAATCCTACCGACTGCGCCAATTAAATTTGAACTTCGTTTAAATTTAATAAAAAGAAATTTTTATTTTTTATGTTACATTTGATATGTGTTACAATAGTGAAAAACCACACTGAATAGAACATGAATATAAGTTTTTATTTGCTTATATGTGTAAATATATGCTTATGCTGTAGTTTACTTAATACTCATATTGCACAGGAAACTGACAAGTGCTATATGCTGACATCTAATAAAATAAGAGTAATAATAATTCAGGCGACGATGATGTAAGTTTTAATTATTCACATTTTTTCTTGGCAATAAAAGTGCAACAATGAATGTAAGATTTTTTATTTAAAATTGATTCTTTTTATTTGTACATAGATTTATTATCCAATATTGTGGTATTATGATAGTTTAATTTTCCTTTTGGACCACAACACGCCACGATAATCATTTAATTCAATATTAACTGATTCAAATAGTGTGGATCTTGATCAATACGACCAAAACGCATATGGTCCTACAGGTCAGTTAACTGATTTAGAAGACGTGGAAAACAGCACAATAGAAACTGAGGGACAGGATAGTTCATTTACTACATTACTAGTATGATTTTAAATGACGCAAAACAGTTTTTACTTATATATTTCAAAATTGTATTTTCTTTTATTCAGACTGAAAAAATAGGCACATATGAAGTGCGAAAACCATCAAACCTCTTGATAGAAACTCATGAAAGTACGCCCTGCACATCGAAACAAAAGATAAGAAAGAAAATTGTTCCACATGATGAAATCATTAAAGAAGCATCAGCAGCAATAAATGCTGTATCTAATGCAATTAAACAACATAATACTGGCACTGGTAATGAAACAGTAACAACGTAATCGAAAAATAATGAAAATTTGTTCGGGGATTTTGTTTGCTCTAAACTAGAACAGATTACTGACTTTGGTATTCGTCTTGCTACTGGACAACAAATAACAGCGATTCTATATAGCAACATACTAAAATGCCACAAACCAAAATAACAATTATTTATTTAACTTACATTTTTTGATTCTTTTTCCTACTCTGTTGATAAGTTTTTTGTTTAAGTTTTAATATGTATAATACATATAAGCACTGATTTAGAATAGAAATTAAAATTTATGTTGTTTTTTATGTTTAATTGCGAAAACAATTTTATTTTACTTTATAATATATTTATTTAAGTATTACATATTGTGTTTTTTATGGCATCAATCAACTTGTCCAAAAGGTGAAAGAAAATATCTTTTAAATGTGTCACGTATTTTTCTCGCGTCCGTTGAAGAATAATTTCCACCTTGTTGTCCAATAGTTGCTAAATTTTGCACCGTATCCTCAGCAATATCAGTATGTTTTCCATTTTCGGTTGTTAAATAATTATGTATTATTACACATGTTAACGTTATCAATTCAACTTTTTTTGTTTTCATATTTATGGGATTTAACAATACCCGAAAACGATTAACCAAAATTTCAAAACCATTTTCAACAATGCGCCGAGCTCTCGATAGTCTATAATTACATATTTGGCAATCATGATCTAATCCGCGTTGAGGATATGGTTTCATTAAATGCTCTGATAATGGAAAGGCATCGTCTGCAATTACAACATACGGGGTCATTACACTTGTTGATGGTAAGAGTTCCGGAGGTGGAAAATTTAATTCATTGGTAATAAACGCTCTGGACAATAAACTTTGTTGAAAGACCCCACCATCGCTGATTTGGCCGTTAACTCCTATGTTCACATATATAAATTTATAATGTGCGTCAACAAGTGCCAGAAGAACTATACTGTGATCGCCTTTGTAATTGTAATAGTACGAGCCATCCGATATTGGTGGCCTGAAAACTATATGACGACCATCTAAAGCACCCAAGGCATGTGGAAATTGCCAAATATGATCAAAATCAGTAACTATTTTTTTCCACTCCTCCACTGTTTGGCGTCTGCAATGAATAATATATAAATATATAGTATACTTTTAACATTATATATTAATATAATACCAATACCTTAAGAACATGTTTCCCTAAGTTTTGTACGATTGCTTTACACACTTCTGGTACAAAACGAGATATAGTACTCTCATGTATTCTGCAACTATACATTAGGGACCTGTACGTTTCTCCAGTTGCTAGAAACCGCAGTGTTACATTTAACCTGCAAATTATTGATACATTATTAATTATAAAAATATTCCGATCTTTTATTCTTGATAGGTCCAAAACTTAATTGTCTCTTACTGAAATAGCATCACGCATAAAAGTATCTATTTTTTGGAGGTTATGTAGTAAACCTAATATATATTCAAATTGAACTTCCGATAATCTCACAAAATTCTTAAATGAAGTAGGATCTTCCATTCTGAATTCTTCATTTAACAAATTCAAGACTCCTTTGCCATTTTCTCGTCTTCTTGACCAATTTCTGCTTCATTTTTTTTTTTAGCAATTTTGTTTTTTTTTGCAATTACTGATATTTTTATTATTGTCGATAACAATAATAATAGTTTTCAATTCATAACATTCATGTTATTATTATCCATTTTAGAAATTCAAATGAAAGGATGTCAAAATACAATCACAAACGTCTTTTATTTGACAGCAACTGCCTCCACCTGTCATAATACCGTTTGTGCGCATGCGCATATACAGAATTATATACAAAATTATGAAACAGTGACATACGGTGTCGCAGAATTATGTTCAAAAAAATTCACATTTTTTTTGTACAAAATCTTGTACAAAATTATACACATAATTATTATTTAGTGTAAAAGTGTTCCCAAGGTTAGAAGAAATATTAATTATAAAATAATGAAGATAGGATGTGATTTAACCCAAAAGCGTATAAGAAAGTTCGGTGCATGAAACTGCAGATGTTTGTTTACAATATTAAGTAACTCATGCAGTAAACCACTCCTCCTGGCATAGCTTGCTATGGCAGGAGGAGTGAAACTCTTTTATTAGTAAATTGCGACGTGTAAAGGTGGATAGCACCGCTCCGCCTAACAAGGTGTGAGCAAGTTGCCATCTCACGTCTGAGACTTGGGCATACTTGTCTCACACACTTGTTTCTGTTACTTGGAAAACAACCACCGCTTTGCACACTAGGGTCACTCTCGAACATTTGTTTGAGCAGTGTCCTAGTTACAACTTGCATCGTCGCAATGCTGATATTAAAGGAACTCTGGAGGTTAACTTGATTAATAACACTGCTAGCGTTAATAAAATACTTTCCTTCCTCCGTTCTTCTGACCTGTTGCAGAGAATCTGAAGTAGTTTTGATGTCTTATTTTCTTTCATGTATGTTAAATTTTCATTCGACATTTGATTCGTCTCAAAATAAGTGTTAACATGTTTTCAATATAGACACTCCAATGTGTTATATATTCACAAAGGGAACTCTATTCTCGGTGGGTTCCAGCACATTCCAACTGTGCTCATTCGTTTCGCAAAAATTTCTCCTACAGTGCAATATTGGTAAATTTTTATTTACATCCGATCGATCCAACAGTACTACGCACTAATATATTTTCTTTCTTTTTTTTCTCTCTCATACACTCCCCTATATATGTATGTAAAAGCGCTAATGACCCTGGCAGTCGATCCGCTAAAATTATATATAAAAAAAAATATATTGAAAGTAGGATGTTGTTTAACCCAAAAGCGTATAAGAAATTTCGGTGCATGACACTGCAGATTTTTTTTTACAATAAGTTTTTCAATTAGGTCTGGGCAGGTAGCATTGCAACTAGGTAATATTTTCATTATTTTTGTTAATACGGATGGTGTTTTGAGGTGTCTTATCAGCATTTTGGCGGAAGTATAATGCCGGGTGTAGTGTATTTTGTATGATTTTATTTGTGAGGTGTGTTTGGGTTGTTCGTTATGTGTATTTGTTCAAACGTGTTTGCAATCATTTCTGATTTGTTTTCGTCTCTTATTGCTGTTATATTATTTTAGGTAAGCTTAGGAATTCTTTGCAATGGTTTTTTAAATGCGTTTTTCGGTCGCCAGAGTGAGCTGTCATTAGAGTTGAGGGCGGAGAGTTTTAGGGACCATGAATTGATTTTGTGTTCTCTAATTTGGTTATTTAAATGTTTGAGCTGTGTTCTGTTCGTGGGTAAGTGCGTTCTCCGCCATAGTCTTCTAGTATGGTTGCATTGTTTAAGTAACTGTGTTATAAGTGGTGGTAACTTGAGTTTTGGCGTATTTACTTTGATTTTACATATGTATTTTTGTTTGGCTGTTAGGATGGCGTTTGTTAAGTGTTCTATTTGTGTATAAATGTCTTGTGGTGTGAATATTTGGTTTTTAATGGGTATGATGAAAGGTGTTTTCCGTAAGAGCGACCAGTTTGTGTGTTTGTATGATGTGATTGCCTTAGTGGTGTTTTCTATGTGATGTGTTTAAAATATGACTGAGTTGTGGTCGGAGCTGAGCTCTGGTAGTGATTTGGGTTGTGTGATGTCATGTACATTTTTAATGATGATGAGATCGATGGTGGCCAGTGTACTCCCGTTTTCGGGGTAGTTTGTCGCCACAAACTTTGGGTGCGATATGATGGCGACGGATGAATTAATGTTTATTTTAAGTGTGCGGCCGTTTGTGTTTGTAGTGTTTCAGCCCCAATTTAGATGTATCACGTTGAAGTCTCCCACGAGTAATATTTGTTTTTGTGTAATTGTGTGAAGGAGTGTGTTTCTATGAAGTTGTATATTGATCTGTTGTTTGCAGTATATATTACTGTGTTGTCTGCAAGTGTTATGTTCAGTGTTTCTATTGTAGTATGTGTATTTCGTGTGAGTGTGTGTTGTATGTTGTTTTTAACTAATATTTCAATGCCCTCGCAGGGTAACGGGTCCTGATGTGGTCGAGTAGCTCTGCAAGTTGTGTATGTGTGTGTTAAACTTAGGTGTTTGGTTGAGTTTGGTTTCGTTGAATAAACAAATGTGTATGTTGTATGTTTGGAGCAAACGTGTAAGTTCACCTACCTTACCCATAATTCTGTTGGCGTTCTATGTACAGATATTTTGTGTTGTCATGTGTTTAAATGTTGTATGTTTGTACAAATTTGGTGAATCATAAGAATATTGCGAAGTGTTCGTTTTTCTTTGTGGCTTTTCAGATGGCGTTGTTGAGATCATTTAAGGCTCTAAGCATGCCGCAGTTGTTAATAGTCGTGTATAGTTTCTCCAATTCTGCGAATAGCTTGGTGATACCGTCTAAGTCATAAAAAGCTTCTTGGGATTGGGTTTCAGTTGGTGTGGGTGGGTGTTTGATTTGCTTTGGGGCCGGTAGGAGGAAGAGAACATTGTTTATTAGACATGGGGAGTATTCTATGCCTAGGGGGTTGCGAGGGTTGTTGTTGTAGTTGAGGTAGTTTGTGGCTGGAAGAGCGAAATTGGCAGTGGTTCTTGAAAGTGTCGGGGACAAATGTGTATTTGGGTATGGGTTGAAGGGTAATGGTATTTTGGGGGCGTTCTTTTAATATTTGTGGATAAGTAGGGCACTCGTTGTAGTTCGCTGGATTCGGCTTTGCACAATTAGCGCACGTAGCTTGTGTATCTGGCGTTTTTGTGCGAGTTTGAGTCAGGTGACTCTGTGCGCACTTGAGGCACCTTGCTCGTAGGTAGCAATTTCCAATGGCGTGTCCTTATTATTGACACCAGTGCCATTGGTTTATTACCTTTTTGTTTAAGTGTCTTTCCAACAGGACCATCGTGTGGAAGTTGTATTTGGTGCTTGTGTGTCCGTTTAGCTAGTTTAGTGTGTGTTAGTTTATAGTCATTACCAGGAATATAGACGCTGGGTGTTTCGCATTCGGAATAATATTTTTACTCTGACCGCGGTTTTTTGAAGCTCTGCGTGGAGACCTGCTGGCACAGGGTCGTTATCCAGGCCCTTTAATACGAATACGTGTGTTTTTGTTTATCTATATGTATATGTGTAGTAGTGGAAATCTAATCGAAGTAAATCGAAGTTGATGTCGGTAAAGAAGTTTTGTCATTCTGTCTCGTTGTGTATGTAGATATCGGTGTTATTGTTTGTCTATTTTATGTGGTAGCCCTTCTGGGCGAAGTCTTGTATATATGTCGCAAGGTTTTCTGGGGTTGGGAGTGCGCCAGGGATGATGATGGGTGGAGGATGTCGTGGTTTGCGGGTTTGATTGGATGGTGGGCCGCGTTCGTCCTCAGTTTCTTCGTTGTTTGTGTGGTCGTTGTCAGTAAGTGGCTGGTATTTGTATATCGTTAATGTGGTAATTTTGTTCGTAGAAATGAGTTAGGCGATTTTCTCGAGTTTCCCTGAGAAGTGCATGAAACGGCAAAATTTGTATTATTTTTTTTGCGTTACCTACCATCAGACAAAATTTAAACCAAATCGGTGACCCCAACTACGTGGCGTCCCCTTGTTAGCGAATTTTGGGCGTTCATGATTGATTTTTTAATATGATGTACGTTCGGCAGTCTGTATTGTAAATTAAGTCCAACATATTTCGTTTTGTTTTGTGGAATGATTTTGGTTTGGTTTATGGTTAAAGGGTGAAAGCTTTGATGTAGGAGAATTAACCTGAGAAGACGGTGGTTTCTGTCTTGTCGGCGTTCATTGTGATTTTCCACTTGTCGTTGTATTATTGAAGTATGTCCATGTGTATTTGGCTTTGTCAAGCGGCCACTTGCGCTCTGAAGCTGTGTGCGTAGATGTCTATGTCGTTGGAGAAGGTGGAGTAACCTTTCGAGGACAGGTTGAATAGTTTTGGACCTTGGACACTGCCTTGGAAGATTCCTGCCCTAATTCGTTTGGGGTCGTAGAATAAGTTATTTATTTTACTATGAAGGAGCGGTCTGATAGGTAGGAGTGTATTTTTGTAACTAGGAAGATAGGGAAGCTATTACAAATTAATTTTTGTATTAACCCTATTATGCAAACTCTGTCGCATGCCTTCTCTATGTCTGATAGGGTCATGACAGTCATATGTGTTTATTGAAGTAAATGGCTATGTCTGCTGCAATTCTGCACATCTGCTGGAAAGTATTATATTTAGGCCGAAAGCTTAACTGAAAATCGGGCGTGATTTTTTGCTTTTTATCTATGACTTCTAATCTGATGAGTATTATTTTTCTGTAAGTTCTGCTTTTAAAATGCTGATGAGATGGTAGCTGGTGGCTAGGCTGTGGTTTTTATTTGGTTTAGGAACTGGGTGAACTATGTCAGTTTTTCAGTCAGCAGGGAAGTAATGGAGACGGAGAATGGTGTTTATTATGCAATTAAGTTGGGCAATGTCTTTTTCGATCGATATTTTATTATGATACTTTCAATGGAGCCGGGGCCAGGGAAATAGCAATTAGAGAAGGTTTTTATTATTTGGATTGGTTCAGAAGGATTTGTAAGGAATTTGCTTGTGATTATGGGGTCTGAGTCTTCAGTCTCGTTTAAATATGACTGTGTGATGGCGGTTTGGTCTGATAAATAAGAGGTGGTTGATATATGAACATTTCCGAATGACTGAGCGATTATTTCGGTTTATTGAGCGTCACTCGTCAATGAAAGTGGGGATAGGTTTGAAGGGTTTTTTGAGATTTCGTGTTACTTTCCATAGAGTGTTGTCAGAGAACTTGAGGGTGGCAAGTTTTTGAGGCCAAATTTCGTTGCGGTGTTTTCTAATTTCTGTTTTGATGATTGAGTTCATAAGTTATAGTTCTAGTCTGTATTTGCTGTAATTTTTTTTTCTTCTCACATAATTTTCGACAGTAATGAATTGTATGATATGAGGAGAGGAAGTTGTTTCGTGCTTCCATTTGAATGATTTTTGAGTGTTTGTGTTTTGCTGATTGGATGTGTCGAAGAAATGAATGAATTTCGATGACTAGTTCTTCTGTAGTCTGTATGTTATTGTTGTTTATTTTGGCGTCCAAGATCATTCGGAACCCTGTCCAGTCTGTATTTTAGGCTGAAGTCATGCGTCAGGCGTGCGTCTCAATTTGAATCTTGTGCAGTTGAAAGATGATGGAGATATGGTAAGCGTTGGTCTCGGCCAGGGACTACTGCTTATCGGTATATGTAAAGCCAAAGCGAGAACATCAATTATTGGAGGAGATCAAGTATAAATAATTACTAGCTGAAAATGCAAGGGACGTGAGAAATATTGAGTATAATATTGAAAATAACTTATTTTTTTGTAACCAGTACGTTTTTTGAGAAATATTTTCAAATAAAAGTATTGCAAAATGTTAATATCTCTTATTTCATTCTTATTGATTTTGCTGTTAGAACTACCGTTTTTGTGTTATGGCAGAATATTCGAAACATGATAAGAGTAAGCATGCACTTTCGGTTGGAATATTCTATTTATAAATGAGTGGTTTCCTTGCCAGGCATATATTAATCTTAAGTTAAAAGTTTCATAATTTTATCTTCTACCGTTAAGGCTGCAGAGCACACACAGACCCACAGACAGACAGGCACACACAAACACACACACACATACACACACACGCACACACACACACACACACACACACACACACACACTCGATACAGGGACGCCCAAAAATTATATTTCCGAGATTGAAATATTTCACGATTGCAATACTTAATTATACTGCGTATAAAAAGGTAAAGATAAAATTATGAATCTTTAAATTTAAGATTTGTATATGCCTGGGGTGCACCTTCAATTTTTGAAGAAAATATTCAACCCGAAAATGCATATTTACTCTTGTCATTTTTAGCGGTTTCTGCAATTACTCAAAAATGGTTATGGTTATAGAAAATTTGCTCGGGCAAAAATTAAAGGTATTTATATTTTGCATAACTTTTGCAGTAATTTTTTTTACAAAATGAGTACTGGTTTCAATATAAAAGCCATTGAAATTTCTGCTTATTTTGTATTTATATTTTTACATAAATCGTATCATCTAAGTTATGTAGAGACACAACCCCTATTTCATAACTTGAATAGCTAATTGCATCAGCCATAAAGTGCTGACGCAACGAAAGACAATCATAATTCACGGAAAGTAGATAATCTATGTACAACTTAGAAGTAGAATATAATAAGGCATTCTGTAACAACCTATGTACGAATCAACACGAAAATTTAAAAAAAAGTTTTTTTATTTTAAACTTTAACTTGTGAATTATAAATGGCGCAGTAGGTAGGATGCCAAGAGCCACCAAATTCGAAATAAATAAAATTCGAGTGATTTAAATAAAAAGAAAAAAATTTTGTGCGCGGTTTTTTTCTAAACGTTTAATTCGGCACCCGAACATCATAACAAGTCAGTGTGTATCGTGCAAGAAACAGAGGCCAGTAAAGCGCAATCTTAGCAACGTCAGTTTTGCGATATACGTCGCTAGTCAGAGCTCTGACTTTTTTTACATCAACGTCAACTCATCGTTGCAAGCAGTCTTCAACATCGAGTTCCCGAACTACAAAATCACGAGTCTGAAGTAAGGTTTCTGTCTCCCACAAACGAAAATTGCAGAATTCGACCCCTTCAACTCAACCCCGTCAACGCTCCAGCTGAACGAACATCAGTTGCAGACAGGAAAATCCTCAATACAGAAGATATGTTAATTACGGTTACATTATTAGTACTGTAAGATATACTTTATATTCTATGTATAAATTTTCAACTCATACACGCTTATATATATATTAAATCCAACTGAATTCTTTAATCGATAAACTAACTAATCTTAAAATAAGCAAAATGGTTGAACCAATAGTATCTGCAAATATTTTTCAAACCCTAAACAAAGAAATTCTAGAAATGCTAGAATTAGCACCAACGTTCGATGGAGATGTAAAAAGTCTCTCTTACTTTATAACCACTATAGATGAAGTGATATTACTCATAATATAAACCAATCCCTCTAAAATAACTAAACGAATTGTATTAATGACCATTAAAAACAAAGTGCGCGGTTAAGCAGCACAAAATCTAAACTTAAGCTCAATTCGATCGTGGGCTGAAGTAAAAGACCATCTGCAACAAAGTTTAGCAGATACTCGTTCGGAACATACGATAATGTAAGAAATCAGTTACTTCAAACAAACTAAAGAAAACATCTTGGAATATTTCACGAAATTCCAAGATATGTACCTAATTTATAAATCAAAACTCGAATGTAAACTTGTAGCCAATGCCAGTAAAATCATATCAGACCACACTCTAAATTATTTTGTGCAAACATTTATAAATAACTGCAAGGAACCATTTCAAAGCCAGTTATCTGCTAGAAATCCAACTAAACTAATCGAAATCAGAATTTACTAACCAATGATTTGCAATACATACACATACAACAAAAACTAACACAAACACAATTGCAAAACCAAGGCGAAAACCAACGACAATACCCAAAAATCCAAATGCGATTCAACGCACCCAAGCAATACCAATCTCCAATGCAGAGATTTCCCGTACAATCACAGTTACCGAGAGCTCAAGCACAGTACCAACAGAAACAATTTGCTCCAAGAGATAACGTTCAAAACTCTCAATTCAGAAACCCAAAACCTATGAGGAATAATAATAGATTTACACCTGAAGAATTGTTTAGTCAAAATTTGAACAAAGATGATAACGTGTATGAAATCTATAACGAACATTTTGAAAACGATTAAAATTGCGAAATACAAGAACGAGATTATTCTCAACAAGAAATTGACACTGAAACACCCGAAAATGAAAATTTTCCCGAACTCGACACACTCATATCAAAACCCTAACTAACAATTTTAGTACATTACCCTTCATTCAAATCGGTCAATACAAAATTTTATTAGACACACAAAATTACATACACCCAAACGCACCACAAATTTCCCAGAATTCTTCACTATCCACACGTGTAACGGAAAGTCGTCAGGCAACGAATTTAACTTTTTCAAATATAAAAATTTAAATGCGAAGGCCTACGTTTATAAATTTCATAAAGACTTCGACATCTTACTAGGCATTCCAGGAATATTACTGTTAAAGACAAAATTCAATTTTATTAAAGGAGAAGTAACATTGTTAAACAAATTTAATTATAAACTCCAATATTTAAATCAAGGTATTAATAAAAATTTTAATATAGAATCAAATAATACAAAAATTCGCGACGAACACCTAAACGATGAAGAAAAACAAGCCATAAGTAAAGTAATCAAAAAAAAAAATGATATAATTGCCCGAGAGAAAAGCTAACTTTCACAAGTAAAATAAAGCACCACATCAAAACTACCGATAACATTCCTATTTATTCAAAACATTATAAATACCCAGCAGTATACAAAGAGGAAGTACAAAAGCAAGTTAACCAGATGCTTAGCGATAATTTTATCCAACATTCATACTCGCCCTGGTCCTCACCCATTTGGGTTGTCCCAAAAAAACTCAATGCCAGCGGAAAACAAAAATTTCGAATTGTCATCCTTAAGTTAAACGAAAAAACCATAGATTATAAGAACCCGATACCTGACATAACCGACATAAGCTTGGTAAATCAAATTTCTTTACGACCATAGTTCTAATTTCTGGTTTTCACCAAATTGAAGTAAATAAAGAAGATGTCCCAAAAACAGCATTTTCGACCGATTTTGGGCATTACGAATTCTTACGTATGCCATACGGACTAAAGAACGCACCTTGGACCTTTCAAAGACTGATGAATTTTGTTCTGCAAGGCTTAATTAATAAGATTTGCTTCGTGTATATAGACGATATCGTAATTCTCGGCAACTCTCTTCAAGCGAACTTACAGAATATTGAAACAGTATTTCAACGACTTACTGAAGCGAACCTTAAGATTCAAATAGGCAAATGCGAATTTCTCAGGAAAGAAGTCGCTTATCTCGGCCACATTATAACAACAGACGGAATTAGACCCAAGCCCGAAAAAATTCAAGCAATAAGAAATTTTTGTATTCCGAAAAATAGAAAAGAAATCATTTTTAGGGTTGCTCGGTTACTACCGAAGATTCATTGACAATTTTTCTAAAATAACTAAACCTTTTACTAAATGCTTAAAAAAAAGATAATAAAATTGACATTAACGACAAAGAATATGCTGACTGTTTCGAAAAATGCAAAACACTCTTATCAAATGATCCTATACTGCAGTATCCAGACTTTTCCAAGGAATTTATACTTACTACCGACGCAAGCAACTATGTACTTGGTGCAGTGTTATCACAACATGATAAAACCAACAAAGACTTGCCAATAGCTTATATCTCACGAACATTAAATAACCATGAGATAAACTACAGTACAGTCGAGAATGAACTACTCAGCATAGTCTGGGCTACTTTACAATTTCGACACTATTTACTAGGGCATAAATTCAAATTTTTAACCTACGGTCGACCCCTTGTTTAGCTAAATTCTCTAAAAGTGCCAAATCAGAAATTAATACGCTGGAAACTTAAACTCCAAGAATTTAACTATACTATTAATTACAAAAAAGGCTGTCAAAGTTACGTAGCTGACGCATTATCCCGTATTAAACCTAAATTTAAAAGAAAGAATCACGACTCTTATATATCCGAATCTAATAACCCCCTAGCTGATGCGGTTTCAAGAGATTTAAAATTAGTTGCAGGATATGCAAAACAAGTAAAAGCAAGATACTTTATTAAGAAATTATTTAATCTAGACAACAAGAGTTACATACAGAAAGAACCAACAATAATCTTTCATTTAAATACGAAAAAATCATATTATGAAAAACCAACATATCCAAATATAGAAAGTTGTTTAAAAAATTACTAGAATATTGCTTCCAAAACGACGTTGAACAATTAGATTTACCCAGTATATGTTCCGGATTAGATAAGAAACCATGGACAAATATCGAAAACTAGATAGAAAAAGTCTTTGGAAGTAGTTCAATTACCTTTAACATTTATAACAAACCCAAAGAATTAGAATTAAATGCAAACTCCGACACCGATTCCGTCATAGTAGAAACAGGAAGCGAAACAACAAACACAGCTCACTCAGACGACGAAAACCCCGTAAACGGACTAACTTATTTAGAAACTTCAGTAAGCATCGGAAAAATTCAAATTATAGTTAAAGAAAATAATAAAAAAATGAAACCAACATAGAAAAATTATTTGAGAACAAAACTCAGCGAATTTATTTTTAGTTCAACAAAATAGATAGTAAAAAACTATAATGAATTTTATTAAAGATTACTTACAAGCAGGCATAACCTATTGTTGTATTATCCCGAAAAATTTTAAACTAAATTTCAACGCGGTCCTACAAACGTACTTCGACGCGGGAAATTATAAACACGTTCGATGCAAGATATTTGTAGACGACATAGAAATCCAAGACAAACAACAATTAATAATACAAAACTACCATGAAGGAAAGACAAGTCACCGGGGAATTAGCGAAACCTACAATAAATTGAAACTATCTTATTATTGGCCCAATATGTCTAAAGACATACAAAATTTCATAAGCAAATGCAACACATGCTTAACCACAAAATAGGAATGTAACCCAATTCAAATTTCAACCATATTAACACCCACAGCAGAAAAACCCTTTCGAAAAAATCCACATCGATATTTTATCTTTAGCGTCAGAAAAATTTCTTACCATAGTAGATTCATTTTCCAAACACGCTATTGCATACATAATTAAAGATAAAAACGCGGTAACTATACTAAATAAATTAAGTAAATATTTTATGCATTTTATGACACTAATTTGCAATCCCGGAACAAGCTTATGTCAAAATTCACAAACGAAATTCAGGAAAGATTGAAAAGCCAAAATTTAAAAAAGTAAAGATCACACACGTAATTAATGAAAGAGACGACCAAAATAATACACACAAATTAAAAAAATTAAAAACACTTCGTCACGTTACAGATTAACTCCATTCGGAATATCCCAAATCATACATGATGAGAAAAACACGGGAATCAATATCCTCCCACTAGGGTCCGCACAAATCCTTGTAAACACTCAGATAATCCCGCTAAAAATTTCATTAAAAGGCTTATTCGAACAAAAGCAAATATTAGAAAATAATATAAATTCACTATATGAAAAATTGAGTAAAAATAATTTCAAAAATCATATAGCAAATAACCATAACATTTTAGAGTCATTAATGACTCGCATTAAAATAAAAACTGATTTATTAAGTATTCGAAGAACAAAGCGCGTACTTAAAACGTGATAAAAAATAGTAAAATTTAAAAATATTTAAAAAAATAGGTCCAGAATCCAGTAAATTTTGTCTAGATTTCAGCGCAATTCGATCCAAGTCCATTGCTTGAGTCGTTAGACCGCAATCCACGACACAGTAAAAAAAAAGTGGTTTCGAGAAAAATGCGTTTAAAGTTTTGGCAATACTTCCGACTGCAATTATAATTTTTCCGTGTCTCCAATGTAGATGAAAATATTCCTTAATATGTTGTAGCACTATATTAACTTGATTTTATTATCAAATTTCAATAATGAGTTCCAATATGGCAGATGATGTTAAAAAAAGAATTTCCCAATTCTCGTAAAATTGAACATATAAGGGTATTGCGGACTAGTAATAAAGAAATTGAGGTCGGAATCATAATAATTTGTAAGATAAATGATGGTTGAATCAAAATGGCCTCCCAAAAATGAAAAGTAATAACCCTGCGGAACCGGCGCTCCGCTGAGAGCTCAGAAGGTACCTGTGTATAAGAGGCCGTAAAACTTTCCGGATCGCATAGGCCATTCGGCCACTGATTCAACATGACTGTACCCTTTGAAAAAATGCAAAAAAAATCGATATTTTCAAAGTTACAAACAACAAAACAACATAGTGACGATTTCAAAAATATTGATTTTTTCTATTTACATTATTTTAAAGTATGTATTTTTGAAAATAATTTCTTAAAATATTATGCTGAAATTCTTACAAATAGTAAAGGTAAACCGCATTATCATGTGCTAAAAACGTTCGGAATATTGTTGGATACCCAGCCATCTTCTCGCTCTTTTGCTTTTAACATGATTTTTCTTTTTATATTTAATCAAAAACTTATATATTATATTTAGATATAGCTCATGATAAAGGTATTTGTTTTACAAAACTGTCATGAGAGCTTAAGCGCACGAGTTTGGAAATTTGCGCCGATAACTACGTCAAGTTGCGCTATAATAGTACAAATAAAAATTTATTTGGCCGTTTGCATGTTCAATAATGAGTGGACGTCTTTATTACACATATCAGATAACCTGGGAAATATAATTAGGCCACATTTGTACTCTTTTTGTACGAAGAAAGACCAGCTTCGTGTAGATCAAGCCTTTGCGCGTTCGTCTTGTGGGAGCAAAACCACTGACCCAAAGCTCAAAAAGGGGCCAAATCGACCTGCACAAGCAAAAAGGATAATTCCTTTGGACCAAAAATAGATGAACTGTGGTAAGTCTTGATATTTTCTACTTCATTTTCAAGATAATTAAACATGAAACTTTAAAAACGATTTTCTCGAAAGTAAATTTTGTGATCTGGCTATCACGTTTTGTCCACTTATTAATATTGGATCGAATTTTCGTTTAAACTACCTTAATCTCAATTAAATTCTCTTCAGTTCAGCTTACTCTCTTTGGAGAAACTAAATTTCTTACTGATTTTTTGATTTCTTTTTCTAGGTCTGCCATTTTTACATAAATTGCTTTTTTTTAAATCACATATGCTTAACTGAATGCGTTATAATATAGATTAAAATGCTACTTTATATTTTGCTTCAGATTATCACAGACAATTATATTGATAACTGCTGAAGAAAACATTTATTTTAGTTTAGCTTGGTTCCGCCGTCCTCATGTATATTGTTTTTAGTAAGTCTCCATAGTGATAAATAAGAATCTGTCAATTATATTAAAATATAATTCTCTATTGCCTAAATTTAAATAAACCATATTAATAAGATTACTTACTTTCGTGTTTTATTGACTATCATTAATATGGTAGCAAAGCGTAGTTCATAAACACGAAAAGTTGCCAGCATGGAATTCCTGGGGATTGAAAAGCTGCGGGGCGCAGACAACTGGAATTTATGGAAGTTCGTGATCAGGAACCTTTTGCGAGGAACTGAGAATGCATACGAGGTATGTACTGGAGAAATCACGAAACAGAAAGCACTGGCAGCAAAAGCCAACGCAGAGGCGGTGGCAACATACAATGTGAGTATGAAAATATGGGATAAAGCGGATAGATGGGCTAGTCAAATAATTGTGAAGTCCATCGAAAGTAAGGTAATGTTGTTGCTCGTGGCATGCGAAACTGCGAGAGACATGTGGGTCAAATTACATGTTATTTACGAACAGCAAACAGAACAGGCTGCTCATACTGTTCAAGCTGAATTTTTCAACTTCAGCATGGATCGACCAGACGATTTTGTCTCACACATTGCAAAATTCGAAGGACCAGTGTTACGTTTACAGCAGGTGAGAGTAAAGCCAGATGAATCGTCTCTCATGGTGAAGCTGTTGGATACGTTGCCGGACGATTACGAAAGCTTGCGACAGGCCTGGTGGGTCAGACCGAATGACCAGAAAACTCTGGACAATCTGGAGAGCATTTTGACGTCAGACGACAGACGACGCCAGAAGCGGGCAGCCTAACGCGAAGAATTGGTGGCGCTGATGGCGAGCAAGGCAAAGATTGATGAAAAAGGTAAGCATCCAGAAAATTAGCTGATAAAGGTACTAAAAAGAAGCTGTCATTTCGATGCTACAATTGCGGGCTTATTGGTCATATGAGCCACAACTGTCGGAAGCCGAAGCGTGACAGAGACTCGAAGGTGGACAACAACAGCAACAGGGACCAAGCGTTCATCAGCGAAATTTTAAACATGGAGCTGGACAGCGACTTGTGGATCGTCGATTCTGGGGCTACGGACCATTTGACATTTCGTCGAGAGTGGTATTCGTCGTATAAGGAATTCACATCGCCGGTGAAAATCTATATCGGTGACATCATTTATGAATTCTGAGGGACGCGGAACTATACGTTTTGAAGCAGAAGATAAAGGTAAATGCTTGCCATGTCACATGGAAAATGTTTTGTACGTGCCCGGTGCTCGCAAGCATTTATTTTTTGTGACAAAGGCTTGTCATTCAACTCAACCAAATCTAACTGTGAGTTTACGAAAGATGGAGTGGTCAAGGCACGAAGAATTAGGTACGGTCAACTCTTCAAGATGTTAATACGAGTGAAGATACCTGAGGTAGTACGGGACAACGAGGCCAACGTTTCAATAAAGGATTCACTCCAAATGTGGCACGAGCAGATGGGACACTAGAACAAGCGTCAAGTTTTGAAAATCCTACTGCAAAATGGAATCGAGGTAAGCAGGAACAATGAGTTTTGCAGTGCATGCGTCGAGGGCAAGCAACACAGGGTGACTTTCCACTCAAGACAACAGCGAGCGACGAGTTGTGCAGACGTTATACACGCTGACTTGTGCGGCCCCATGGAAGCTGCGTCACTCGGAGGGGCTAAGTATTTTGCATGTTTCACGTGCGATTATTCTAGGATGCGATTCGTCTATTTCTTGAAAGAAAAATCTGAGACATCAGATAAGATTAGGGACATGTTGCAGGTCATCAAAAATAGCTACGGACGATCTGTTAAATCACTGCAATGTGATGGTGGATTGGCATTCAACAACACCACAGTGAAGAAACTTCTAAGTTCGAACGGCACTAGACTTGTCATCACGAATCCTTATACTCCCGAGCAGAACGGCTGTGCAGAGCGAACAAATAGAACTGTTGTGGACTTGGCTCGCACAATGATTTTTGCGAAGGATTTACCAACGTCCCTTTGGGCTGAAGCAGTTACTACTGCTGTGTTTCTGCTAAATAGAGTTGGTCACAGCAACGTTGAGAATAAAACGCCATACGAGTTGTTTACAGGTTGAACTGGGCGCTTGGAGGAGTTACATGTCTTCGGTACCGAATATTTTGTTCAAGTTCCGAAACAGCTTCGAAAGAAGTGGGACTCCAAGGGTCAGAAAGGCACGTTTGTCGGGTACCAGTCGGACATCGACGGGTTCCAAATTTGGGTGCAACCTGGAAATTGGGTTGTTCGAAGCAAAAGTCATCTTCACGCTGGAGCGAGCTGGGAGAACTCAGAGAGTACTTCGGAACCGAACAATACTCAAGCCACCTGATCGCCTGATCGAAAGTATGGTCTCTGAAATGAGCGAACCAAAAAGTTTCCAGGAAGCGATAGCATCAACGGAACAAAAACATTGGAAAACGGCCATGGAGAAAGAGATGCAGTCTCTCGAAGAGAATTAGACGTGGTCTCTTGTCAAATTACCAGTGGGTCGGAAGGCGATATCCAATGGATGGGGATACCGCATAAAACGAGACGCTGATGGTGAAATTACACGCTATAAAGCTCGTCTTGTTGTTCGGGGCTACAGTCAACGCGAGGGTGTGGATTACACTGGGACCTTCGCTCCGGTGGCCAGGTTTGACACGGTTCGTGCGATTTTGAGTATTGCCACCGTTGAGAACCTTAAATTGCAGCAGTTCGATATGGAGTCTGCATTTTTAAATGGATTCTTGGAAGAGGAGATTTACATGCAGCAACCAGAAGGCTTTATCGATGGCAGTGATTGTGTGTGTAGACTCAGGAAGAGTTTATACGGGCTTAAACAATCGCCTAGGACTTGGAACAGGACCTTCAAGGACGCATTGATCAAATACGGAATGACTGAAAGTACGGCCGACTCTTGCCTTTCTATCAAAATACAGGTCAGACCAAGTTAGTAGTTGTTTTATACGTTGACGATGGGCTGGTTGCTGCCACAAGCCAAGAGGCTATTGACGAGTTCCTGCGGATGTAACAAGCTATCTTCAAGATCACGGTGGCACCAGCTGGACATTTCCTGAACATTCGAATCAATCGTTGGGAAGATGGTTCAGTTGTCATTGACCAAGGACATTATGCAGAGTCTATACTTCATCGTTTTAGCATGGTCGACGCAAACAAAGTTTCCATACCAATTGCAGCTTATTTGGACAAGGAAGATGCAGAGTCAACAACCGCCCCATATCGCGAGGCAGTTGGGTGTCTGATGTACTTGGATGTTGCTACCAGGCCAGATCTTACCTATGCCGTGAAATACGTTTCCCAGTTTCTCGAAAGTCCTGGAGAGAAGCACTGGACTATGGTGAAACGTATAATGAGGTACATCAAAGGCACAACTCACCTTGGTATCAGGTACAGTGCAATTGAATCATCGTCATTCTAAACACATAGATGTTCGCCACCATTATGTGCGAGAACGAGTACAACTAGGACATCTGATCATCGAGCATATACCATGGAAAGACCAAAAAGCGGACATCCTGATTAAACCCATTCCTCGAGAGCGATTCGAAACCCTTCGTAGTCTTGTAGGGATGGTACGCAGCAAATTGTAAAATGTCATATCTTTATTCATACTGTGATTTCAAAGAAAAACTAACTAAAATTTTAGGGATGGTGTTGAAGAAAACATTTATTTTAGTTTAGTTTGGTTCCGCCGTCCTCATGTATATTGTGTTTAGTTTTAAGTAAACCATATTAATAAGATTACTTACTTTCGTGTTTTATTGACTATCATTAATTATAACCACCGAAGTGCGTTCTGCGTGCAGCGTGATTCAACGACCTCTGTAACACTGTTGTAACATTAAAACTTTATAATTAAAAATATTCATTAGAAAGAATTAAGGTATGTATCTTTCTTCACACTATCACTTATATTTGCATAATATTTGTACAGGTAAAAAATTTTTTCAAAAATCTCGTAATTATCGGGTCGTCACAGTGTTGTACCCCATTAAGTGTAAAAGTGATCCAAGGGATAGAAAAATACTATAAATTTGAAAAATAATGTAACTGCGATGTGTAATCGAAATGCGTATAAGAATGTTCAGTATAAGACATAAAAGATTTTTTATAGATAAATGTTAACTATTAGCAGTAAAATATTGACATGTGCAATTCCTATGTGCTGGCCCTCCGGTGGTCGGCGCAGGACGCAAATAATAATGTTTTGGTAGGTGAGCACTTGATGAAACATAATATGTATCATATTTAAAATTAAACAATTGGATAAGTTTTATTATTATATTTTATTTATCAAGTTGATACATTGCTTGAACTGAAGAGAAAATAATAAAATAAAATTTAATGTTTTATATTGTATATGAATAAAATTTTAACTTACTAATTTCATAGTACTACTATTTCATTATCCACCCCCGCGGCCACCACGCCATCTAAGGTCCCCGTGACTTCCAAAACGCCCTCCGTAACCGAACGGCCCAAACGTACTTCTGCTGGCTCCTGATTGGGCTGCATCTTCTGCTGGAGCTGCGGTTTCTGCTTGGGATATACCGCTCGCTGCGACAAGCCTATAAATTTTTTTTTCGAATATTTTAATTGTCATCTTTAAATAATAAAATTTTATTTTTCTTACTTTTTGCATCTATAAGCTGAAGTTTTCTATTATATTCGTTACATCTTTATCAGAGAACAAACAAGTTTAGATAAGTAAAAGTTACTTCTAAATTTTTATGTTCACTTACCTTCCGCCTGCATTTTTAATTTTGTTTATTTATTCGTGAAAAAAAAAATCGTTGGCGGCGCTAGTAGCATTAATAAATACGTCGGGAGTATGCTTGACCGTTTTAATAGACGCTATGATTGGAATACCAAAGTGAACATAACTGATTCTAACCGTTCTCTTGGCAAAACGAATCTTTCCTCGATATATATATATATATATATATATATATATATATATATATATATATATATATATATATATATAAAATAAATCAACGACTCGGAGAGTTTGATTTTTGGAAATTTATTTTATATTTTAGCAAGGTTACAATGCGACTTGTTTTTACAAGAGTTCTACACTTTCTGCCGTTATGGCTTATTTCTATGTTAAAGCTAGTGTTTTGTTACATATGTCTCATGTTATGGAAAAGTACTGTGTGTCTGATATATTGCTGATGCTGCAGAGTTGTTGGTTATATAATTCCTCCACTGTTAGATGAAAGAATACCTGTGTCAATAGGTATTGTTTCAATAGTGATTACATTATCTTTTCTTATTTTAGGTTTACATATTTTTGGCATGATTATAGAATACATTTTCTGAATTAATAGCATTACAAGTATTACAAATATTATATAAAGTAAAATATCGTAGAATATTGAATGTGATTCTATTAAAGAATTTTCTTTTAAATGTGTTATTTCTTGCAGTGGTAATTTAATTGTCTCTAAACTTTTTATGTTTAATGTCTTATTGATGACTAATTTATTTTTATTTTTATCGATATTTAAATTTATTACTTTGTCAAAGTTAATTTTCATATAAAATTTTTGTTTGTTAATTAAGCAATTTTGTATTGAGAAGATACCACTAAATTTTTTCTCTTGTATTTCATTACCACATTCAATGTTCATTAATTCCTTATTGGGTAAATATAGGTATACAATATTTGAGTTGGGAATTGGGATTATTTCGTTATGGTTAAGAAGTTTGCTATATTTGCAATTATTATTGTTTCTATTAAAAAACATGTTTTCTAGACACTTATCGGGTAATATGTTTCCTGTAGTACATTTGTGTAAATTATCTTCTACTAACGTACATTTATTTAGATAGTTGATTTGTACATTTGTTTTTGAATAATATTAGTATATTTAGGGTAACATAATTACTTTTGTGTGTAGTGGGAATTGGTGGAAATTGTAAGAGTTCGGTTTCTGTGAGAGGAATAGGAATGTCGATTAATATGTTCAAAACGAGTTTTTCATATTTGCAATATGTTTTAACTAATTGTTGGTTCTGCCAATTTTTTATTATGAGGTTTTTAAGATTATCCGGTAATAATTTATTGATTTCTCTTTTTATTTCTTCTCTAGGTAATATACCAAAATAGAGTGTATTTGTTTCACAAAAGGCAAAGGTTGTTTCGATTTCGATAATGACACTTATTAGATTTGTTGCTGTGAATACTAATTGTGTAATAATGTTTTCTAGGTATAGCATATCGGTATAATCTATGATTTTGCTCACAATGCTTTCCAGTTCATTAATTTTGGTTTGAATCATCTCGTTATTATTTTTTATTTTGTCTATTTGTTTATTGAAGTAATTTGAAATATTATTATTGAATACGATAACTTGGTTAAGATTATCTTTGAGCATGTTTTGATTTTCGTTTATTGATTTTAGGGCATCGTTGTATTTTTCGTCTTCTGCAGAGTCTAGGTTTCCCGTAATACTTTTAACGATAGAGCCTAATCCGTTTATTAGTCCTCGTTTGTCTTTACTATTGTCATCCAAAAGGATTTGTATTTTATTATTCATTATATCTAGGAAGTTTTCTAGCATTATGAAGTTATTATATAAATATTTTATTTGTTTATTATTATATTTTGTGGTAATTTCTGACTTAACTTTATTATAATGTAGCGTGAGATTACTATAAGATTCTTTAATTTTATTTAGTTTAAGATTTACGTAAATATAAATGTTATTAGTGGAAATTAGGGCCTTTCCTAATTTTACGATGTTGATTCCGGGATTGTCTCTTTCGTCTTTGACGTTGATGGTTGCGATTGTTCGCAGGATTCTGTAAATTTGCGGTATGGTTTTAACTTATCAATTTTTATCTTTTTATTTTTTTTCTGTTTGTGTTTGTGCCTTGTCTTTTATGTAGTTTTTGACTACTTGTTGTTTATAAGCAGGTTTTTCGATTTTACCGATATTTCTTTTAGCTTGCTGTTCGTAGACCTTTTTGTGTAATTTATAACTGTTTACTTTTGAGGTAGCGTATTTCATTTTATTTCCTTCTAGCAAAGCTTTGGTTTCTTCGTAGACTTTATCCTTGATATCTTTGTGTGTTTGAATATAGTTATCTGTTATTATTTCGGGTGATATTTCTTCATTAGATTCTTTAAAATGACCGAAAAGAATATCGTTCGGTGAACGTATAGTTACTGAATGAATACTTTGGTTATAAGCTTGAAGAGCGTATCGAACTTTGTTACTGGTGTCTAAATCGTTAAAATCTTTATTTTGCTCTAATATTCTCATGTGTTCTATGATGGTGGAATGAAATCTTTCAATATTACCATTACTTTTAGGGTTGTTTACGCTTATAAGGTGTATACAAATTTTCTTTGTTGATAGAAAATTATAAATTAGTTGATTGTTGAATTGTAAACCGTTATATGAAATAATTAAACTAGGGTATCCGAAAATTGCAAAATATTTAATTAATTTTTGGACTATAGTTAAGGTATTAATTTCAGGCAAATGATAAATTTGGGCATGCTTAAAAAGACTATCAATTATCGTTAAGAATTTTTGTTTCCTTAAGGACAATATATCTATATGAATTACTTCTAGTGGTTTTGCTGCTGTGGGTGTTTTCAGTATAGGAATTTTAGTTGGATTTCATTCGTATTTATTTTCTTGGCATGTCTCACAGTTATTTATAAATTTTGATATAGATATTTGCATATTAGGCCAATAGTATTTCTGTTTTAATTTATTGTAAGTTTCTACTATGCCTCGATGGTTCGTTTTTCCAAGATGATAGTTTTGAATTAATTCTATTTGTTCATCAGATAATTCGATATCTTCTAGTTGCGATTGGCAGTTAATTAATTTATAGGTTCCAGGTTGAAAATGTACACGTAATAGAGAATTTAATGTGTTTTGAAAATGTTCAGGTACTATACAATGATATTTAATGCCCGGTACACAATATTCTTTTATAAATTGTAATAAAGCGTTTTCGCAGCCATTTTTATTAAGGTTCATATATATTCTTTGTATATCGTGCTTAAATATTAAAAAAATATTATTAAATATTATCTGATTTTTGCCAAAATTTACAGCGATTTCTTCATAATGAAGTCCGTTTATCGGTGACTCATCGTCAGAGTGTTGTGTGCAGCTATCGGTGTCTTTTTCAGCGATAACAGAGTTTGCATAATTTGGGATGGTGTCTGGAGTGAAAACGTTTATTTGTAAATTGGTATTTTGAAAAGTTTGTGTTAGTAAATTTTCTATGTCGTACCAATTCTGTTTATCTAATTTAGGCATATTGATAAAATTAATATTATTTTAAAGTAAATATTCTCTTAATTGTTTCAGGCAAGTTTCTATATCTTTTAAATTTGCTTTGTCGTAATAATTGTTTTTTGTTAATAAATGAATAATCGGTTTTGGTGACATTTGAATAGCTATTTTTCCTAGAATTTTAATATTGTCTAAGTTAATTGTTGTTTTGAATTTTTTATTAATTTGTTTGGCAAAACCTTGGCTCATTTTAAAGTCTTTAGACATACAGTGTGTTATGAGTTCTGAGTGATCGAAAATGTTTGTGTTTAAGTAATTTATTGCAAAAGATTTTGGAATTCTAGACAGGTAATCCGCGACATAATTTTGTTTACCTTTTTGGTATTCGATATCATAGTTATATTCGCATAGCTTGAGTTTCCATCTTATTAATTTTTGATTGGGTTCTTTCAAACTATTCAGCCAAATTAAGGGTTTATGATCGGTTATTAATTTGAATTTGTTTCCATATAGGTAAGGGTGAAAATGTTTAATAGACCAAATTATTGCCAGTAGTTCTTTTCCAGTGGTGGAATAGTTAATTTCGTGTTCGTTCAGCGTTCTACTTACGTATGCTATAGGTAAATCTTTTCCTTCAATTTTTTGTGAAAGCACTTCGCCTAATGCAAAGTTCGAAGCGTCGGTGGTTAATCTAAATTGTTTGGAAAAGTTTGGGTATTGTAATATTGGTGAATTTGAGAGTAGCAATTTACATTTTTCAAAACATGAAATATATTCTTTATCCTCAATGTTAATTTTGACATGTTTCTTAAGACATCTAGTGAGGGGTTTTGTTAATTTAGCGAAGTCTTTGATGAATCTTCGACCAAGAAGTGATTTAATTTCTTTGGGTGATTTTGGAATTGGAAATTTTTTTATAATTTCAATTTTACTAAGGTTTGGTTTTATACCTTCGGTGGTGATTATATGGCGTAGAAATTCGCTTTTGTCGAGTTGTATCTTTAGGTTAGCTTCTCTTAATCTTTGAAAAATGGTTTTAATGTCTTGAATGTGTTCTTGTAAGGAGGTTCTTATTATAATAATGTCATCTAGGTAGACAAAACATATTTTATTTTTCAGATCTTTGAGCACGAAGTTCATTAGCCTTTGAAATGTACTTGGGGCATTTTTCAACCCAAAAGGCATTCTGAGGAATTCAAAATGACCCTGGTCTGTGGAGAAGGCTGTTTTCTCTATGGAACCGTGATCCATTTCTATCTGATGAAAACCGCTGATTAGGTCAATAGTCGTAAAATAGTTCGCTTTTCCTAGTTTGTCAAGAATTTCTGTCATATCAGGGATGGGAAATTTGTCGTCTATTGTTTTGGAGTTTAATTTCCTATAATCTATCACCATTCTAAATTTTTCTTTTCCTGAGGCGTCTTGCTTTTTGGGTACAATCCAAATTGGACTACTCCAAGGTGAATATGAATGTCTAATTATTTTGTCATCTAACAATTTATTAATTTGAGAATTTACTTTATCCTTATAAATTACAGGGTATTTATAAGATCTTTGATATACGGTTGTTTCGTCTAATGTATTAATTTTTTTTTATGTTATATATGTTACCAGTTCAACAGTGTATGTTTTATCATGGTATTGATGACGTTATCGGGCGGCGGTCAGGGGCAATAATCCCTGTTGGCTAGGTACTAATAGTTTATGTGTTGTCACTATCACTTTCTGCGGGGCTAATTAATATATCCTGTGGTAACCGTTTTCTTAGTCTTGTTGTTTTAGAACGTTTTCCTAGGCTGTAGTATTCTGCACTAGTGCAGGCAGGCAGTTTTTCGAGAAAGTTCTTTGCTGTTTTCGCGATTTGTTGGCTGATTGTATTTATACCTAGTTCCTGATGTAATTGTGAGTTACGAATAAACCAGGGGGCATTCACAGCTATTCTGAGTACTTTGTTCTGGAAGCTCTGTATTTTTTTTATGTGAGTCTTTGTAGCTGTTCCCCAAATTGGGCATGCATACATCAGAATAGGACGTAGAATGGAGGTGTAAATTAGTTTTGTACATTCTGTACGTAAGGATGATTTCCTATTTATAATGGAGTAAAGCATGCCTAGTCGCTTATTTGCTTCTAGTATTTTGTTTCGTATGTGTGCGCTCCAGGTGAGGCGTCGATCTAGGTGAATTCCCAGGTATTTTACGGTTTGATCTCCAGGGTTCCATGGTATATTGATGTTATTGATATTAATGTTTGTTGGATCTCGTTGTATTTTTAGACTAAAGATCTTTGCTTCGCATTTCGTTGGATTTAGGGTTATCTTCCATTTGTGGAGCCAGGGTGAAAGTGTATCTATTGCCGATTGTGTGTTGTTTCTTGTTGTGTCTGCCGATGGGTGCTGTGACAAGATTGCCGTATCGTCTGCAAACATTGCGAGAGTAGTTTCTTCGAAGGTGGGTATGTCATGCATATATATGTTGAAAAGTGTGGGTCCGAGGATCGAGCCTTGCGGTACTCCAGCGGTGATGTCTCTTGTAGTAGATTTTGCATTGTTAACAGACATTTCAAACGTTCTTTTGTTTAGAAATGATTTTATAATAAAATAAAGGTAAGGTGGAGGAATTATGCTTTTTAATTTTTTTAATAGTTCTTCGTGCCATACTTTATCGAAGGCTTGTTGTACGTCGAGAAAGACTGCTACTGTGCATTGCTTTCTTTCGAAGCCTCTGGTAATGATTTCAGTCAGACGCAGTAATTGGTGGTTTGTAGAATGCTCCCGCCGGAAACCAAATTGATGAGGAGGGATTATATTGTTTTGGTTTAGGAAAAAATCTAGCCTGTCTTTTATGATTTTTTCAAATAATTTGGATAGGTTCGGAAGGAGGCTAATTGGTCTGTAACTTGAAGGTAAGCTTTTGTCTTTTCCAGGTTTATTGAAGATTATAATTTTTGCATGCTTCCAGGTTTTTGGAAAGTAACCATTTGTTAAACAGTAGTTCATTATGCTGGCAAGGTAGGATAGGGCTTTTCTGGGAAGGTTTTTGAGTATGACGTTGGGAAGATTATCGTGGCCAGGGGATTTTTTGTTCTTTAACTTGTTAATTTGTGTTTTTAGTTCAGCTGGATATATTATTGATACTTGTGATGGGATATTTATTGGTTCATTGCAGTTTTCCGGTGTATGTGTATTGGTATTAAGTGAGAATGCATTTTCAAAGAAGTCTGCGAATGCATTGCTTTTCTCTTCATCGCTGGTGTATATGTTAGTGCCTATGTTCAGTGGTGGTATAATTGTTTGTTTTCTTAGGATCCGTTTGGTTGCTTGCCACATCTGTGTATCGCCAGGGTTAATTTCTGTCAAGTACTTGCGGTATTGGTTTATCCTGTATTTTTCAAGTTCGAGAAATACTTTGTGGGTTAGTTGGTTCAGTTCCCTTTTGTATCTTACGTTTCGTGTCCTTTGCCACAATCGCCTTGCTTTGTGCTTTTGTTTAATAATCTGTAAAAGGTATGGAGCAGTGTAGTTTGTGTTACATCTTGTGTGTTGCATTTTCCTTGTTGATGTTTGTGCCGCTTTTATAATTGATGTTGTGTACGTCTCGATTGCGTTGTCTACTTCTATTGTAGATTTTAAAGCATAAGGTGGTGTTAGCGTTTTATTTATTTCATTTTTAAATATTTCCCAGTCAATTTTTCCATTAATGGTTTTATTATTTGTTGGAATGGCTGCTGGTTCTTTGTTGAAAGTGATTACTACTGGGAGATGGTCGGAGTCGAGCTCACAGAGCACTTGTTGTGCAACTGGCGATGTGAAGTTTTTTTGTAACATTACGTCAAGAATATCGGGTGTATGAGTAGTGCGGTAGGGGTAATGTGTTGGTTCGTTGGGTGCTGATAGGTGAATATTCAGATTATTGAGGATTTGTTGTAGTCTCGTTCCATTTGCGTTATTTTTTCGGCATCCCCATTGCTGTCATTTGGAATTGAGGTCTCCTAATAATATAGTCGGTTTGTTGCTGTTAAATATTGTTGCGATGTCTTGTTCGATTATTCTTCGGTTAGGTGCTTGATATGCTGCTACAGTTTTAATCACTAAGTTATTATGTAGAAATATTTCTATTGCTATAGCTTCTAGTGTTTGCAATTGTAGGGGGGGGGGGAGTTCGTGATGTTTTATTTTGCTTTTGATTATAATTGCAACTCCACCTGAGGCCCATGGTGCTTCTCGGTCTGAACGGTATATTTTGTATTGTGGGAATTTAATATTTTCAGTTGTGATAAGATGAGTTTCAGAGATGCAAGCGATGTCAATATTGTGCCGTTGTAGGAAGTCGATAGTAATGGCTCGCTTTGATTTGATTCCGTCTGCGTTCCAGTTGAGTATTTTTAAATGTTTCGTGTTAAGAGCGAGCTCCATTTTTATTTGAAAAAGGCTGCTAATATATTTGTGAGGAAGGATTTTATGGTTTCAAAATGAGGTTTAATTAGTTCTAGGATGATATCAATAAGGCATGAGGTTGATTGGTTGATTTCTGTTGGGGGATTTTGCGTTTCTTGAGGTTTTTTGTGGAAATGTGAGGCATATGTATTTTTGTTTGTTGTATAGGTTTTATTTTGTTGGTTGTTTTGTTGATTTGTTTGTTGTGTAGGTTGTTGGTTTGGTTTTTGCTTTTCTGTTGTATTATTGTCTTTTCTGGCGGTATTCATTTGTTGGTGGTTTTTAATCTTCTCTTTAATTTCTTTATAGTGTTTACATCCCCTGTAGTTGGCCGGGTGCTCTTCATTGCAGTTGACGCATCGTGGTGGTTCGCTTTTACTTTTGGTGCATTTGCTGAAGTGGTGATTTCCCGCGCATTTGTGGCATTTTGGGTCCATACGGCAGAAATTTTTTGTGTGGCCATAGTTTTGACATCTGGTGCATTGAGGGATGTTTTGGCTCTTGTGGCGCGGTTCAACTGTTACAATTGCATAGTTTAAATGTGTTAGTTTGAATATATCCAATGCGTTTTCCGTTTTTTCCAATTCAACAGCAACGATTGGTGTAATTTTTTTTTCCCTATTCGTTAATCTCGTGACTCGTAGTACTGGATATTTTTCGGTCAATTCTGTTTTTATTTCATCTTCAGTGAGCGAATATGGGACATTTCTGATAATTACTGAGATTTTTTTATCTATCGTTGCACTGAAAGTGTAAAACTTTAGATTTTGTGCATCATAGAATGCAGTAAGATGTCTGTAGTCGTTAATTGTTGTGGTATTTATTTTAATAGAATTTGGTTCATTTTGTTTTGTAGTGAAATTACTTTTGAGGATGGATTTAATGTCAGTTATAATTTCTTGGTAGTTGTTGACATCGTTAAGAAATATTGGTGGGATATTAGGTTTTGGTTGGTCTACCTGTTGTACTTGGCTTGTACTGCTTCCAGGAGCGGGTACATCGTTTTGAAGAGCGAAGAATCTGTTTTGGGATAGAAGGGTATTGTCTATTTGATACCTCTTTGTTGTTTGGTCTAATTCGGAGGCCGGTTTTCTTTTCCGTGTCTCAGGTTCTTCATCGTCTGTTGATTCCAGCATGTTGGTATCTTCGCCGGCTTGTATCAAAGCTGATTTAAGGACAAATTGCAGGGGTTGCCTCTTTTTCATAGAGGGATCCCGTGTATATCACTATATTAATACGATTTTTGGTTTGTTATTATTAATATTTTTGTATAGGTAAATGTAGTTGAACAGTTTAATTCCGCACGAGCGAGTTTAATTAGTTTCACAACCTTACTGTATGCTAGTTCGGGAGAGACTGGTATTAATTTTATGTTTAATTTTGTTAGTGGAGGTGAGATTTTGATTTTCGGAAATAGTTAAATCTTGAAATTCTTTTATCAATTTATTTAAGTGGTTAATTTCCATATCGTTTAGATGTTCTGTTCTGAGATTAAGTTTATCGCAAGTTTCGTGAAAATTTAATTCCAAATTATTTTGGTGGAAGTAACTAAATTTGAACTTATGATTATTTAATAATCTAATCGTTTCATTCGGGTTGTCTGTAATTGCTCGTAATAACCTTAAACCAGAGTTACGTATTACAATATTGAAATCTTTGTGAAATTCATAAATATGACATTTTAATTTTAAATTAAATAGTTCTGCAAAAGTATAATAATTTCCATGAGAGATGGCATTGGCTGTTTGAATTTGAAAATATTCGAGA
>OX063288.1:13145462-13150462 GCA_944039245.1 Nebria salina
TATATGTATGTATATCAGTCGATCTCGGACCTGGAATTGAAATGAACTGAATTGCATTTGATTTGACGTTATTGATATTTTATTTTTTAACTGTTGGTTTTAGTGTAAACAAAGGACTTTTAAATTGATATCTTTTATTATTTTATATTGACAGATGTATTTTCTATATTACTTGTAACGAACAACAAAACGATGTATATTGTTACGTTTTTAATTTGAATTGTGACCCCAATTGGTCGGTGACCAGGGTCACATGAGTGTGCGACTGTCAGACTTCAAGATACGCACGAAATAAGAGCGGAACAATCTCGCAACAAGCGTGCAATTCCTGGTTCTGACTCTAAAAAGAAAGATAAGACCGTATTTTCTGTATGAGGCAGACGTTCTTCGAAACCGTGGATTTTCGCAGTGGACCTAGTGAGTGTAATAGTGTCCCGTAGTGGAACTTGTGGAGATCCATCGAACTGTTTGTTCGGATTTTGCGATAATCGCGACTGTGGGAGTTGTATTCCGCGGGCTCGGCCCGGATTTAGTGGAGATCGTCTCGCCAAAACCTCGGAAAGCCACCCAACACCGAAGGTAATCACCTTTACTTATCATGGCACCCTAATCTCGGTTCTCAAATTATGTTGAGCGTGGCCGGCATTTTGTGACGCGCCGCCATCACGCTCGCCTTGGTTTCAAGGCCGGTTTTAAAGTCGGCAATTCTATTTCAGGCTTTCACCTGACGGGTTTTCACGCCGGAAACCAAATTGATGAGGAGGGATTATATTGTTTTGGTTTAGGAAAAAATCTAGCCTGTCTTTTATGATTTTTTCAAATAATTTGGATAGGTTCGGAAGGAGGCTAATTGGTCTGTAACTTGAAGGTAAGCTTTTGTCTTTTCCAGGTTTATTGAAGATTATAATTTTTGCATGCTTCCAGGTTTTTGGAAAGTAACCATTTGTTAAACAGTAGTTCATTATGCTGGCAAGGTAGGATAGGGCTTTTCTGGGAAGGTTTTTGAGTATGACGTTGGGAAGATTATCGTGGCCAGGGGATTTTTTGTTCTTTAACTTGTTAATTTGTGTTTTTAGTTCAGCTGGATATATTATTGATACTTGTGATGGGATATTTATTGGTTCATTGCAGTTTTCCGGTGTATGTGTATTGGTATTAAGTGAGAATGCATTTTCAAAGAAGTCTGCGAATGCATTGCTTTTCTCTTCATCGCTGGTGTATATGTTAGTGCCTATGTTCAGTGGTGGTATAATTGTTTGTTTTCTTAGGATCCGTTTGGTTGCTTGCCACATCTGTGTATCGCCAGGGTTAATTTCTGTCAAGTACTTGCGGTATTGGTTTATCCTGTATTTTTCAAGTTCGAGAAATACTTTGTGGGTTAGTTGGTTCAGTTCCCTTTTGTATCTTACGTTTCGTGTCCTTTGCCACAATCGCCTTGCTTTGTGCTTTTGTTTAATAATCTGTAAAAGGTATGGAGCAGTGTAGTTTGTGTTACATCTTGTGTGTTGCATTTTCCTTGTTGATGTTTGTGCCGCTTTTATAATTGATGTTGTGTACGTCTCGATTGCGTTGTCTACTTCTATTGTAGATTTTAAAGCATAAGGTGGTGTTAGCGTTTTATTTATTTCATTTTTAAATATTTCCCAGTCAATTTTTCCATTAATGGTTTTATTATTTGTTGGAATGGCTGCTGGTTCTTTGTTGAAAGTGATTACTACTGGGAGATGGTCGGAGTCGAGCTCACAGAGCACTTGTTGTGCAACTGGCGATGTGAAGTTTTTTTGTAACATTACGTCAAGAATATCGGGTGTATGAGTAGTGCGGTAGGGGTAATGTGTTGGTTCGTTGGGTGCTGATAGGTGAATATTCAGATTATTGAGGATTTGTTGTAGTCTCGTTCCATTTGCGTTATTTTTTCGGCATCCCCATTGCTGTCATTTGGAATTGAGGTCTCCTAATAATATAGTCGGTTTGTTGCTGTTAAATATTGTTGCGATGTCTTGTTCGATTATTCTTCGGTTAGGTGCTTGATATGCTGCTACAGTTTTAATCACTAAGTTATTATGTAGAAATATTTCTATTGCTATAGCTTCTAGTGTTTGCAATTGTAGGGGGGGGGGAGTTCGTGATGTTTTATTTTGCTTTTGATTATAATTGCAACTCCACCTGAGGCCCATGGTGCTTCTCGGTCTGAACGGTATATTTTGTATTGTGGGAATTTAATATTTTCAGTTGTGATAAGATGAGTTTCAGAGATGCAAGCGATGTCAATATTGTGCCGTTGTAGGAAGTCGATAGTAATGGCTCGCTTTGATTTGATTCCGTCTGCGTTCCAGTTGAGTATTTTTAAATGTTTCGTGTTAAGAGCGAGCTCCATTTTTATTTGAAAAAGGCTGCTAATATATTTGTGAGGAAGGATTTTATGGTTTCAAAATGAGGTTTAATTAGTTCTAGGATGATATCAATAAGGCATGAGGTTGATTGGTTGATTTCTGTTGGGGGATTTTGCGTTTCTTGAGGTTTTTTGTGGAAATGTGAGGCATATGTATTTTTGTTTGTTGTATAGGTTTTATTTTGTTGGTTGTTTTGTTGATTTGTTTGTTGTGTAGGTTGTTGGTTTGGTTTTTGCTTTTCTGTTGTATTATTGTCTTTTCTGGCGGTATTCATTTGTTGGTGGTTTTTAATCTTCTCTTTAATTTCTTTATAGTGTTTACATCCCCTGTAGTTGGCCGGGTGCTCTTCATTGCAGTTGACGCATCGTGGTGGTTCGCTTTTACTTTTGGTGCATTTGCTGAAGTGGTGATTTCCCGCGCATTTGTGGCATTTTGGGTCCATACGGCAGAAATTTTTTGTGTGGCCATAGTTTTGACATCTGGTGCATTGAGGGATGTTTTGGCTCTTGTGGCGCGGTTCAACTGTTACAATTGCATAGTTTAAATGTGTTAGTTTGAATATATCCAATGCGTTTTCCGTTTTTTCCAATTCAACAGCAACGATTGGTGTAATTTTTTTTTCCCTATTCGTTAATCTCGTGACTCGTAGTACTGGATATTTTTCGGTCAATTCTGTTTTTATTTCATCTTCAGTGAGCGAATATGGGACATTTCTGATAATTACTGAGATTTTTTTATCTATCGTTGCACTGAAAGTGTAAAACTTTAGATTTTGTGCATCATAGAATGCAGTAAGATGTCTGTAGTCGTTAATTGTTGTGGTATTTATTTTAATAGAATTTGGTTCATTTTGTTTTGTAGTGAAATTACTTTTGAGGATGGATTTAATGTCAGTTATAATTTCTTGGTAGTTGTTGACATCGTTAAGAAATATTGGTGGGATATTAGGTTTTGGTTGGTCTACCTGTTGTACTTGGCTTGTACTGCTTCCAGGAGCGGGTACATCGTTTTGAAGAGCGAAGAATCTGTTTTGGGATAGAAGGGTATTGTCTATTTGATACCTCTTTGTTGTTTGGTCTAATTCGGAGGCCGGTTTTCTTTTCCGTGTCTCAGGTTCTTCATCGTCTGTTGATTCCAGCATGTTGGTATCTTCGCCGGCTTGTATCAAAGCTGATTTAAGGACAAATTGCAGGGGTTGCCTCTTTTTCATAGAGGGATCCCGTGTATATCACTATATTAATACGATTTTTGGTTTGTTATTATTAATATTTTTGTATAGGTAAATGTAGTTGAACAGTTTAATTCCGCACGAGCGAGTTTAATTAGTTTCACAACCTTACTGTATGCTAGTTCGGGAGAGACTGGTATTAATTTTATGTTTAATTTTGTTAGTGGAGGTGAGATTTTGATTTTCGGAAATAGTTAAATCTTGAAATTCTTTTATCAATTTATTTAAGTGGTTAATTTCCATATCGTTTAGATGTTCTGTTCTGAGATTAAGTTTATCGCAAGTTTCGTGAAAATTTAATTCCAAATTATTTTGGTGGAAGTAACTAAATTTGAACTTATGATTATTTAATAATCTAATCGTTTCATTCGGGTTGTCTGTAATTGCTCGTAATAACCTTAAACCAGAGTTACGTATTACAATATTGAAATCTTTGTGAAATTCATAAATATGACATTTTAATTTTAAATTAAATAGTTCTGCAAAAGTATAATAATTTCCATGAGAGATGGCATTGGCTGTTTGAATTTGAAAATATTCGAGATATATTTTGAATTTATTTTTATTTTCGTCTACAAATTTTTGGCTTATAAAATTTTCAGATGAGCCGGTGTCTATTAGAATTCGGCAATTTTTAAATTGAATGAATGGTAGTTTTGAGGTATAATTGGCTAAGGATTCAAATTTTCTTGCGGGAGTATGCAAAAATTTTCATTGTCTATTTCTGGTTCTGTGGTAGAATATTCAAAATTTTCGTTATCTGTTTGTTCAGCGTTTTCTAAGTCAATTTCGTGAGAGGGTTCGATGTCATGTTCGAGTAATTGTAGGTCTTCTCGAACTCTTTTCATTTGTGGTCGAAATGTGTTTGTACTAATCGACATAGGTTGCGGATAAGTATTTCTTTGTTGTTGTGGGTAGTTGGGCTTAGGTTTAAAATTTGAACTGGGGAAATTTTGTAGTTGAGAGTATCGAACCATTGGGGATCGATGTGGGGTTTGGTATTGAGTGTTCGGTTTGTATGTGGGTGTTGGTGGGTTTATTTTTTGTTTTACAAAATTATTTTTATTTATACTAGTGTGAATATATTGGAAGTCGTTATTTATTAAACTCTGAACGTCGCTTAATGATTTTGGATTTCTGGCCGCAAGTTGGCTTCTGTATGGTTCTTTACAATTAATTATGAAATTATGAGTAGCGTATGTTGTCATAAATATTTCTAAATTTTCGAAACGGGTACCAAAGTTTAGCATTAATAGGCCCATAAGTCTGTTAAAGATATCTTCATATTTATGGAAATATGCAAAAATATCTTCGTTAGATTTTTGTTCTAATTGGGATAATTCAGTTAAGAAATGAACTTCGTTTCTTTTATCTCTATA
>OX063288.1:13155462-13307861 GCA_944039245.1 Nebria salina
TGGTAGATTGGTTCCATTCGTGCGCCACGGAACGCAAGTCTGAAGTGAGCTCCGTCCCCACTCCATCGCCGACGGCTCCGAGCCGAGACGAAGAACGACGTAGCGGGCCGACTCGACCCGAGCAGCGCAGCAGACGAGGCGCGCCAACAGTGGTGTGCGCATCGCCCTCCCACCACCGCCAGATAAGCCTACTCAAATATTTTATTTAAGATCATTGTTTTATTTTTTTTTATTCTGTTACTTTTATGGTTCTCGTTAACGGCCCAGCGTCGTCACTATTATATTATTGTATTATTACGGATGTTACTCGGCCCATCGGCCGCGTATGGTCTATTATTGTCATTATTATTGTTATTCTTGTCGTACATTGTACAATCTGATCTAGCTACACGCCGATTTAGTAGCGATACGGGTACAGCTCAACGCAGAGCGGTTGCAGGACACCCTGCTCCGGACGTTATACAGCTCTCGCACCTTACGCGTGCGCACTTCGTCTCTACTGGTCGACCAATCGGGTACGTCGTGTCGCTATTTAGCGCTTCACCTCGCGGATACTATATTTTTAAGACGGTCCGGCGAAGGCCCTGTCGTCTGTCAGCGGAAACTGCCCACTACGCGAGTAACTGGTCAGATTCTCTTCTTCGGCTTCACCGAATTGTGGTTCAGAACTGTAATCACTCCGTTTGAAATATATCACTTCCATTCCAGTATTAGACTATTGCTCAATAACCTGGGGAACCTTGCTATTGTCCCTAAACCCGACTTAGGTTTGTCGACCAACCATCTACATATATTGCATCGCTTGGCATCAGGTCGGCTGGCGCCCATAACATAACAATTCTGAGACCCGCCCCCCGTCCCCACTGTAGCAAGCCACGGTTCAACCGGTCTTGTCCGGGATCGTTCCCAGCGGGGAACGTAGCAAGTTTTCTGGCGCCCAACGTGGGGAAACCAAATCGAAGGTAATAATATCGGGTATTAATATTGTAATACCAACACCCCCTTTCAATATTAATACCCAAATAAAAATTTAATGACGTAAACCTAATTTTATGACAAATTTTTCAAAATTGGGTCCAGTAAGAGGCTTAGTCAAAATATCGGCATCATCTCCTCGGTTTCAAAGTATTCTAACTTCAACGGGTATTCCTGAAGCGCCTGGCGAATGAAGTAGTATGTCCACATGTTTGGTTCTTGCATGATAAATGGGGTTGAGTGCAAGCTTCCCAGCGGATTGATTATGGTTGTAAACCAAAATCTTGGAAAGTTTATCGAATTTCAACTCCTTCACAAAGTTTGACAAATAGATTGCCTCCTTGGAAGCTTCAGTGAGACTCACGTATTCCGCTTCAGTCGATGAAAGGGCGACGACTCTTTGCTTTCGCAAGCGCCAGGATATTGCAGCACCAGATAAAATCAATGTACGAGGGCCCCTTGCTTTTGAAAGAGACACAGGTTTTTTGACAAAAAATCAATTAATTTTTTTTACATAGTCTCCTTTGAGCTCTTTACATTTCGTCCTACGTTTCTCCAATTTTTTTATCCCTTCCAAAAAATAAGTTTTGTCGAGGTCCTCAAAATAATTGTGAGATGATTTCATCATTGGAGTCAAATCTTTTTCCGCCGAGCCATTTCTTTAAGTTTGGAAACAAGAAATCGTCACTCGGGGCTAAATCCGGAGAATAGGGTGGATGAGGAAGCAATTCATAGCCCATTTCATGAAATTTCGCCATGGAGACTATACATGTGGGTCCAATAAGGTGGCATAATATTCGCCATTGATTGTTCTTCCCTTTTGAAGATAATCAATGTGGGTTATATCGCGTGCATCCCATGACTTTATTGGCTGACAAACCCACCTTGGCCTTCTTCGGCGCCGATTCACCCGAAAAGACCCACTGTTTTGACTGCTGTTTGGTCTCTGGTGTATTGTGGTGAACCCATGTTTCGTCCACGGTTACGAAACGGCTCAAAAACTCATCCATATTGCGGTTGAACTACATTAAACACTCCTTCGAAGTTGTCACACGATTGCGTTTGTGGTCGATTGTGAGCAAACGCGGCACCCATCTTGCGGCTAGCTTTTTCACACCCAAGTGATCATTCAAAATCGAAACCACTGAGCCATGTGATATTCCTATGACTTCCACAATCTCCCGTACTTTCAATCTCCGATCGGCCAATACCATATCGTGAATATTTTCAATTGTTTCAAGTGTGGCGACCTCAACTGGACGTCCAGAACGTTCAGCATCTCCGTATTTGTACGGCCGCAACGAAATTCAGTAAACCATTTTTTTACCATTGAAATTGATGGTGCAGAGTCCCCGTAGTATTTATCAAGCTTAGCCTTGGTTTGAGTGATGGTTTTTACCCTAAAAAAATAATGCTTGATGAGCACACGAAATTAATTTTTTTCCATTTTCTCCACAATTAACGCGGTCGTCTGCTTTCAATGACTGACAAATACAAACTAAATGACGTGGCTTGTTCAAAATTTGGCAAGAATCAACTGATAGATACTTGTTAACAGGAGCAGTGTTGCCATTCCTGTTAAGAGGCGGGAAATTCAAAAAGTCGCGGACTTATTGACCAGCCCTCGTATATCCAGTATATGATTTCCTGTCAGATACGTCGTTTGCCCAATCAGCATCGGCGTAGCCTTGAATATCTTTGTCGTCTCGTTTGAAGATCAACTTCCGGTTAATGGTTCCTTGAAAATACCGTAGGATACGTTTAGCAGCTTGCCAATGACTTTTATTGTGATCATTGTTGAATTGGCTCAAGAAATTTACTGCGTAAGCGATGTCAGGACGCGTACCAACTGCAATATACATCAAGGCACCGATCAGCTCTCTAGAGAGATAGCGCTTATCTTTATCTCCTACTTCAGAGTGATTCAACTTGATTCCGACTTGCAATGGAGTTTTTACAGCTTTGCAGTGTGTCATGTTGAATTTTTGTAGTACGACTCTGATACACCTGCTTTGACAAAAGGAAATTTCATCAGTAGACTGCTGTATTTCGATACCTAGACAGCAGTTTGCTGCCCCAAGATCTTTTTTATCGAATTCTTTCAAAAGTGCTTCTTTAATCTCGTTGACTCGCTTTGGTTCTCGAGAAGCGATTAAGATGTCATCAACATAAATAAGTACAAATGTGTGACTTTTTGTATTATTAACGACGTAAATGCATGGATCGCAATAAGAAGATTTTAATCCAATGGACTGAAGAGTCTTGTTTAATTTTATATTCCACAATCGACTTGCCTGGCGAAGACCGTAGATGGCCTTTCGTAGTCTACACACATTGTCACCAGTTTTCAGTCTTCTGAGCATGTTTTGAGCTTCGCGAACAATTAGGATATCTTTTTCGGTTTCCACCAGTTGATCTTGTTGTTCCATGTATATTAACGTGTCGATGTCACCATTGAGAAATGCTGTTGTGACATCCAGTTGTGAAACTTGTAGTCCATATTTCGCAGATAGGGCCATCAACAAACGAAAAGATTCCATTCTAGCAACTTGTGCGAACGTGTCAACGAAGTCAATTCCCGGTCTCTGAGTGAAACCTGGAGCGATAACTCTTGATTTTCTCCGAGATGGCGTCCCGTCGGGATTTTGCTTGTTCCGTAGTATGTTTCTGCAGTCGACAACATTACCGTCTGCTGGTCTGTCTACAATGTCCCATGTGCGATTTGCGATCAAGCATTTTATTTCTGAATATATCGCGTCGAACCATTCATCTTGATTTGGCGCGCTCAATGCTTCGTCGATGTTGATTTCCAAAGCGTTAATCGCGATGCTGGTTTCAAGATAAATCTCATCGTTTTTTTCAATTTTTTTATTTCCACTGTTTGGTGATCTGCCTGTAGTTTCCGAAGTGCCACCATCGTTTGCGATGGCCCGGCTTGTGCGTCTTTTCTCAGTGTTATATACTTTTGAAGGACGCCCCTTCTTACCAGTACGCACTATTTTCAGTCTTCCGCGTAGTCGTTTCGGAGGATCACCATTCGGATGCATAACTTCTTGATGAAAATTCTGTTGCGGTTCATTGATATCTGTTTGCCTGAGGATATGTGTGTCGTCAAATCTTGCAATATCCAAAGATGGCTTGTCATGAGCATCTGGTATTAGGGGAATGCAGATGTTTAAATCGACCGCAGGTGCTCTCGCCCTTCCTAGATTCATTCTCGATATTATCCTTCAGGAGGGGTTTCTCGCAAATGTTTTCGGTCTTGAACTCATGCATGAACTTGACATCTTGAGAAATACGAGCTTTGCGTTCACTAGGTATCCATATTCTGTAACCTTTAGAATTAGTATAATATCCGATAAAAGTTCTTGGTAGTCCTTTCGGGTCGAATTTTCCCTTGTTGGGCGTTTTGTCAAGAATGTATACTTTCTCACCAAATGTATGTAAGTGTGAGACATTGGTCTGTCTCCAAAACCATCGATCATATGGAGTTCCTTCCGGTAATCCTTTAGTTGGTCATCGATTTCGAATGTGGGCAATCGCTTTTGCCCAAAACTGAGTTGGCATTTTCGACTGGATCAGCATACAACGAGCAGCTTCTACCAAGGTCCGGTTTTTCCCTTCCGTGTAGGGTACGATTTGTCGATGATGGATTCCGGCATCTTTGAGGATTTCATACATTCTTTGTTGCAAAATTCCATGCCATTATCAGACTGCACGGCTTTGATTCGGTGTCCTGTCTGGTTTTCGGCCAAGTTTTTGAACTCTGAAATTTTCAACTGCCTGTCCTTTGTGATTCATGAAGTACACCTCGCACCACCTGCTGTAATCATCAGTAAAAGCAATAAAATAACGTACACCACCTTGACATGCTGTCTTCATTGGGCCACAGCCGTCCGTGTGAATCAACTGTAAAGGTTCCTTCGAAACGCTTTAGCGCTTGGGAAATGGTAAACTTGTTATTTTACCTGCCAAACATACATTACATTTTGACATTTTGATGGATTTGTTTAAGAGGGCATTCACCTTTCGAGCACGAAAAAATGGCTGTTTTTTGACATTTTTTTCTCAGGGTACATTCGAGATATTCGCACTAGATTTTTTGTATCGTATTTACTCTATTTTTCTCTTTAATAAGGTATTTTTAAAGGCAGGCACGTTCAGCCCCGGCGAAGATGTCCAGGTCCAAAGTGGGCAGGTCAATTTAGCATTGGATGGCGCGCGGAAGCATAACTCTGGTCCCAGTTGTCTGAAACTGGGACCCTGAAAAGTTTGTTTAAGTATATGAAATTGTCTAAGAATTTATCCTCGGGTAGTCCATTTGGACCATAATTAGCAAAATGGCCACTATCGTACGAAAAGTGTAATTTTTTGCCTTTTTTTCTCCTTTGGCGGGCCTTAAAAAATATTAAAAATTGTCAGGCAAACTTCGTCGAAAATCAGTTTCTAGAGAATTTTATGACCTTTAAGATGCACTCATCAAGAGTTAAATCGGTTAATTCGTTGTCGAGATATTCTACCGCGCGATTTAAAAAATATTATTTCGAGAAAAACGCGTTTAAAAATACGCAAGCGAACTGACGCGCGCGCAAACGCCGTTTTTGAGCAAAATAATTGTTTGGTTTAAATCGCAATCTCATATATTTCCAACTCGAATTTCGAAAGACGGCTTCAGCAACCCATAGTCAACACTTCAAAGTGTCCGATTCTGCAAAAAAAATCGATTTTTTGAACCCGCAAAGGTGAATGCCTTCTTAATTCGATGCCAGTCACGGTCCTGTTTCGGAACATGTGCATCAGGTCCTTCTCGTTGAGGTGCCCGAGACGTGCGTGCCATATGTCAATCGCACTTTTCGGATCTGAAATGGTACAAGCCATGGATTGGTTCTCGTGCAAATGAAACAAGTCCCCGATTCGATTCGCGACAATTTTAACTTAACCGTTCACGTCTTTCACAACAGCTTGATCCTTTTTAAAGATGACTTCATGATCTTCGATACAGATCATTCGTAGATCTGGAACGTATAAAGTATTCTTCAGCGTAATAGTATTGCGCACGTTGTTTGCGACCGATATTTGCACATCGCCTTTGGCATTGACTTGAGTTGCGGAATTGTTCGCAAGTTTTAAATTGCTATTTATTCCGCTCACATTTGCGAATGCACTTCTGTCATTACACAAATGTGATGTACATCCGCTATCGATACACAAAAGTCCCTACGCTGCGTACGTTGTCAAATCTATTTTATCTAGATGAAAACACCAGTTAGCTGAATCACTCGCATCATTTGTTTGTTTGTTTGCCTATTGTCTCGCGTTTTTCTTAGTATAACGCTCAGATTCTTTGTGTCCTTTCTTTTTACAGTAACCGCATGTATATTTCGGTTTTGACTTATTTTTCTCATTTCTCGTACGTTCATTTCCGCCAAAATACGGTTTGTTGGTATATTTACGACAATTTTTCGCGAACAATAAGGTACCTGTATTATCGTCTCCCTTTTGTTTCCTAGCATGGAATTCTTCTAAAATCTTTACTTTTAGTGATTCCGCTTCAGGAAGATTATCACGCGATTCGCTGGCAGACCTAAAATTGTCATAAGAATCCGGTAAACTATAAAGTAACATAATTGTTAGTAAGTCTCCGTTAATATCTATATTCAAAGCTTGTAGTTTATCAACTGCGTCGAAATATTCTTGGTTTACGTCGTCACCATCTTTCATTTTTTGCTGCGTAAGGGGTTTCAATAGTGTTGCTTTTCGAGCTGGTCCTTTCAAAGCGTAAACAGATTCGAGTTTGTTCCATACTTCACGTGAAGTGTTGCATCCTCGAATTTGAGGCAGTTCTGATGGACTTATAGATAGAATCAGGTCAGCCTTTGCCTTACGATCGCTTCTTCACCTATACCAGTCTATGCTGGTGCAAAATTTTCACCTGTAATAAAAGCCCACGTGTAGTTTTTGATCAGGATAGCTTCAGCCTGAATCTTCCACGTGTCATAATTATCACGCGCCATATTTATCGATGACTGACGATACGATCAACTGTTGCGCTTTATTGATTTGCGTTTTCACTTTACGTGTTTCGCGTACCCTGGGCCCATAACCTGTTGGTTTTAGTGAAAACAAGGGACACAAGTGATGACTTTTCAATTGATATCTTTTATTATGTTAGGGATATAATTTTATATAAACAGATGTATTTTCTATATTACTTGTAACGAACAAAAAAACGATTTATATGTTTTATACATAGCAACCAAATCGAAGGTAATAAGATCGGGTATTAATATTGTAGTACCAACAGAAAGTGTGTTAATGTTTTCGTTGTTAAAATGATAACGGCATGCGTTCTCATTAATTTTAAGTCATATGCTTCAATTTTTGGATTTGTTCCTAAGCAAAGAGAAGTTGCAAAAGCCATTGCGAATACACCACAATCGTAACCATTGGCTTGTATTTGAACGTCATGAAATAAATTATCAACGTTGTCGCCATCAAGTATATTTAAATGTAATAGATGATCCGGGCGTCGGTGGTCTGCACGGTTGCAGTCGGAATCGATGGTGGCTTGGTCTTTCTACGGGGTGGGCACCCGGTCGCTGACGTTTTGGGTGCGGTTTCCTCGGCGACACGGAGCGTGGTCGCTTGATCGCGGCTGTCGGTGTCTCTGGCTTCGCCGGAGAACGCTTCTTTGTGGGCGTCGCGGGAAGAGGTGTAATGGTCCGAATAGTGCTTGAGACTCGGGCGGCGTACCTCAGTGCTTAGCGACGCGAAGGGGTGGATTCCTTTGGTTTCTTGGCCGGGGTCGCGGGTAGTGGAGACACAGCCCTGATGCGTATCTTAGCGCTTGGTGACGGACCCTCTCCATGCCGTGACCTCTCTTGCTTGAAGACGCCGTGATGGGAATGATTGTCCCTGGGTGCTTGTAGCTTCTTCTGCGTTGGTGTTAGGAATGGCTGCGACCTTGCTCTTTCGAATCTCCAGATTCTAGTTCGGCGTGCCTATTGGACCAGAGTATTTTAAGTGTGGGTTATGTCACCTGACCTATTCGGCTAGTGAGCAAATTCCTTACTGTCTCTCTGGCGGCCTTTTTATACTTGGGATGGAGTGTGTTGATGTGCATGGGCGGGGGGATGCTGCGCTGTGGTTGATCGGCCATCTACCCTTGCGTACAAGGTGGAATGCTAGGTTTGCTGCTTCAGCCACGAGCTTAAATCGTTATCTGGCCTTCGTGCGAAAGTCCCAACATTACATTTTCTGGAACTGATAATTGGTCAGCTTTTCTTCTTTTTATTAGGTTTATATTTTCTGCGGTCATTTTTCCACAAGCATCATTATTTAGAGCTTGAACCAACTCTATCTTTTTGCATTATTATTTCAGATAACTCATAAAAACTAAACTTATCCCATTATGGATTTGTGTTGAAAAATATATCGATATCTTCAGTTTTTGTAACTTTATAAATTGCAGAGACAATAACTATAGGTAATTGAACAAATCTCCTAAAATAACTACAAATATTCCGCCAAATAATTCATTAACATCCTTTATTTGTCTAAATCTCGTATCAACTCTACTAAATAGTGCACTCTTTACCATAGAAATTTCATCAATAATTAGTAATTTTATATCAAATAATTTTTCATCTAAACACACCATCTATATATGCTGGTATTCCAGGAAAGCGTTTATGCCTCGCAACATATGATTTTAAAGAGAATTGACATTCATCTATTTCCATTAAATCTGTTTCATCATATAATATATAAGTACGACCAGTATTTGTATTTACTGCACCATTTATATTATATTATTGTTTGTTACTGAAATCATTGGTTGAAAACTCAACTTTTAATGATGGCCATTGAATATTGTATGTTATACCATTCACAATCAACACAACATTTACATTAGGTCAACAATAAGCTGCAGTAACTTTTCAAAGATTATTTGGTAGAAATGGTAACCACGTTGGTAGATAATATGTTATAGTTTTTTGTGTTGCTACTCATCATAATTTTTCTTCCACACCCATTTTAGATAAAATATATACTTATTATCATCAACAATTAAGTATGTGGTCAAATTATACAAATCACACAAATCAGAATGTTTTGGTATAGCCGCAGTTTTAGGTACAGATGATGGATTATTTACAACCCTGGGTTTATACATCTTCTGAAATAGCATTGATATCATCCTTACTTAATTTAAAATCATGTATGCTGTTGTACATTTGTTTTATATTATCCGCGTACATCCCAGATCTCTTATCAAGTGAATGACCAATGCCAAGCAGATTTCATGTACAATAACATCAAATAAATTAGTTCTGTTATCTACCACTGTTTGATTGAGATCTCGACTCCACTCTTCTGCATAGTCTAGATGTATATCAACTGATTTTGTTCTATTACTTCTAGGATAGAATGCATGAGCTAAAACTCCACCTTTTCTATCGAGAATTGAGTGGCAGAAAACATCATTTTCATAATTAAAATGTTTTTTATGTCCAAAGGATATGATTATGTTCGTCTTGTTATTAAACTTATATTGCTGATGAACAAATTTAAGTTGTACAGGTTTAGCCCAAATTGCAAAAGCTTCTCGAGCAATATCATAGTGTTTGGATTTTGCGTTAATGAAATTTCAAGTTATGGTTGTTAAATTCCAAGCATTTGTGACATAGTGTTATAATTTAAATCATCCGTCACACAACATCTTGTACTATTCAGCAGTCATATTGTTTGCGATGTGTTGTCATATGGTAAATTTTAATAATCTTGCAAATCCTTTAGAGCTTCTAAATATTTGACATTAATTTCATTTATAATTTTGCTCAATTTTTATAAATCCATATGTATCTAGGTAAGCTAGGGTTTTATGAAAGTCAAATGCATTTGCAAAACTAAAACAAAATAACATGAGTACAATCATGACTGTGTAATTATACTGCTACAATTAAACTAAACTATTATTATAACTTACCAACATCTTATATATAAGATTACTCTTCGAGGAGATATTTTTTATATCCTCCAGGAAATCTTGCAATTTTATGTTTTCCAATTTAAGAATTAACACTTCAATTGTTATTTTGTTCTTGATATAATCCCTTCAAATGTCGACTCATTTTGAATAACGTTTAGATATGATCTTTAAAAATTCTTCTAGTAATTCTAGTAATTCTTCATATAATATTGCGTGATCGGCATGTCGCATAAGTATGTCAAACTGATGAGAAAGATTACGAACAGCACTTTGTAAGTCAATACTTTCCGGAATTGATTCAAATGCATATATCGCTAAAATGATGAAGTAATGTGTGAAAGAGTGACGTCACAAATAAATAGGAATACTTTCAAATTTATTTTATTCATTTGTAGAGAATTTTTTTTTTTTTAATGTTGTATTCCATTATAGATCAACTTGAACTCATTTTCTTTATTTTCAGTTATAAAGCGATGACAACTTTGTATCCATTTATTAACTAGTGAACCATACAGCATAGAAGTAAGTCGAGTAAAAGTCGTATGCAGTACGTTTATTAATAAATAAAAAAAATATATAGTAATGGTTGAATCAAGGCAACTAAAAATGCCAACCGCGCGTGGAGCTTAACGAAAACGAATTTCTTTGACCAACAAAGAAAACATTTCAACTGAAACCAAACTCTTAAGGCCATGTACATCAACAACCTCTGCTGAGCTAGATACCCAAATTGCAGATATTTGCAATCCTCCTCCACCACCTACACATATCGTTGACATAGTAGATCACCAAGAATGGAAAAGATTATTGTTGGAGTATAAATATCCATTAAATAAAAGTCTAAGTAAATGGGTATCACTTGGCAATGACCCAACTCAAAAATGTCAAGCTGTTGTTAAAATTGAAAATCTAAGATCTTTGGATGGTATATAATTTAATACAAGCGATTGGTTTGAGTTTCTTCAATGTCCTAACATGATCATGAATTTTTGATAGGCCAAGCTGATGTTGAATATCAGAGTTTACAGGTGCATAAAATATATTAGCATGCGATAAATGTTGATAAAGTTCTGTCGATTGAGTGAGAAACAAGAGAAATATGCTAGGCATTAGAATCTCTTACAGAATTGTTTGAATTAAAATTCATTATAAACTATTATTTAACTTGATAAATTCACTTAATTTTGAATCTTTTCACAATGATATCATATCTAAAGCTGTAATTTTTGGTGATAATAATTTTGATAACATACAGCATTTAGAATGCATGTTGAATATTAGAGTTTACATGTGCATAAATAATATTAGCATGCGATAAATGATGATAAAGTTCTGTCGATTGAGTGAGAAAAAAGAGAAATATGCTAGGCATTACAATCTCTTACAGAATTGTTTGAATTAGAATTCATTATAAACTATTATTTAAACTTGATAAATTCACTTAATTTTGAAATTTTTCACAATGATATCATATCTCAAGCTGTAATTTTTGGTGACAATAATTTTGATAACATACAGTTTTTAGTTAATGTTGACAATGTTATTTAGCAATGAAAGAACTAGTTATATTATATCCAAAGTTAATTCAACAATATTTAGTAATTTTATATCATATAATCTTTCACAAATCCTTTTAGCTAAATCAGTTCATAATTCAGGCATATTACCACTGAACTGAGTTACGGGTAGTGAAATGCGGTATGTTATGTTGATTAAGAATGTCTAATGCAGCGCATAATTGTACGACTAAATATTGATTTTTAAGATGTTCTTTGGATTGTTCAAGAAGTGATCACGCTTTCGTACTAATTTTTCATTATAAAATATTTTAGAGTAACTAGATATACCTATATTGTATAAAACTCAACAAATTATATATTGCCCACTAACAGAAAAAAGTTTGTTTTAATTTTTCGGATTAAAGTTGTGATCCCTGCAATGCGCCGCGCAGATGAAGAAATTCTGCCGGGCACGCATAATCAACCAGCCGTCTCGACCGCAAATTTGTACTATTTTAAAATTCTATAACTTATACTTAATTTTCACATTTAATAAATATGTTTGCCAAATATCGTGTCTTTATTTTTATTCTTTTTCATCTAGTATCGATTTATAAAACAGATTTCAAAGCGGTTTTAACACTAAGGAAAGCTATATTTGACACAATTCTTGGACATGTAAATCTATTTACTTGTTTATCTTTTGGAAGTGTTTTTTCATCGTGTTCTAAAATATCTATTTGTTGTTCTCGCATTAATGAACGATCATTTAGAAATTGCAATTGCATATTTTATGTTCATTCTCAATTGTTTTATATTCTCCACGTTTATTACTCTTTCTTTCTCTTTATATTCATTATTCATTCTTTACTTTTACATATTTTCTATATAACTCGTCCTTTCTCTCTCTTTATATTCATCATTCATTCTTAATATTTGCATATTCTCTATATTATTCATCCTGACTGTATCTTTATATTCAACATTCATACTTAAATTTTTCGTATTCTCAATGTTAAGTATTCTATCTTTGTCTTTATATGCAACATTCATTCCTAAATATTTCCCAGTTTATTTATTATTTTCTCTTTCCTTATTTTTATATTCATCATATATTCTTAACCTTTTTTATATTTTCCTTGGCACTGTTTTTCTTTTTCTCTATTTTCGCTATTTCTCCAATTAATCAAAATTGGTTGAAGTTACAGAAAAATTGTGTGTATAAAAATTAAAGGTATTGCTATTTCACACAACTTTTTATGGAAATTCATTTCAAAAAGTGTAGTGGTTTCAAAATAATGGCTATTGAAATTTCTTCTTCTTTTATTTATCTTATATAATGTGCGCTGGCAATTGCTTTACAGAAAAACACAATTGAATTTGATTTTGGCAATTAATATCTGCTATGAAATATATTTAGTGAAAAAGTGTATCAAGGTTATCATAAATTAGTAAATTTATAAATAAATGACAAAATTACAGTCATAATAATTAAGAATATAGTATGCTAGAGAAAGATGTGGAAATAAGCAAAAGCATATCAATGATTGTTGTACTCGGGCTACTATGAAACTAGTGATATTGTTGTGAGTAAAGTTACTCGGTAATGTGTTAGATGACAACTTGTTTTGAAATCATTATTAAATTTGAGATATCACTGCCATCATTTTCGATGTAACCAAAAAACATTCACTCAAACACGTCAAAGTTGCGTTAAAAATTGGATGTCTTATTTAACTAGAATAACTTACAAACCAACCATTTTAAAATGAATGTATTTCTACGAATAATCAGCTTCCTGGGCATTACTGTCAAGAAACAGATATTTTCATAATTCGTAACAGAAAAATGTGTATTAGTCAAAGTCGCATTTGTAATCTTTATTTTATTCCATATCGCAAAGGAAATCTTTCAATATGTGCTATGGTTAATCGTGTAGTTAAGGCGCAATGGTCTATCTACCTACATATACTCAACGACGAGAGTGAATCTATCAACTCGAACTAACAACCGTATAAATAAATATGTAAATAATTGTAAAAAGTGAAATATATTATTTTTTCATAACACTGAACTTTCTTATACGCATTTTGGTTAGATCACATCCTATTTTTATTATTTTTCTAATTTAACATTCGAGATACTTTTCCACTGAATATATTTCTTAGAATGAATATAAAATGCCAAATTTCAATTTATTTAAGTCTTTTTTGTTAAAGAATTGACAGGCGCAGATGATACGATTTATGAAAAACTAATATAATTAGAAGAAACTTCAGTAGCCATTATTTTGAAACAAATACATTTTTGGAAAAAATTTCAAACAAAAGTTGTGCCAAATATAAATACTTTTAATTTGTGCTAATGCAATTTTTCTGTTACTATAACCGCTTTTGAGTTAGTTTTGGGTTTGAGTTCCGTGAAGATGTGTTAATTTAAAGAAATAAAACAACTTAGACTTTCCTCCACAATTTATTATAAAAACGAAATGTACATTGGGTCTACTAAGTAGCCATTGTCAGTCGTACATCTACCCTTTCGAGTAATTACAGAAACAGAAAAAAAATAAACAGGCACTTCCGCTATGAATAATTTTACTTTCTTATTTTACTTTTTTTACTTGATGTTCATCTATTTATACCGAGTACATTTTACTGCAAAGACCCACAAATTCCGAAATGATTTTACCATCCATTTCATCTTTAAATTAATCCAACACACCTACATTATATACTGGCATATGGAATTGATTATTTATTGCAAGGTTAGACGTATCGAACACAATAGAATTCTCACATGTAATACCATAAGTAGTCAAAGTTATGTCGATTATTTTTCATGGTGTATTACGAATGTCTCTTGTGCTTTAGTATGAATATTACGAGTGCGCAGCACGAGTGATATTCGAAAGCACAAGAGACATGAGTAATACACCATCAAAAATAATCTACTTAACTTTTACTACGAATTGTATTCGAGGGACTATTCAATGAACCAAATCTATTTTTTAATTTAAAAATAGCAATACTATTTGGTTATGTTTTCATAACCATAGCAAGCAGAAAAACAATTACTCTTATTTGCAAATATTCAATGTCAAAAGTGTTTTTGACGTATATTGTCATTTCATTTGTTTAAAATATTCACTTAAAAGTACTAGTACTAAATATGCACTACAATTCATTTTGATTGGCTGTAAAATTCAGTATCCTGCATTCTTATTGGTCTACTTTTGACAGATGACAGGTGAATGGAATAGTCTTTTATATTTTCATAAATATCTTCAACACTAAATTCATAAACAATAAGTTTAGCTCAATAACTAAACTCTATCATTATATTTATTTTTTACAAATTTATAATGGAAATCATACATTTGCAACTTTGACAGTACCAATACTATAAATCCCAAATAAATTGGTTTATTATATACAATTTTTAATCGATTCATTTGAATAGCAACTAAGTTTTCCGCGAATATAGATAAACTGTGAAAATTTGGTTTTGCTACAAGCTTCTCTACACCCAACTTTTTTCTATTATTCTCCCAATGAGTTAATAATATTACATCAACCCGCTTGCCAATGTTTTCCATAGTTTTGCCATACACTGAATTAGTCGTTAATTAAAAAAAATCTTTTTCAAAATGATTACTTGCTTTAGTGCTCATCTGTGTGTTCAAATCAATGTACTTCTTGAACCAAGCCGACTGATTAAACCTAAGAATTCTATGTATTTTCGATCAAATTAAATTCATTCGCTAAAGCTTGTTGTAAATTACGGTAGTGAATAACATGTTTTGTTTTGTTTTACTTAAATTAGGAAATAAATTTTGAGTTTTTTATACGCAGTATAAGTAAGTATTGTAATGAAAAATTTCGATCTCGAGATTTTAACGCACAAGCACGCACACACACACACACACACACACACACACACACACACACACACACAAACACATACACATACACATACACATACACATACACATACACACACACACACACACACACACACACACACACACACAAAGGCATACACGCCTGCACGCCCCCACGCAAGCACGCAAGCACACAAACACATACACATGCACACCTTTAGTGCATAAATTCTAACACAATAATCTAGCATGAATTTAGAACGAAATAATAATAAACAAATTAAATAATCTAATTATACTCTGAACAATAGATGATTTAATTTTTATTGATAAAGTAATTACTTGTACCCAGATGTATGGCATTATTTAAAATAAATCTCTTTTATCTATTATACTAATTCAAATTTGTAATTTTGATTTCAGAGAAGAAATACAACGTGGAAACGAAAGTAATAGAGGTCGACTTTTCGAATACTGTTGGAACATATGAACATATAGAAAAAAATATTCATGGCTACGACATTGGAATATTAGTAAATAATGTTGGGCTAAGCTACCCATACCCAGAATATTTTTTAGAAATACCGGAAAGCAAAGTTGTTAGTGCAGGAATTATAAATTGTAATATTTATTCAGTAACAAACATGTGCAAACTTGTAATGCCGGGAATGGTTAGAAGGAAACAAGGAATCATTATAAATGTGTCATCGACAACTGCTAAAATACCAAGTCCACTATTAACAGTATATGGGGCATCGAAAGCATATGTAGAAAAATTCTCAATGGATTTGGCAGCGGAATACAACCCAATGGGAATAACAGTGCAATGTTTATTACCAGGTTACGTTGCCACAAAAATGTCAAAGATATCAAAATCAACATGGATGGCGCCAACACCTCATTATTATGTGAAACATGCGTTAAGATTTACTGGAGTACAAAGTAATACTACAGGTTACTATCCGCATACTATGCTAGTTAAAGTTGTACATTTTATCTCATATTTTTCTCCAAAATTCGCTACGTTTTTGATATTGCAAGTTATGATTACTCTGAGACGTAGGGCAATTAATAAACGTAATATTAAAAACTTAACTTAATATAGCTTGCATATTAAGATACGGCAGATTGAATGCTTGTAATTCCTAATATTGCTTACTATAATTGAGACGTGCACAAGGAGCACTACTGATTCGGAAGACTACATTGCACTTTAGCAAGTAAAAATGTTAATATTGAATTAAAGTGAAATTCTAAGTGTTGTGTTACCAACTAACATATGTGAAAGTATGGTTAGCTGCCAGATTTAACGTCACAACAAAAGTGGTATTTTTTTTATATAAAACTGTGCTTATTTCAAAACTCAATAATTTCCTTTTACTTTAAAACTTTTGCTATATATTCATTTGTTGTAATGGAGCTAGATATTAAGTTATATAAATGAAGGTTGATTGTGTTATATTGTCTGATGTAAATAAATTTGATACAAAATTAATCCTTTTTTGTGCGTTCTAATAGACGCATTTCATACCTTCCGTATTTGGTAATATACAGAATTGTAAACGGCATACCCACACTACGTCTCACCCTCGCATCCTTCATTGGAGGTATTAAAAGGTTGTATTCCATTGATGGTAAGGGCAGTCAAGTCGAGTCGCAGTCGAGTAGAGTCAAGTTGAGTCAGTGTTCGTAGTGAGAGAGGGTCATCCAAAGTTAATTAATAACGTCAATCATTGTATTTTTATTTAGTAGTTTGAAATATATATGTTTTTATCCATTTTCACATTTTAAACAAACCGCGCACATGTATGGTTATTTCATACCCCAATCAGATCCCTCAGGACAAGAACCCCGCGATATGTCCACGTGCATCACACGCGGTGATGGCAGCGAAAGAAGAGTAGACTAAGCTGGAGTGTTACAATGTTAGCTGGCGGTGAGATTATACGTAATTATTTGAAAAGTAGAGAACTTCAAAATAAATAAAGAAAGGTTTCAATTTATAAGTTAGTAGTTATAAAATATTTTTAAAAATGCAGATAGTCCGAGGTTAGTAGATAACAACTATAATTTACCAGCGAGCCTGGATGAGGTTGTGAAATGATCACTAATAGCATTGAAATAAGTAAAATTATATATATAAATGGCGAATGATAATATACCGGCGCAATTACGATCATGACTCCACCTATTATAATAACAACAATTGATTCAATTCCTTGTTTTTCGAGTGTACTAAATGAAAATGTTAGAGAATTTTTTTAAAAAATACGCGACAACGTCAAATGGTCAGACGCAAAAAATAGCAAAAGCAAAAGTCAAATTAACAGGGTCTGTAAGTACGTATATGGACAATGAGCCTGATGTCGCAGGAGAAAATCATACTTATGACAAAACGCAGTATCTGTACGCCCAGGTTATAATCAAAGCTGACCGGAGGCGGACAGTAGTCTCCACCTTAACTTAGAAACGTATGCTACCGTTGTGGAAAGCCAGGTTATTTATCTCGTGAATGTAGATTTCTACAATCAATACTTTGCTTCAAATGTCAAGAAACCGGACATATAGCTAGAAATGTTCGAAAAAACTAGCTCAAGCGATAAAAATCAAAGATTAAATAAGAACGATAACGCTTAAGCTAAGAATTTGTTTAAACAAACGACTCAGTTAGCAGATGAACATGTTATTCCACAAATAAATTAGCATGTACAGAAAATTCGGATTGGAATAATTTACTTGAAATGTATGTAGATGGCAAGTCAATTTTTATGATAATAGATACTGGAGCCGCAGTAACAATAGTTAAACAAAACGTGGTTGGAAGCCATAATATTAATGTAGAAAATAATGTAGCAGTCTCAGGTATAAACGGACAGGTAGTAATAATTTTAGGCAGTTCGAACACTAGAATATATGAATTAGGGTGTTTAGTATGCGATGATACTGTGCCCATAAAAACAGATGGTCTTCTAGGAATAGATTTCTTAAAACGCCATTATGCAGTAGTAGATTTAAACAATAATATTATTTAATTCGGTGTACGAGTATTATGTAAGCCCTTGATATACGCAGAACTCTATTTGACTCGCGATATTAATATAGGTGTGGAGAAGCAAACAGATTTAAAGTTAGTAGACTGCAATTTGTAGAAAATTACGTACGGACCAGTAGCTAATTCAGCAGTAAAAGTAGGAAAGACATTTAAAATAACGAAAGTACAAAAATCAATGTGAGGAAAATTGACATAAAATACAGGGGTGGCGGAGATATAAGCGAAACGCCGCTGTAAAATAGAGATGGCCACTTTATTGTCCACTTAGGTGATGACGTTGAAATACCCGCTAGGTGTGAATGTGATTTCTTCGCAAAACAGGGAACTCTGAAGGCGATATTTTAATCATTCATGCAGGACTCAACACTCACGGTTTGGTTGTAGCTTGAATAATTATTAAAGTGCAACCGCTAGTACCAGTTTGAATCGTAAATATATCAGATAAGATAATAACGCTAAAAAGCAGAACAATTGTAGGAATACTGTAAAGTAAGACAAAGAGCAAATTTTAATAAATAATGTCAATGTAGGTAGCCGTAAACATTTAAGAGATTTTAACTGTATTAAAAACCCTATTATAAATTATTTTGTGCTTCAAAATATTGATAAAGATAGTAGAGATAAGTTATAGAAATTGCTCGAATAATATAGGGATATTTTTTTAATTGAGGGCAGTAAATTAGGTTATACTGACGTTCTAAAACATAGAATATTCATGGAAGATGTGCCGGCTATTACAAAAGCGCCCTATCGTATACCTTTTCACCAACGAAACGTTCTAAAAGCACAAATAGATTCTGTTACTTGATGGCATAAATACCCTTCCAAGTAGTCTCCGGTCAGCTCCTGAAATAGTGGTAGCAAAGAAATGTGGGGACGGAGAAAGTAAAATTCGTGTGTGCATCGATGTTTAGTTCCATTCTTTCAGGAATTTATAATGAAATTACACAAATATTGTTTTCACTTAATTAAGCTTTTACCCACCAGTTAAGGGGACATTACAGGTTGTAGGCCTGAAAAGTGGGTCAACTTTGGAAATTTTTCATGAAAGAACTAAAATCAGTAGAGTCATACAATTTTGCGAGTTGAATTTATTTATCCTTCTTCTATTATTGACCATTTACTCAACAATATATTATCACAAACATGGCCGCATCGGCGGCCATCCTGGCATCGCGCACGCGAAACATGTGCCCACTGTGTCGGGCTCCGGGCCTTTCCTGGTCATATAATCCAAGAAACGCACATCGGTCAGTTAACTATAATATATTTTCTGGATTTTGAACATAATTTCAAGAAAATTTTTTAAAATTACAACAACATTGCGACCGTGTGAGAAAAAGTGATGAAATTTCCATTGCTTTTTTGAGCTTAAAACGTGATAAAAGATAGTAAAATTTAACAAAAATTGAATGAAATAAATATCAAGATCCAGTAAATTTTGTCTTGTTTTCAGCCCAATTCATTCCAAACCAAATGGTTCAGTCGTTTGATCGCAATCAACGACACAGTAAAAAAAGTAGTTTCGAGAAAAGCGCGTTTAAAGTTTTCGCAATGGTTCCGACTGCAATAATAATTTTTCCGTATCACCAATGTGGACGAATATATTCCTTTATAAGTTGTGACCCTATATATACTTGATTTTGTTATCAAATTGCAATAATGAGGGTCCACAGATCCAATATTGCGGATGATGTCAAAAAAAGCATGTAACATATAAGCGTGTTGCGGACCCTTAATTAAGAAATTAGGGTCGTTATCATAATAATTTGCAAAATAAAAGAAGGTTGAATCGAAATGTTGCGAAACTATATTAACTTGATTTTGTTATCAAATTTCAATAATGAGAGTCCACAGATCCAATATGGCGGATGATGTCAAGAAAAGCATTTCCCAATTCTCGTGAAATTGAACATATAAGCGTGTTGCGGACTTGTAATTAAGAAATTGGGGTCGTAATCATGATAATTTGAAAAATAAAAGATGGTTGAATCGAAATGGCCCCCAAGAATGAAACATAATAACCCTGCGGAACCGGCGCTCCGCTGAGCGCTCGGGAGGTACATTTGTATAAGTGGCCGTAGGAGCCGTAAAACTTTCCGGATCGCATAGGCCTTTCGGCCACTGATTCTACATGAATGCAGCTTAGAAAAAATGCAAAAAAAATTAAATCGATTTTTTCAAAGTTGCAACCTGTAATGTCCCCTTAACTTCCTACATAATTAGTTCCACGGAATTCTACGACATTTGGACACATGTACAATCGAGATTGCCTCTTAGGATGTCCTTCGTAGGTAATGTGGACCGACACGATTTGTTAGATTTTTACGAAACTGCCTATGTTCGAACCGCAGTGTCAAAATACGGAATACGCATATTTGTACAATTCCCATTGGTCAATATTGAGAGAAAATTAAATAAGTATAAAGCTTGTAGTCTACCCGAAAAGGTGGCAGATAATATATTTATGTTTATAGAGTCCGAGGCTCAATTTTATATTGTTTGAAATGATGGCACTCGCTCAATGTATGCAGATCACAATTACCTAAATTATTGTCGTGGCGAGCGGGTGAAGGTTTTTCCAGCACACAGAGCACTACTAACCAGAAAAAGTACTTGTCTATCGGCGCTATACAACGGGAATGACAAGGCAGTGGAAGCACTATACAACAGAATAATAATCAAGAACCCTGCTGCCATGTTCATTAAAACGCATGACGAAGGAAGGTGGCTTTATAGTGTTACCAAAGCCATCAATGCACGCAGCCTATGTCCCGACGTTGCACTACAAATTAAATCAATATGTGGAACAGGTTACCTCAACGTGGCACCGAACTGTTACCTAGAGGTCGCTGGTAATATTTTGTTACCGGATTCGAACATCAAAAAAGATGCCCTGGAACCAAAAATACCAACATTTTACATGCCAACCCCAATAGTCAAAGAGAACTTAATCTTGATGTCACCACTTTTCCAAAGGAATACAAATATTGACCAAGTGTCATAAATCTTGGACAGCATTTCCGACTTTAAAGACTAAAGAGTTCTCCTGAAAAACCTAAAAATATGGTCAAAAATTTGGCCGAACAAGACCATCATAACCGAACCTATATCTTACTATACATGGTCGTCGGTGTGGTAATTTTGGGAGGCGTATCAGTGACGACTCATCTACTCTGGGCTCAGTACGAGAAACGCTTTCCAAAGCTAAAATCCCACATCTCCTTGGAAGCCGTAGAAGAAATCGCCTTGAATAATATAATGGATGGTGAACATACAGAAGTAGTAGAGAAGGTCAAACCAACTCCAACAGCTTCATCAACAACCTCTTATACGGTACTAATGTGAATTAAAAAGGATTAATTAAGAAGAGAACCCATAGTGTATCAACCTTAGTGATTAGTGCGAGTACTTCAATAAACAGACCACCATTTTGAACTCTTGAAGTTTCGTAGTAAGTAGCTATTGGTGTATTCTCTTTTTTTGTACCAATTAGGCTTTATGTTTCAGTTGAGAGATTATGTTCTGATTTTATGGAGAGCTTGTTATAATCTTTAAGCGTGTTTTTTTGTTTTGATCCATCTTTAACGTTGCATCTTAAATTCAATTGCAGTATTGCACGTATTGGAGTTTTAAGTTATTATATTTAGTTATTTTATTAGCAATAGTTTGAATGTCTGATTCACAAAATTTTTTGGTTTTAATTTTGATTAAAACATTGCATACTTGTATAGTGTGCAATTTTTAAAAATGGGGAGTATTGTAACAGACGCATTTCTTTACTTCTGTATTTGGTAATATACAGAACTGTAGACGGCATATTCACACTACGTCTCACCCTCGCACCCTTCAGGGGAAGTATTAAAAGGTTGTATTCCATTGATGGTAAGGGCAGTCAAGTCGAGTCGCAGTCGAGTAGAGTCAAGTTGAGTCAGTGTTCGTAGTGAGAGAGGGTCATCCAATCATTGTATTTTTATTTAGTAGTTTCAAATATATATATATATATATATATATATATATATATATATATATATATATATATATATATATATATATATACCTATATATATATATATATATATATATATATATATATATATATATATATATATATAATATATATATCTATATATATGTATATATATATATATATATATATATATATATATATATATATATATATATATATATATATATGTTTTTATCCATTTTCACATTTTAAACTAACCGCGCACATGTATGCTTATTTCACACCCCAATCAAATCTCTCAGGACAAGAACCCCACGATATGTAAACGTGCATCACACGTGGTGGTGGCAGCGAAAGTAGAGTAGACTAAGCCGAAGTGTAACAGTGGAAAATAAATTTTAAAATATTTATTATAATAACATTGCTTGATATTATATTCTTTTAAATGCAATTTTAAGAAATATAAATTTTGTGCAGGACCAGTCTTATGAAGAACTATTTAATAGTCATTTATTTAAAATTATATGTGCTCAAAATGATATTGTAGATATTAAGTATTTTGCCATTATCGTGATTCGGTAAAATCAAGAGCATATCTAATGAAGCTAGATTTATACACAATATTTCAATACAGTTCAATTTCATTCAGTTCATAGTTTCCCATAAAACAAACTTCCTTGGTTCTATAAGTAGGGGAGATTTGCCGGTTCTGGCGCAGTTCAAGGTTACGTTAGATAAGATAACATAACACCTGATAAGATAAGAAAACGCCTGATAAGATAACACCTGATAATATAAGATAAGACAAAACCGGAAACCACAGAGCAAGATGACGGCCCCAACTGGAAATAAAATGGCCGACCGTTTATGTAAAATTACGACTGTTGACTGGAAGTGAAATAATGGTGGACTGGAAATTGCTGTAAAATGACGACTCTCGCAAAATTGTTGCTTATCTGTAACCACGATAAAGTGCAAACAACTTACAATGAAAAGAATAGTTTTGTATATTTAGTAATAATTTATTGCATAATACATAAAAGAGTATAATATTGCTTATTACTAATTAATTTCAACACAAGGTTCTTAAAGAACACCAATGTTTGGATAATTTATTTTAAATAGATACAGAAATAATGTTCCTGCTTTAGTCATGCTGTTAACGAATTCATTGTATTTATGCATCGCAACATATGATTCTAAAGAGAATTGTTCCTAAAATCATTGGTTAAAAACTCAAATTTTAATGTTGGCCATTGAATATTACATGCTATACTATTCACAATCAACACAACATTTCCATTAGGTTGACGATAAGCTGCAGTAACTCTTCAAAGATTATTTGGTAGAAATGGTAACCAAATTGGTAGATAATATGGTATAGTTTTTTGAGTTGCTACTCATAAAGATTTTTCTTCCACACCCATTTTACAAAAAATACATACTTATTATCATCAACAATTAAGTATGTGGTCAAATTATACAAATCAGGATGTTTTGGTATAGCCGCAGTTGTAGGTACAGATGATGGATTATTTACAACTTCTGAAATAGCATTGATATCATCCTTACTAAATTTAAAATCATGTGTGCTGTTGTACATTTGTTTTATATTGTCCGCATACATCACAGAACTCTTATCATGTGAATGACGAATGCCAAGCAGATTTCATGTACAATAACATCAAATAAATTAGTTCTGTTATCCACCACTGTTTGATTGAGATCTCGACTTCACTCTTCTGCATAGTCTAGATGTATATCAACTGATTTTGTTCTACTACTTCTAGGATAGAATGCATGTTGAATATCAGAGTTTACATGTGCATAAATAATATTACCATGCGATAAATGATGATAAAGTTCTGTCGATTGAGTGAGAAAAAAGAGAAATATGCTAGGCATTACAACTCTTACAGAATTGTTTGAATTAGAATTCATTATAAACTATTATTTAAACTTGATAAATTCACATAATATTGAAATTTTTCACAATGATATCATATCTAAAGCTTTAATTTTTGGTGATAATAATTTTGATAACATGCAGTATTTATTAAATGTTGACAATGTTATTTAGCAATGAAAGAACTAGTTATATTATATCCAGAGTTAATTCAACGATATGCACAGTATTATTACAAATAATTTCAGGTTTAATTTAGCAGCATTTTTAAATAACTTAGAGATACAACATAAAGATATATAAGGAAATAAAATGTATGTTAAAACATTATTAGAGTTAAAACTGTAACAATGTGAATAAATAATGAAAACTCATTTCTGTAATTTTATCTTATCAACCGGACGTGGTTTGCTTTCAACCGCAAACGGTTGCAATGATGTTATATTTTAAATTCTAAACCAGCATTAGTTTCTGCAAATATGTTGACCGAACTTGGCTAAGTATTACATCTGGATGCACCAGTCCTAAATGTTGTGAAAAAGTATTATGGACATAAAGATAAGGGCAAGTTTTTCCTACCAGCTGAGTTGTCGACTGAAGTTATTGCATTACTACCAAGAGAATTTGTATCAAGAAGGCGTGGTCAAATTAATTTCGCTTGGGAGATTTTCCAAAGGCCTTGCAAACTGACCCAGAATTCGAGAGGTATGAACGCTGTACAATACATCTGGATACGAGAAGGGTCAGATGTGATAAGATATACGACTGTTTACTTATTCGAAATTGTCAAGAGTGTCAAATTGAATTAAATAAAGATGATTTTAATCGAATGGCAACGTTTGAAAAATTGTCAAATCCTCACATTAAACCAGAAGATATGGCAATGGTAGAATTATACTATACAAAATGTAAAGACATAGTTAAATGTGCATTTTGGAATATTGAATTTTGTGATTTCATAGAAGGTGATGGTGCTATGTTCGAACATAGACGAAGGTATGACAACTGTATATTTATTAAAATGATTAAATAGTAAGTTATTTATTATAGCAGCGTGGCCAGTAGCGTAACATTTAATTTAGGTAGCGTGTATTTGAGGCACAAGTCTAGGATTGACACGTGGTGGATCAGTGAATACAGAATCAGTTCTTGCGAGATATGAAATATATATATATTGAAAAATAAAACCAATAACGTACAATGAATGAAATATATTATAAATGGCCGTTCTGTTCACATGTAAACTTTAGGCTTCTACTTACATGGTTTTAAACACTGTCTCTATTAAATTAACTTTAGTACAGCTATACAACATATAGTAACTAGTGTGTACCAACCAAAAAGTCAACGCCGAATCGAGAGCTTTTTTGGTGTTACACTTGTATTTATAACAAATAAGGGAGGTTCCCCCTCTTTAAAACATCTAAATACAAATTGCAATTTTGTTGCATTGGTCAGTTGCTAGACATTACGCCGAGTCCCTAAACCCACCCAAAAACTCAAGAAATTCTAAAAAACATAGTTAAACAACTAACTTTCTCTTATCAGGTAAGGGACTCTTTGTACGTTGTCGCAACAATGACCAATGCAACGTCCGTTTGAAAAACATTCGGTCGGATAGTAATTCTGAAAACTCAGAACTACTACCCGGCTTAAAACATTATATAAACCTAAAATTAAAACGTGATATCGTGTAAGAACAATTGCTGGTCAGCCCGACTGCTACATTATCAAGGGAATAAGCTTTGCTATCAGTTGAGGGAACAACGAAGTTTATTCCAAAAATGCATACAAAACTTGTATCTCGACGTCCCGACTTTTAAATTTAAATAATTTAATTTATTTATGGTTCATTGATATGCGTTCAGGGATTCATGTTTGCGATGAAAAAAAAATGCAAAACAATTTGTTGTCAAGGAGATTGTTTATTTATATCGTGGAAAATTTTTCATGAATTAAATACTTCAATTTGTTTCTGCGATTTATTTTTAATTTCCTAAAAATGGAAGTCGATTGTAAAAAAGAAATTGTTGGAATACCTGAATATGTTGCTGCTGCGGCAAAAGAAGCAACAAATAGTTTGTTACCAATAAAATTAAGAAAATTATACGATAAGACATGAATATTTCTTGAAATGGTGTAATAAACTAAAAAATGAAAAATGCTTTATGTAAATGTAAATGTATTAAATATAGCTTAGGAAAAATACCAGCGACAGTTGCAGAGTATTTGAAATTGGTCCCGGACTATATACAGGCCACTGTTCGAGACGCACTTCCGCAAGTTTTTTGGCATATAGCGGAGTTGATATTCTTACGGTCAAAAGTCATGGTGGATGGAAATCTAATGTTGTTGCGAATAGTCACATGGAAGTTTTGGAGAAAAACAAAATTAAAATTGCACGAATGATTATACTGGGAAAAGGAAACAAACCTTCAACAAGCAATACTTCAAAGAATGAACAGATAAAGAGATCAGATAAATATTATTATATAATGTAACGCGCCGTCGACGTATTACGTAAACTGTAGACATTTAAATAACTAAAAGTTACTCAAATATTAATTTAACAAATAAATTCAAAAAATTTATTAAACAAAATCAAAGTTATCGATTTTATATTGATTTATTCTTCAAAAATAATTTATCTAATTTAAATTTAGATTTTATATAAATTATTGACTTTAATTATTTATTAACTAACTTTAATTGGCATGATCGTCTAGTATTGGACCTACGTTGTGTGTGTGTGTGTGTGGTAACTAAATAATTCGTTGATCTAAAATCGCACAGAAAAGGAGTTATACGGAATATCGGAATAAAAGAGTTTGAATCCTTCTTATAACAATCAGTTTATTGAACATAGATTTTATGGAATGCAATGCAAAATGATCTATGACTCCGTGAGGCTAACTGATGGCTAGTAATGCACTCGCACTGAGTTTCGCCAAAGCTCACGTACTGAAGTAGAATAAAACTACTAATTATCAGAATTTACTGTTTTAGTACTGTGTATGAAATCTGACGGTCACAAAGGTGTTTTATATGCAGAGCTTTTGTCCGCGGAACTGTGCACCGTAGAAATAGTAAGAGTCGTCGACACCTTGTTATGTGAGGTAGATTTGAATACAGCTTTATTCAGTCCAGTCTGGTAATCGTTATTTAATTTAATTTAGCAGTATGCCATGAGGACCCCCCAGAACGACCGGTCACTCAATCCATCTCATATGCTAGTGCTCACAAAATCATAGATATGTCGTTGACAAAAATATATGAAAGTTACTTGTATTAAATTTGGGATAAAAGATCTTCTTCCTGTTGCTTAGTAACCCTCTGATAGACGGTCGGTCGGTTGGTAGCTAGATCGACTGGTCGGATTGATGGGTAGATCGATCGACTGGTCGGATTGGTTGGCAATTGGTTTTGATCGGTTCGTCACTACTCGTATGTAATCCACGGAGCTCACAAAACCCACAAACTCTCACCCCGAATCTCGATCGCGATTAAAACGTTCGTAAACTCGTTAGTGACTTAATATTCGTCAATCTTTAGCTTGAAAGAATTTAATGGAATATTAAGCTATCAACTCAAAGTACGTTTGTAATTTTAAACAGACTATTGTCGTAGTAATAATTAAAATACAAAGTTCAAAGAATTTAGTGCCGTAACTTTTACAGTCGATTAAAATACAAAACAAACAGACTCAGTAAAGACTTTAAACTGTTTTATCTGATATTAATATAAAAGATTCTAAGTTTTATTATTTCTCACGAAATTTAAAAACGTTCGAACGGTTTGACAGAGAAAATCTGACTATCTTCCTATATCTAACAGTGAGCTCCTCATCAGCTAGTAATTGTTGTTCCCGCCCCCAAAAGTCACCCCCTCAACGAATATTCTTTTCTATAACACAGAAACCCAAATATAAATCCAAAACTATGTGCAATTATACTTCCTTATTCGTTCAAATATTAATAGGCCTGCCCCATCAGTACGGTCCTGGTTACTGGTTGGATGGCTCAGCGTCTTCGGGGTTGAGGCACTTGCGAAATCCATTGGTAAGAGAGAGAGAACACTATCCCTACCCCCACACACCAACGCATTCGTGCGTCTCACTTGACACTGTTACACATTTCTTCCTTCAATGTTTAAATAATTCTACGAAATTGTTTAAACAGCCCGATATAAATAAATGGTCATTATTGCTGTACTCAAAATTCCATCATACTCAAGATGTGGAGAAGTCACGGCAATATTTCGTATTAATTAAAAGATGGTTTTGTAAGAAGTGCAACAAATCGTTTGGTTTAAATAATTATACCAAATTCTTTGTGTCTTCCCCGATTCTGTGTAATTTAATCTTTATTACGACCAAAATTATCCTCTGGTCGCGTTTGATCAAAGAACTTGTTAATTCTTGCGAACTGACAATACGTTTTGAATTTATGGTAAAAAGGCGTTTACTTAATGCAGTCGAGGCAAGTAACGATGGTTTTAAGTTACAGTTATTTATTGTATTATTTAACACTAATATTCAAAAAAAAAACGCTGTCACTAACATTTTTCAACATCTGGTTAGTTTCAAGAAAAAGCCTAAGTTGACCGCCCGAGGGTCAAATATCCCTTAAACATTTGTTATATAATTTATGGTACTTGAAGTAAATAGAGACATGGGGTTTGAGTATTACCAGATGATTTTAAGGGTTGCACGTGCACGAGTAATAATTCTTATTTTGGCATTTAGTTTGTGTGACCAATTTTTATAACAACGTTAAAAACACTTGACTTTCGAAAGTACAGTCTGCGTAAAAATTCTCTATATTATTTAAAAATATATTATTATTTACTTTTATAACCGCGATAAATATTACTAATATGCGACGCGTTTCATTAAATATTGTACATTCAACTAATATGTAAGTTATGTAGAGACAACACCCCTATTTCATAACTTAAATAACTAATTGCATCAGCCATGAAGCGCTGACGCAACGAAAGACAATCATAATTCACGGAAAGTAGATAATCTATGTACAACTTAGAAGTAGAATATAATAAGATAATTTTAAGCAGTTGAAAAAGTAACGGATACGGCAGGGATCGAACCCGCGACCATCGGTTTCGCGCCGATCGCTCTAACCACTTAAGCTACGCATCCACTGACCACAACCGTCTCTCTTTCAACTGCTTCAAATGCCAAGTGTTAACAAATACATTTAAAGACTTCACACAGTGATATTGACAACGAACAATTGTAACGTAGGCTACTTGGTTACGGAAACACCGCACAGTACTTGAAATAAGGATAAACATTAAACTATATTTAATGAATTCTCATTAAGAAACTTGCTAAGATAATTTTAAGCAGTTGAAAAAGTAACGGATACGGCAGGGATCGAACACGGGTTCGATCCCTGCCGTATCCGTTACTTTTTCAACTGCTTAAAATTATCTTAGCAAGTTTCTTAATGAGAATTCATTAAATATAGTTTAATGTTTATCCTTATTAGAATATAATAAGGCATTCTGTAACAACCTCTGTACGAATCAACACGAAAATTTAAATAATAGTTTTTTTATTTTAAACTAAAACTTGTGAATTATAAATGGCGCAGTCGGTAGGATTCCAATAGCCACAAAATTCGAAATAAATAAAAATCGAGTGATTTAAATAAAAAGAAAAAAATTTTGTGCGCGTCGTTTTTCTAAACGTTTAATTCGGCACCCGAACATCAAAACAAGTCAGTGTATATCGTGCAAGAAACAGAGGCCAGTAAAGCGCAATCTTAGCAAAGTCAGTTTTGCGTTTTACCAAACAAAAAAAAAATCGAGCCGTCGCTAGTCAGAGCTCTGATTTATTTTTTTCATCAACATCAACTCATCGTTGCAAGCAGTCTTCAACATCGAGTTCCCGAACTACAGAATCACGAGTCCGAAGTAAGGTTCCGATCTTCCACAAACGAAAGTTGCGGAAACCGACCCCTTCAACTCAACCCCGTCAACGCTCCAGCTGAACGAACATCAGTTGCAGACAAGACAACCCTCAACACAGATAATATGTTAATTACGGTTACATTATTAGTACTATAAGTTATACTTTATATTCTATATATAAATTTTCAACTCATACACGCTCATATTTATATTAAATCCAACTGGATTCTTTAATTGATAAACTTATTGAACTTAAAATAAACAAAATGGTTGAACCAGCAGTATCTGCAAATATTTTTCAAACCCTAAACAAAGAAATTCTAAAAATGCTAGAAATAGCACGTTCGATGGAGACGTAAAAAGTCTCTCTAACTTTATTACCACGATAGATGAAATGATATTACTCATAAATCAAACCAATCTCTCTGAAATAACTAAACGAATTGTATTAATGATCATTAAAAACAAAGTGCGCGGCCAAGCAGCACAAAACCAAAACTTAAGCTCAATTCGATCCTGGGCTGAACTAAAAGACCATCTGCAAGAAAATTTCGCAGATACTCGTTCCGAACATACGATTATGTACGAAATCGGTCACTTTAAACAAACTAAAGAAAACATCTTGGAATATTTCACGAAATTCCAAGATATGTACTTAATCTATAAATCAAAACTTGAATGTAAACTTGTAGCCAATGCCAGTAAAATCATATCAGACCACACTCTAAATTATTTTGTTAAAAAATTTATAAATAACTGCAAGGAACCATTCCGAAGCCAGTTATCAGCTAGAAATTCAACTAAACTAACCGAAATTCAGAATTTATTAACCAATGATTTGCAATACATACACATACAACAAAAACTAACACAAACACAATTCCAAAACCAAGGCCAAAACCAACGACAATACCCAAAAAACCAAATACAATTCAGTGCACCCAAGCAATACCAATCTCCAATGCAGAGATTTCCCGTACAATCACAGTTTCCGAGATCACAAGCGCAGTACCGACAGAAACAATTTGCTCCAAGGGAAAACGTTCGAAACTCTCAATTCAGAAACACGACAAACGATAAGACCAAATTTTAGCCAACAAAGAAATAACAATAGATTCACACCTGAAGATTTGTTTAATCAAAGTTTGAACAAAGACGATAATGTGTATGAAATCGATAACGAGCACATTGAAAATGAACAAAATTGCGAAATACAAGAACGAGATTATTCTCAACAAGAAATTGACACTGAAACACCCGAAAATGAAAATTTTCCCGAACTCGACACACTCATATCGAAACCCTAACTAACAATTTTAGTACATTACCATTCATTCAAATCGGTCAATACAAAATTTTATTAGACACACAAAATTACATACACCCAAACGCACTAACTCCCGACACCACAAATTTCCCAGAATTCTTCACTATCCACACGTGTAACGGAAAGTCGTCAGGCAACGAATTTACCTTTTTCAAATATAATAATTTAAATGCGAAGGCCTACGTTTATAAATTTCATAAAGACTTCGACATCTTATTAGGCATTCCAGGAATATTACTGTTGAAGACAAAATTAAATTTTATTAAAAGAGAAGTAACATTGTTAAACAAATTTAATTATAAACTCCAATATTTAAATCAAGGTATTAATAAAAATTTTAATATAGAATCAAACAATACAAAAATTCGCGACGAACATCTAAACAACGAAGAAAAACAAGCCATAAGTAAAGTAATCAAAAAAAATATGATATAATTGCCCGAGAGAAAAGCTAACTTTCACAAGTAAAATAAAGCACCACATCAAAACTACCGATAACATTCCTATTTATTCAAAACATTATAAATACCCAGCAGTATACAAAGAGGAAGTACAAAAGCAAGTTAACCAGATGCTTAGCGATAATTTTATCCAACATTCATACTCGCCCTGGTCCTCACCAATTTGGGTTGTCCCAAAAAAACTCGATGCCAGCGGAAAACAAAAATTTCGAATTGTTATCGACTTAAGAAAGTTAAACGAAAAAACCATAGATTTTGGGCACTACGAATTCTTACGTATGCCATCCGGATTAAAGAACGCACCTTCGACATTTCAAAGACTGATGAATTTTGTTCTGAAAGGCTTAATTAATAAGATTTGCTTCGTGTATATAGACGATATCGTAATTCTCGGCAACTCTCTTCAAGCGAACTTACAGAATATTGAAACAGTATTTCAACGACTTACTGAAGCGAACCTTAAGATTCAAATAGGCAAATGCGAATTTCTCAGGAAAGAAGTCGCTTATCTCGGCCACATTATAACAACAGACGGAATTAGACCCAAGCCCGAAAAAATTCAAGCAATAAGAAATTTTTGTATTCCGAAAAATAGAAAAGAAATCATTTTTAGGGTTGCTCGGTTACTACCGAAGATTCATTGACAATTTTTCTAAAATAACTAAACCTTTTACTAAATGCTTAAAAAAAAGATAATAAAATTGACATTAACGACAAAGAATATGCTGACTGTTTCGAAAAATGCAAAACACTCTTATCAAATGATCCTATACTGCAGTATCCAGACTTTTCCAAGGAATTTATACTTACTACCGACGCAAGCAACTATGTACTTGGTGCAGTGTTATCACAACATGATAAAACCAACAAAGACTTGCCAATAGCTTATATCTCACGAACATTAAATAACCATGAGATAAACTACAGTACAGTCGAGAATGAACTACTCAGCATAGTCTGGGCTACTTTACAATTTCGACACTATTTACTAGGGCATAAATTCAAATTTTTAACCTACGGTCGACCCCTTGTTTAGCTAAATTCTCTAAAAGTGCCAAATCAGAAATTAATACGCTGGAAACTTAAACTCCAAGAATTTAACTATACTATTAATTACAAAAAAGGCTGTCAAAGTTACGTAGCTGACGCATTATCCCGTATTAAACCTAAATTTAAAAGAAAGAATCACGACTCTTATATATCCGAATCTAATAACCCCCTAGCTGATGCGGTTTCAAGAGATTTAAAATTAGTTGCAGGATATGCAAAACAAGTAAAAGCAAGATACTTTATTAAGAAATTATTTAATCTAGACAACAAGAGTTACATACAGAAAGAACCAACAATAATCTTTCATTTAAATACGAAAAAATCATATTATGAAAAACCAACATATCCAAATATAGAAAGTTGTTTAAAAAATTACTAGAATATTGCTTCCAAAACGACGTTGAACAATTAGATTTACCCAGTATATGTTCCGGATTAGATAAGAAACCATGGACAAATATCGAAAACTAGATAGAAAAAGTCTTTGGAAGTAGTTCAATTACCTTTAACATTTATAACAAACCCAAAGAATTAGAATTAAATGCAAACTCCGACACCGATTCCGTCATAGTAGAAACAGGAAGCGAAACAACAAACACAGCTCACTCAGACGACGAAAACCCCGTAAACGGACTAACTTATTTAGAAACTTCAGTAAACATCGGAAAAAATCAAATTATAGTTAAAGAAACTAATAAAAAGAATGAAACCAAAATAGAAAAATTATTTGAGAACAAAACTCAGCGAATTTATTTTTACTTAAGGGGACATTACAGGTTGCAACTTCGAAAAAGTCTTTTTTTGATTTTGCATTTTTACTAAGCCATTTTTATGCAGAAACAGTGGCCGAAAGGCCTATGCGATCCGGAAAGTTTTACGGCCCCTACGGCCACTTATACACAGGTACCTCTCGAGCGCTCGGCGGAGCGCCGGTTCCGCAGGGTTATTATGTTTTATTTTTGGGGGCCATTTCGATCCAACCATCTTTAATTTTGCAAATTATTATGATTCCGACCCCAAATTCTTAATTACAACTTCGCAACACACTTATATTTTTAATTTCATGAGAATTGAGAAATGCTTTTTTTGACATCATCCGCCATATTGGATTTGTGGACTCTCATTATTGCAATTTGATAGCAAAATCATGTTAATATAGTATTACAACATATTACGGAATGTTTTCGTCTAATATGGTGAAACGGAAAAATTATTATTGCAGTCGGAACCATTGCGAAAACTTTAAACGCGTTTTTCTCGGAACTACTTTTTTTTTACTGTGTCGTCGATTGCGGTTAAACTACTAAACCAGTTGACTAGAAACGAATTGAGCTGAAAACAAGAGAAAATTTACTGGATCTTGAACCTATTTTTATTCAATTATTGTTAAAATTTACTATTTTTTATCACGTTTTAAGCTCGAAAAATCAACGGGAATTTCATCACTTTTTTTCACACGGTCGCAATGTTGCTGTAAATTCCAAAAACTTTTTTAAAATTAAGTTCAGGATCCAGAAAATCTATTATAGTTTACTGACCAATTTGCGTTTTTTGGTTTAGATGACTAGGAGGGGCCCGGGGCCCGACACAGTGGGCACATGTTTCGCGTGCGCGATGCCAGGATGGTCGCCGATGCCGCCATGTTTGTGATAACATATTGTTGAATAAATGCACAGTAATAGAAAAAGAATATATATATTCAAACCGCAAAACTGCATGACTCTACTGACTTTAGTTCTTTCATAAAAAATTCTCAAAGTTGACCCACTTTTCAGGCCTACAACCTTTAATGTCCCCTTAAACAAAATAGATAGTAATAAAACTGTAATGAATTTTATTAAAGATTACCTACAACCAGGCATAACTTATTATTGTATTATCCCGGAAAATTGTAAACTAAATTTCAACGCGGTCCTACAAACGTACTTCGACGCGGGAAGTTATAAACTCGTTCGATACAAGACATTAGTAAACGACATAGAAATCCGAGGCGAACAACAATTAATTATACAAAACTACCATGAAGGAAAGACAAGTCACCGGGGAATTAGCGAAACCTACAATAAATTGAAACTATCTTATTATTGGCCCAATATGTCAAAAGACATACAAAATTTTATAAACAAATGCAACACATGCCTAACCACAAAATATGAACGTAATCCAATTCAAATTCCAACCATATTAACACCCACAGCCGAAAAACCTTTCGAAAAAATCCACATTGATATTTTATCTTTAGAGTCAGAAAAAATTCTTACCATAGTAGATTCATTTTCCAAACACGCTATTGCATACATAATTAAAGATAAAAACGCGGTAACTATATTAAATAAATTAAGTAAATATTTTATGCATTTTATGACACCAAAAGAAATGTTATCCGACAACGGAGTTACTTAGCGCTAAGAAAAATCAATATTCACTACGTATCGATAGACAATCCAAATAGAAATGGCATTGTAGAACGGTTCCATTTCTCGCTAATCGAGCACATGAGAATCTTAAATCAAAACCCCCTTATTAAGAATTTAAAACTTAAAGACAGATTAAACTACGCATTATTAGCGTATAATAACAGTATCCATTCGGTAACAAAAAGAACACCATCAGAAATTATTTTTGGCCAAAATTTTGAATCAAACTTAAAACCCGAAGAGGTATTAGTAGAAGAGTACTTACAAAAACATGTAGAGATTCTTAAGGAAATTAACCAACAAGATAAAATAAATAACGAAATAGGCAAGCTAAAATACGCACAACCTCAAGAACAACAATTTGCAATCCCGGAACAAGCTTATGTCAAAATTCACAAAAGAAATTCAGGAAAAATTGAAAAGCCAAAATTTAAAAAAGTAAAGATCACACAAGTAATTAATGAAAGAGGACAGATATTAGACGACCAAAATAAAACACACAAACTAACAAAATTAAAAACACCTCGTCACGTTACAGATTAACTCCATTCGGAATATCCCAAATCATACACGATGAGAAAAATACGGGAATCAATATCCTCCCACTAGGGACCGTACACATCCAGATAAACACCCAGGTTATCTCTCTTAAAATTTCATTAAAAGGCTTATTCGAACAAAAGCAAATATTAGAAAATAATATAAATTCACTATACGAAAAATTGAATAAATATAATTTCAAAAATCATATAGCAAATAGCCAAAACATTTTAGACTCATTAATGACTCGCATTAAAATAAAAACTAATTTATTAAGTATTCAAAGAACAAAACGCGGGCTAATAGATGGTCTAGGCTCTATAATAAAGAGCATAACAGGAAACCTCGACTCCACTGATAAGGAGCGATATGATCAGATAATTGATAATATAAACAATAACCAGAAAATAATCTCAAATAAAGTAAATACCCTAATCAAATTTAATTATTATATTACCGCTCAATTTAACGATAAAATAAAAAATATTAATAGAAATAATAATATTTTAAACGAAAAGCTAAATAATATCCAAAAATAAATTGAAGATATTTTACAAGAAATAGATATTATTAAGGCACAAAATTTAAATAGCGAATTTATACAAGTAGGGCAAGACTTATACCTTTCTACCATACAACTAGAAGAAACACTTACATTTTGCAAACTAAACACACTCCATTTTGGCATAATAAATCATGAACAACTCCTTGGAGAATTTAATAAAATAGATGACAAATATTTGCGCTCTATAATTATAAATAACATTCAAAATAATGACATTTTGAAAATGTATTGTTCCTATGACAGTCCCAACTTAATAATCCTCATCGAAACCCCAGCTAACACACAAATAGAATAACTAATCCAAGTCACTTCTATACCTACAAAAATACACAATAAATACGAAACCATTAGTGTAACAAACGGGATATACTCTAAGGATAATTGTAAAATTAAAATGCTTAAGGGTCCATTCTGGATTCAACGAGCGAAAAATGCATGATCTTTGCGATTTTTTTTTGTGGAAACTAATGAAGCAATTAACGCCAATTTTTTATCAAAATATTTATTTACTTTTTCTTAACAAAATATATTTTTTTCAAACGTGGCCCTTCACCCCCCTCCCCACCCCAAGCGTCGATAGGCGTGCTGTCCGGGAAGACCGTCCTCCGTCGCGGAAGTGATTAGGGCTGAGCATCGAATATGAAATCAAAAAACGACCAATTTCCTTAATAACGAGGATATTTCGCATAGAGTGATAGCACAGTTTTTCAAAATTCAAAAAATTGACAAAATGGCGGCACTTTGAAAAAAAGCATCATTTATTGCGTCTGTTTTTCCCACTTCTTTGTGCGATAACTCGTGAACAAATTAAAAAAAAAAATTAGCCTATAACTCTACGCGGAGTTGTCCGAGGAGTAAGTCGGCCAAATTTCATGTCGATATCTATATTGGTTTGCCGGGAATCACTTCCGCGGTGCGGAAAAAAACTGTTTCGAGAAAAACGCGTTTAAAGATAAAAGTTTCAATATCATGATATTAAATCAGTTATTTCTGTCATAAGTGCATACTCACAGTTTCAAGATAGCAACTTGGGATTTTCACCACATATTCTACACACATATAGCTTTCGAAACATGCGATAAAAAAAAATCGATTTTTTGAAGCCGCCAAACCAGAATGGACCCTTAATAAATGTACCCAACTATATGATAAGGAATACTATTGCCTGTCACAAATTAACTCATTTAATAAATGCATAGATAGCATTATATGCTATAAAGATCTCCAATACTGTGAATACAACGAAATTTCCCACGTCAACTCCGTCACTGAAATTAAGAATTCGAAATTAAAATATCTTTTCTTCCCGAATAAAAAGGAAGTCAAATATATATGTAATAACGATATTAAAATTCAGGAAATCGAAGAAATTTACTATACAAAAAATTGTAAGATAAATAACCAAATAGAACTAATAAATAATTTTGGAGATTTAATCGAATTTAAAAATAATGTCACGAATAATCAAATTATACAATTAAAAGATAAGATAAAAAATCTAACTGAATTAAGTATTAATAAAGACAAAAGTATTCAACTAGATTCTAATTATCCAAATGTATCGAATAATTTTATGCAGTATGTAATTATTTGCGCTATCTTACTTATTATAATAATTATAACTGTATTACGTAAGTGCAAAGATTATCTAACTAAACGAAATAACGCTGAAGCTCGATCTAACCCTAATTGTGCCGAATTAAATGAAAATATAATTTAACTTTGTTTCATAAAACCTAACTTTTGTTAAGTTAGCTTTTTTTTTAAGGGCGGAGGAGTTATGTAGAGACACCACCCCTATTTCATAACTTAAATAGCTAATTGTATCAGCCATAAAGCGCTGACGCAACGAAAGACAATCATAATTCACGGAAAGTAGATAATCTATGTACAACTTAGAAGTAGAATATAATAAGGCATTCTGTTACAACCTCTGTACGAATCAACACGAAAATTTAAATAAAAGTTTTTTTATTTTAAACTAAAACTTGTGAATTATAAATTGTATATTGTTATTTATAAATAAAATAATTATGGATAGCTGTAATTTACTTAACTATCTCACTTTATTCCTTTAGATATTAAAATAACCTGTTATGTATCAGGAATCGACATAAAATTACCGGTTGGTAAAACGGGCGGTAACCGCACCTAACTACTGCCAGGAGAACCACGGCAATCGCTAGGCATGAGAAAAGAAATGCGATGTTGCGTAAATAAATGATCGCGAACCGGTAAAGGAACGGTTAACAGATACGGTCGGAAACCACACCAAGCTACTGCCAGGAGCCCCACGGCTGCCGCTAGGCACGGTAAAAATCGCGAAGCTACAAAAATAAATAGGTCGCGAACCGGTGAAAGAACGCTTAACGGGAACGGTCATAAATCACACCTAGCTACGGCCAGGAGAACCAAGACTGCCACTAGACACGAGAAATGTAACGCGAAATTACGGGATCGAAAATCGCGAACCGGTAAAAGAACGGTTAACATAACGGTCGTACATTACACCTAGCTTCTGCCAGAAGAACTACGGCTGCCGCTAGGTGTGCGTGTGTGTGCGTATGCGTGTGTGCGCGTGTGCGCGTGTGCGCGTGTGTGCGTGTGTGCGTATGTCGTGTGTGTGTTTGTGTATGTGAGCGCTCTACAGCTCAAACGGCTATTGGGAAAATTATGAAATTTTAAACTTAAGATTTGTATATGCCTGGCAAGAAAACTTTCTATTTTTGAAAACAATATTCCGACCGGAAGTGCATGCTTACTCTAGTCATTTTTTGCAGTTTCTGCAATCACTCAAAACCGGTTGCTGTTATAGAAAAATTGTAAAAATTATAGATATCAGCATTTTGTACAACTTTTGTTTGAATTTTTCCTCAAACGGTTCCGGAAACAAGAAAATGGCTCTTGAAATTTCTTCATATTACATTTAATTTTACATTAATCGTATCATCTGCGCCTGTCAATTGTTTATCAAAAAAAAAAAACCAGACTTAAGTAATTTGAAGTTTTACATTTTATATTTATTCAAAGAAATATATTTAGCGTAAAAGTGTTCCAAAAGTCAGAACAAATATTATAAATTAGAAAAATAATGAAACTAGGATGTGGATTAAGGCGATGTTCCAATTTTTTGGTCAAATAAATGACTATTTTTCATAATTTTTCTCTCTCTTATTTTATTAAATAGAAAATTAAATTTTATTTTACAATAATGAGTAACTCATGCAGTATACAAAAAAAATACTCTATTTTTTATTTTTATGCATAATTACTTATATAGGAGGTGACAAAATAGAGGCCGCGGAGATTAGGCGTTTTGCGGTGTGCACGAAAACGGGGTTTTATTAAGAACAAAATGACCTTCCCCGTAAACCAATAAAAAGTTGAAAATTAAGAAAAACCTAGAAAATAGAATGAGTTTAAGAAAAGTCCTATGTTTTGTACACAAAATTGGACCTTTGGGATTGAATAAAAATGGAACAAATGTATATTTATGTCAAAATGTCGGTTTGCGTTCTGCATAATATGTTAGTTAACAAAATAAAAAAAGGTTTGGGTCAATAGCTTAATTATTTTTTGAGCGAGAGTGCACACCGTTTTTAAAAATGTAGTTTCGAGAAAAACGTGTTTAATTTTAGTGTATTTATTACCCGGTTACTACTTATGGAAATGTAAATATCTTGGAAACGGTTTCGAAATTTACCTTAAAATTTTTTTTATATGTTTTTGAAATGTTTTTGTATAAAATTATTGACCAAAAAAATTCGATTTTTTTTTTTTAATTTTAAGATCGCCTTAACCCATATACGTATAACAAAGTTCGGTGTATGACACTGCAGATGTTTTACTTTCTTATACGCAGTATATGTAAGTATTGTAATCATGAAAAATTTTGATCTCGAGATTTCAACGGAAATATACGGTTTGACCTTCCCTGAATCGATTCCAACTATTTTTGGAATGACATCTGTGTGCGTGTGTGTCTACAGCCTAAACGGTTGAAGCTAAAATTATGAAACCTTAAACTTAAGATTTGCATATGTTTGGGGTGAGCACCTCATATTTTTGAAAAAAAGATTCAAACCGGAAGTGCCTGTTTACTCTTGTCATTTTTGGCAGTTTTTGCAATTACTCAAAAATGGTTACAGTAACAGAAAATTTTTATGAGCAAAAATTAAAGGTATTCATATTTAGCACAACTTTTGTTTGAATTTTTATTCCTAAAAGTATACTGGTTTCAAAATATATTTCTGCCTATTATATATATTTTTACATAAATCGTATCATCTGCGCCTGTCAATTGTTTAACAAAATAGACGTAAATAATTTGAAGTTTGACATTTAATATATATTATAAGAAATATATTTAGTGTAAAAGCGATCTAAAGGTTAGAACAAACATTATAAATTAGAAAAATAATGAAACTACGAAGTGGGAGAATTCGGTGCATGACACTGCAGATGTTTTATGTTGAGTGTCAGTTTGCTTGGCTGGCTGTTGCTCTTTGTGTGGTGGTGGTTGTAAATACATGAGAGGCCTGCATGTGGGATATGATGTATTTTGATTAGCTGGTTATGATTTATCATTTTGTAGGATTTGTGTGTTTAGTGTGTGGGTATGAGATGGTGTGGTTAGTTTGCTATTGTTAGGTGATTTGCTCTAGGAGACGCTCGTGGTATACTGGCAGTAATTCATAGGGGAGCTTGTGCTTTGTCCTGAAACGTGCTTTGAAGAGGGTGAAGTTTTGTATGAGTGGGTTAGGGTTGGTAGTAGTTTGTGCGTAAAATTTTTGAGCTTGTTGAGTGATGTAGTCATTGAAGTGTGGCATGTTGGTCAGTAGTAGCCAAGCACTCTAGCCCCGTTTATATGATGACCATAACTACGTCAAAATAAAATGCATTTTAACTATAGGGAAATAAGTGTATTACCCTGCAAGAGAATACCCCACGCCCCGGGAGCTACTGTTGACCTTGTACTTAAGCTGAACATCAAAATGTAAGATTCAATCTTGTTTACTAACAAGTAATGAAATTTATTATTTTTATTGGTTAATGAAAGTTGTTTTCAGCCAATAAGAGAAAGTTGTGTTATTTTATTTAATAAGTATATTTTACGATTATTAAACTATTCGTGTAAAATTATTTTTGTGTTTCAGTTCGCTGTCTTTGTTTCCTATAATGTGAGAGTATTTATTGTATTTTGATTATATTATGATTACATAGTAGATGGCTTTACCACAACAGCAGAACTCAGAATTGTAACAAGATTATATTGAACCAGAAATATTAGATATTTGTCTTATCGCTGATGATAAATTTGCTGAGGAGTTTTTTAAAACTATTATTACTACTACTGCTGAATCTGCGGCATACAAAGTTGATTTCCTCTTACTATGCACAAATTATGGTCTAAATAAAACCAAAACTAAATGGGTAAGTAATTCGAGATTTTATGCCTATTATTATATAAGTTCACAATGAGCAAACCGGCATATCACGGAATTCAGTTTACACTTAACAAATTCAATTATTTATTAACATACAATGTTTTAATCCGGTGTCGATATCTTGTACTATATTTTGTCATATAGTAATCACGGAATAATTATAAATACTTAAAAAAATATATATATTAACATTTAATTGGTTAACTAATGATTTTACTATTGTATTGGATGTTTGTTCTATTAAGATTTTGTTTGACATAGTAAATATAATAGTTCATAAATTTCAATTATTGAATGATTCATTATTCACTACATATAACGAAAAAATTATATCCTTAGCACAGAATTACTTGCAGATACACTTAAATGACACCAAGCAGAAATGTATTGAAACTATTTTGGATAATGATATCAATATGAATGTGCTAGCGAATTATTGTATGTACATAAAGGTAGAAATTTATTTAAGGATATAATAAAAAAAACGACAAATTTAAGATTACATACTTGTTGTTTTATTCGCTTTACACATAAGACAATCTTTCATCATAGGTAGTTCACATTCAAATACATCTTCTTCATAATAATTATTCTTACAATGTACAACACAACGTTTACAATTTGAAGTATATTTTCATTCTGTTGCAATTTTTTGCATAATAAATTCCCCACCTTATCAATTTGGCGATGTGCATATAAAATTAAAAATTCCACTAATAAATAATTAATAACTTCTTTAGACATTGAGTGTTACCACTGATTTTCATGAAATTTGAATACTATTCACTTTCATTATCTTAATTATGGAATTTGATTCAAGTGACTCATTCGCCAATAATATTCTTTTACTAAATCCTAATACTGCTCCAATACTATCCGCTTGTGAAAAATCTAATACTTTTGAACATAAAAATTTACATTTTAGTGTATTAAAATTAGGTCGAAGTAAAAAACACATTTTTGGTTTCCCATTTCGATGGGGATTATGATAAACTGGATCACCCACCAGAGATCATATGTAATCATTTAAGTAATCAATTTCATATGATCACGGCGGAATGATTATTTTGTAATTAATTTCATTACATTCATAATAATACAGCTTGTTTTGACCGTCGCTAATATTCGGAGTTAAATTATACGATTGATGTTGGTGAAACTATCGTCACAGAGCGCGATCCGCGATATTAATATAAAATCAAGACAGCATTCGAAGTTCAATTGTTATAATCAATAAACATTGTTTTCCTACATATGTCATGTAATATTTTTGTTCTACAGTTAAAAACTATTGCAAATAAACGATTCTTTTGTAATCGAGGGTTTCTCGAGTCATTGCTTTCCTCACTAACTCTAACAGGTTATGGGCCCAGAGCATTTTGAAAAATAAATACAAGAGAAAAACGTTGATTCGTGTTACTACGAAGTTAGTTTTTTGATCGGTTTGAGAAATTGAATAAATTGCAATACACCGATAGTGGAACAAGATAGTTGGACAGCAGTAATAGTGCCGTGTAAAACGGAAACCAGTAGAAACGCTAATTTCTAACAAAATCGTCGGACGCTCGTTGATAAATCGAGATGAATTCGAGTGATGTCATGCGTATCGAAGCTCTTGGTCGCGAAAACTACGATACTTGGAAGATGCAGATGCGTGCGCTGTTGGTTAAAAATGATGCTTGGGGTTACGTTAGCGGGAATACAGTAAAACCTGAACCGACACCGGAAAACGCAACATAAATAGCAGACTGGAAAAATAAAGATGAAAAGGCCAAATCTGATCTAATATTATCCATAAGTGCAAATCAGCTTAAGTTAGACAAAAACTGTGAAACATCTCGGGAATTATGGATAAAATTAGAAGAAACATTTCAGTCAAAAGGACCTGCTCGCAAGGCAACATTGCTAAAGAAATTAACACTACCAAAGATTAATGAAGGATTCGACATCCGCGAACACCTAAATGATTTTTTCGACACAGTTGACAAATTATCTGAGATGGACGTTATTATAAATGAAGATCAACTAACAATTACGATGCTTTCTAGCTTACCATCGAGTTTTGAAAATTTCAGAATAGCTATTGAGAATCGCGATGAACTTCCAAGACCTGAAAACGTAAGGACTTAAATAATTGAAGAGTGTGAGGCGAGAAGAACTACTTCGTCGTCAGCTACTGCAGATCAGGGTGCCATGTACGTCAACAGAAGACCTGGAAAGAAGCCAAAAGATTACCAGTACACAAACTACAAAATGGAAGACATGAAAAAACCATTCAAGTATAAATGCAACAAATGTCAGAAGAAGAGACACAAAGCTTCCGAATGCAGAAGTGGGCAACAAAAGCATGAAGATGGAAATTTTGCGAAAGTATCTCTTTTATCTACTGAAGTTAAGTATGACATTTGTCAAGTTGCAGGTAATTCCCTAGATAATGTTTGGTGTCTAGATAGCGGATGTACTTCACATATTTGCAGAGATATTGACTCATTCGCAAAAATAACAAGAAATGAAAATGGTAAATTAAAATTAGCTAGCAACGCATCTACGGATATAATGGCCATGGGTATCGCAGAAATCAAGTCAACTGTGAACGGCAAAAAGACGGAAATACTTTTGCAGGACACGCTACACGTTCCTGAACTACGAACAAACCTATTGTCTGTTTCCAAAATTACAGAGAAGAACTTCAAGGTGGTGTACGAGAAAGACATGGCCACCATAATCGATAAACAAGAACAAGTAAGACTGTGCGCAAAGCGCATCGATAATCTCTACTTCTTGCAGGGAACCTCATTTGACAGATGTCAGAATGCAGAGCTGTTGAGCAGTGAATCATTTACGGATCTCATCCAAGGTTGGCATCGACGAATGGGTCATTTGAACTTTCGTGATCTAGTTTTAGCGTCGAAGAACGGAAATGTCCGTGGAATAAACTTGAACAACGCAGTCGTAAATGCGAGCTGTGAGATTTGCTTTAAGGGGAAGATGACTCGTCCATCATTTCCAAAGGAGTCAAATCGAAAAACTTCAAAATTGGAATTGATTCAAACCGATGTTTGCGGTCCCATGCGAGTCGAGTCAAACGGTAATTCATTATATTTTATAACGTTCACAGACGATTATAGTAGGTGGACTGAAGTCAGGTTCGTCAAGCACAAGAACCAAGTAATGCAAGAATTTAAGTCATTCAAAGCGTTTGTTGAAAATCAACATGGTGTAAAAATAAGAAGCATCCAATCAGACAATGGACGCGAATATGTAAATAAGGAATTCAACGATTATTTGGAGGCTCATGGAATTCAGCATCGGCTGATCACGCCTTATACACCGGAGCAAAATAGAGTGACGGAGCGAAAGAACCGCACCTTGGTTGAATCAGCCCGTTGCCTTCTGCTCCATTCCGGATTGTCACAGTCGCTTTGGGCCGAAGCAGTATCTACTGCTAATTATATAAGATATAGATGTCCCACAAAGAAACTTGATGGAAAAACTCCTCATGAGTTCTGGCACGGCAAACCACCGTTGGTTTCCTACTTTAAAGAGTTCGGATGCGATGTATTTTGCATCGACAGAATACCCACCAAGGGGAAGTTTGATGCTCGATCAAGAAAGGGGATATTTATTGGCTACTCTGAAGAATTCAAAGCTTTTAGAGTATGGCTTCCACAATCTCGAAAAGTTGAGGTCACAAGGGATGTAAAGTTCTTAGAAAAGGGAGTCAAGACAACAGAAGCAACATTCGAAGATTTTTTTGATGATCATCCAGCCGAATCAATCGAAGAATCGGAAACGAACATCGAAATAGACATCGAATTAAATTCCACACCACAAGAAACGGACGAAGAAAATCCTTTTTTTTTGTTTTTGTTTATTCACTAGATCTACAATAGCAATTGTTATACATATTGATGTTGAGTTTAAATCACGGTATTAGGGTCAGAGTTTATTAATCTCCCTTGTGCCTGGACACCGGTACAGATGTGCTACCAGTTTGTTTGTGTTGTGAATTACATGTGATATTTGCTGGGTGAATTGGTCCTTGTTGGCTTATTCGTCGTTAAGTTCATCGGTTTCGCTATCTGATAGCAGGGAATCCTGAGGTAATTTTCTTTTTAATCTGGTGTTCTTTTTTCGTTTGCCTATTTCATAGTGTACTGCTCCGGAGCACTGGGGCAATTTGAGGAAGAATTGTTTTGCTGCTCTTTTGATGTGTTGTTGTATTGTTTCAATGTTGAGTTCTTTGTGTAGTTGCGAATTTCGTACGTACCAGGGGGCATTTATGGCTATTCGTAATACTTTGTTTTGAAAATTTTGAATTTTTTTAATATGATTTTTGGATGCGGTTCCCCAGATTGGGCAGGCGTAAGTTGCGATGGGTCTTAGTATGGCTGTATATATTAGTTTGGTGCAGTATGATTAAATGTGGCTTTTCCGGTTGATTAACGGGTAGAGAATTCCTAGTCTTTTGTTTGATTCTTTGATTTTTTTGGAAATATGGATTCCCCAAGTTAGTTTCTTGTCTAGATATACGCCGAGATATTTTAGGGCGTCTTTACTATTGTAAGAAACGGACGAAGAAAATCCTGAAGACGACGTGGACGTCCTCGTATTATTAGAACTGGTCGACCGGGCAGACCTAAAAAGGATTATATTAACAGCGTACAAGTTGATGTCGCTTGCATTGCTGAGATTCCTGTGACTGAAGCGATCTCTGGAGAAAATTCATCAGCATGGATGAATGCAATGGCTTCAGAGGTAAAGTTTTTACTCAAGAACGATGCTTGGAGTTTGGTGAAGCGTCCGGAAGATCAAAGAGTGATCGGAAGCCGATTCGTATTAAGAAACAAGTACAACTCGGACGGTACAATTGAGAAAAGGAAGGCTGGTGTGGTAGCACGCGGATTTTCTCAGAGACCTGGCATTGATTTCCACGAAAAATATGCTCCCGTTGCCAGGTTGAGTTCCATCCGTGCAGCAGTGGCTATGGCAGTCAAGTGCTACATGAAGATAGAGCAGATCGACATCACAACCGCATATCTAAATGGATACATCGAAGAACAAATTTTTATGGAGGCTCCGAATCATCTGGAAGATATTTTAGAACATATTGTGCGAACTGAAGAAAAAGACGACAAAATTAGAGGATCAGCAAAGAAGATGCTTGAGGATCTAAGAAGATGTGATGGAGTATGCATGCTAAATGCATACGTCAGTCAGGAAGGGCTTGGCATGCTAGACTTGAAAAGGAATTTCAACATCTTGGAGCAATTCCGTCAGAAGCAGACCCGTGTTTCTACTACATAGGACCTATCGGTAGCAGAAGTTTCATCATCGTATACGTCGATGATATTTTGCTCATGTCTAGAGATGACGCGGAAATCAAGAGATTGAAAAATCATTTTGCTGGTAAGTTCGAAGTGAAGGACCTGGGTTGTATCAAATATTTTTTAGTTATCGAGTTCGAAAGGACAGATGATGGATGCACTGTGAGTCAAAAAGGGTACATTAAAGATGTACATAAGAGATTCGGCATGGAAGAATGTAGGCCTGTGTCTACACCGTTAGAACAAAGTCTCAGTCTACCAAAGGAAGTCAAAGAAGAACAGCGCAGTCAGCAGTTCCCTTATCGAGAACTCATTGGAGTTCTAATGTATTTATCGGTTGAAACAAGACCATATATATCGTATGCGGTCAGTTACTTGAGTCAGTATAATAACTGTTATATTGAGGTTCATTGGAAGGCTGCTAAAAGGGTTCTACGCTACTTAAAGGGGACATCCGATGTTGGTCTTGTGTATTTCCGTTCTGATAAGAACCCTCTAATCTACGTGGATGCTGATTGGGGGGGTTGTGATGTTGACCGCAAATTATACACCGGCTATACTTCTATTTTGAGTGGAGGAGCAATCAGCTGGGAGGCCAAGAAACAACAAACCGTGGCACTTTCATCCACGGAATCAGAATACATGGCATTATCCGAGGCAACAAAGGAGGCCTTGTATATGAAGAGATTGTTGCGGACTTTTGGAATAGATTTGACAAACATCGTCATCATGTGCGACAACATGGGAGCACAGAAATTGGCGGCGAATCCAACGTATCATGCACGTACGAAACACATCGATATAAGGCATCATTTCGTACGCGATGCATTGAAGATGCATCAATCGAATATGTACCAACAACCGAAATGACAGCGGAGATCCTAACTAAAGGATTGTCGAAGACGAAGCACGAGAATTGCGTTCGACTTCTTGGACTCAGAGTATTGAATCAGTAAAGGTTTATTTTTTTGCTGCGGCTCGAGGGGAAGTGTTGGTGAAACTATCGTCACAGAGCGCGATCCGCGATATTAATATAAAATCAAGACAGCATTCGAAGTTCAATTGTTATAATCAATAAACATTGTTTTCCTACATATGTCATGTAATATTTTTGTTCTACGGTTAAAAACTATTGCAAATAAACGATTCTTTTGTAATAGAGGGTTTCTCGAGTCAATGCTTTCCTCACTAACTCTAACAATTGAAAATCCACTAGTGCAATAACCCATTCACCTTCGGTTAAATCTAACGCAGGTGAAAAATCGGCAATTATCGCTGATTCGTCAATCGTTAATAAAAATGATAGTGACATTTTCAATTAAGAATTACCTACATCGACCGGAAAGAGAAGAAATAATAAACACAAGTATCCACAATTAAATGTACTATGTTTCTTATATTTTCGATAATGATACTTAATTTTCATGTTATTCCCAAAGTATTTCATTAGTTCTTTTGGTGGTTTTAAATTACCAAAACCATCAAAGTAGTGGACCGTTTTATTTAGTTTGAATTAGTTTTTCGACTGGTGTAGTTAATAAATAGAAATCTTTTTGCAAGATTGCAGTCAATGAATTTAATTTATATAAAAACGCTGAACGTTTCGACAAACTCAAACAATATACAATAAATAAATAAATAAGTCAATAAAATTAAAAATTACCACAGCAATTTTAAAATTTTTTTTATTAGCAAACATGATTACTTTTTTCATTTGGAACTAATTGATCTTACTTAATTAGTAACCAATTGTTTCTTGTTAATATATAGTTCTTATCACAGTTGGCAGTAGCTCAAAGTATCTAGTTAATGTGCTTGTTACAGAAATTCATCAAAATTAAAGCGATATATCGACAATTAAAATGCAAAGTGTTCACAATTGTGATCATTAAGTTGTCATCTAAAGTATAAAACTAAATTCGGTACTGATACCAAATAAATAAAGGTAAGTACAAGTGATTGTACTTCTGGACAATCAACACGTGCGGGCATAGCCGTTGGCTACCAGCGCGTACTCGTCTTCGAACTCTTCGTGCCATCAAACCAATCAGTGTTGTCAACGACAGCAATATCGAAAATAACATACGAAACAACCAACTATACAAATATGCAATCAACAAGTGGAGGACCAAATACCACCACCAACACGGTAACAAATATCACCACAATATCCGCAATGTGCTATTACACACCAACAACATCAACATTCATGATATCACCTATTACAATCCCAATAGAGACCAGTCCATATCTTACACAGACCACCTCTCGCTATTCACACCTATCTCAACTAACGACATTGCCAATAATACGTCGCCCAAAACGACACACATCAGTTGAAAAAGATGGCCTTCCATGGCAAAAGGTACAAATACGGGCAGCAAAAAGAACAAGAGGAAACGAACCAGAACAACAAAGTGGTAAGCAAACCAAACGCAGTAACAAAAATGTTACTAATACAACAACTCACACCTCAAATAGATACTCCATCCTGGATAGTGGGAATAACGAATCTCAATCAAAATCGGACACAAAAGCACCACCAGCTTTTATCCAATCAATTACTGACTATCAATTAATGCTAGAAACCCTTCTAACAATACTACAGAAAGAAGAATTTGTATGCAAGTCACTAGCAAACAACACTGTCAAAGTCAACACAAGTACCTCCGAAGCCTACCGAAAACTAGTTCACATGCTAAACAGCAATAAAATTGCATACTACACGTGACAACCCCGTGAAGAAAGGGCATATAGAACTGTATTAAAAAACATCCACCACTCGATCCCAGTGGAGGATATAAAAGAAGCCCTAGAGGAAGAAGGTTTCCAAATAAGAAATGTATACAGCATCAGAAGCTGGCAAACAAAAGAACCATTACCAATGTTCTTTGTTAATCAGGAACCAGCAGACAATAACAAAAAATATATATGAACTAAAGCACATGCTAGGAACTAAAATAATAGTTGAGCCACCAAGAATAAAGAAAGATATACCCCAATGCATGCGCTGCCAGGACTACGGCCACACGAAAACCTACTGCACCAAACCCCACTACTGCGTGAAATGCGCTGCAAATCACCCGACTTAAGAATGCAAGAAAAACGGAAGTTCACCAGCAACCTGTATCCTCTGCTCAGGACCCCATCCTGCAAACTACAAAGGCTTTTCAGTCTACCAAGAACTACAGAAATCCAGAACAAAAAACATTCAAAACAGAACAAATATCCAGTCGGATCAGAGTGTAAGAGAGAATATTAGTTACGCAAAAATAACGAAAAACACAAAAAACACCCAAATCGCAGAACGAATACTTCTTATCAGAACTCTTGAATATATTTGAAAATATATTCAAACAGCTCATGCAACAAAACATGATGATCAACCAACTACTTACGTCACTTGTCAATAAAAACAATGGCTAACACACTAATAATTGCACTATGGGCTATCTCAACACAGGCAAGAAGTTGAGGTATTCTTAAATATACACAAAATAGATATATTACTCGTATCAGAAACCCATATCACAGAGAGAAGCTACTTTAACATAACAAAATATAAATACCACACAAATCACCCTGACGAAACTGCCCACGGAGGTACTGCAATAATTGTCAAAATGAAAATCAAACACATCGAACTAGAAAAAATACAAGAAGAATATTTACAAGCCACAAAGTACAAGAACTAAATGGTACCTTAACGATATCCGTTGTATATTGTACGCCCAAACATAAAATGTCAAAAAATAACTTTGAAGACTACTTCGACAAATTAAGCAACAGCTTTATTGCTGGGGCGGATTACAACTCAAAACACCCCCAATGGGGATCACGAGTAACAAACCCAAAGGGAAGAGAGATGCAAAAATCAATCACAGCGAAAGGCTATAACCATATTAGTACTGGAAAACCGACCTACTGGCCCACTGATCCTCACAAACCACCTGACCTACTAGACTTCTGCATCACCAAAGTAATATCACAAAACTTTACTTCAGTAGAATGCTCATATGACTTGCACTCAGATCACTCCCGTGCAATAATAACGATAAGCACAACAATAATAAAGAAAGCCAAAAATCCATCCCGCCACAGTAAAAAAACGACAGGGAATTGTTGAAAAATAATCTGAATGAAAGCACAGACCTAAAAATTCCGCTCAAGATCCCAGAAAAAATTGACGAAGTTGTTGAAAGCATAACCTGCAGCTCGGTTCTCTACTCCAACCACAGAGAACACTCAAAATGAATTCGAGACCAACTATCCCAAAACTCTTAGAGATAAAATCTCAGAAAAAGAAAAATCCGGCGGCAGTGGCAACAAACACGACACCCCAGATACAAAACCATACTAAACCACCTATCAAAAGAAATAAAAAATCTAATAATACAAATAACAAACGAATCTTTCCAACTACTCGCTATGGAAAGAAACATAAAAGTTAAAGCAGCCAACTCAGTCGATTCCACCCATATGCAAAGTAGATGGAAAATGGGCCCGAGAAAACACAGAAAAAGCCGAGCTATTTGCGGAACACTTCTCAAAAATATTCGAGCCAAATCCAACCATACCAGACGAAGAAGAAATTGAAAACTACCTATCATCTCCTCTACAACTGTCACCCCCTATAAAACACTTTAAACCAACAGAAGTAGAACAGGAAATAAAATATCTAAACAACAAGAAATCTCCAGGATACGACCTGATCAACGCAAGAATTATGAAAGAACTTCCGAAAAAATCTTAAATCAAGGTAACAAATATCTATAATGCAATAATAAGAAATGTCTTATTTTCCAGCACAGTGGAAATTCGCTCAAATCATCCTGATTCACAGACCTGGAAAACAACTCCACGAAATCTCATCCTACAGATCAATCTCCCTGCAACCACTATTCTCAAAACTGTTCGAAAAACTCCTACTAAAACGACTGAACATAACAATCGAAGAAGAAAACCTGATACCAGCGCATCAATTCGGATTCAGAAAACAACACTCGACTATTCAACAAGTACACGAAGTTCACGAAATAGAAAGCAGCCTACAAAGCAAAAAAACCTGTTCTGGAGTATTCATCGACATAGGTCAGGCTTTTGACAAGGTGTGGCACAACGGACTGCTATACGAAATAAAGAGCAAACTACCGCATCCTTACTTTCATTTAATAAAATCGTACCTAAATGAACGGCACTTCCAAATACGACACGAAAACACTCTATCCAAAATGCAACCGATCAAAGCAGGAGTACCGCAAGGAAGCGTTCTAGGACCAGTCCTATATAAACTATACGCAGCTGATCTACTCTGTGCAGATAACGTCCTCACAGCCACATACGCAGATGACACTGCGATCCTAGCAACACATGAAGACCCCGATACAACATCATCTATGCTACAAGAATCTCTTGATGAAGTGCAGAACTGGGCAGAAAAGTGGCGAATAAAAATAAATGAACAGAAATCCTCTCACGTAGTGTTTACTAACAGAAGAATTACCGGTCCACCAGTCACAATAAACGGAAACACTTTGAACACAAACGACGACGTAAAATATTTAGGCATGCACCTGGACAAAGGACTAATATGGTGAAAACACTTAAAAACAAAAAAAAGCACAAATAGACATCAAAATTTAAAAAATGTACTGGCTCTTAGGCAGAAAATCCAAGCTATCACTTAAAAGTAAGCTTTTACTCTACAAAGCCACAATTATTCCCATCTGCACCTGCGGGATCCAATTATGGGGATGTGCAAAGAAATCAAACACTAATATAATACAAAGAAGTGAGGATAAAATACTACGCATGCTTACCAATGCACCGTGGTATGTAAGCAATTATACCTTACACAAAGACCTAAAAATCAAATACGTCCACACAGATCCGCAAATTCGCATCTTCACATGAAAACAAGTCAACCAACCATCCCAACAATATGATTGCCAACCTCTCGAAAAACAAAAACTGCCTGAGACGTCTCAAAAGAACAAAACTATCCGACCTCAAACACACAACCGCATAATAATTGTTAAACATTGATAAAATAAAGCGGCAGTATCAATGAATGCTATCCTCACACATATGATTTGTCACATACCTGATTTGCTTGTTGGCATCAAATAAAGCCAGTTGTAAATAAAATAGTTAATAAAAAAATATATATATATATATAGTTCTTAGTATATTTTTAGTAGTGTTTTTTTGCTTTTTTGTAGTTTATAAGCTCTAATTTAGTGTATTATATTTATGACAAACGTTATAATACATTACAGACAAGTTGTCAATATCCGTTTGCATATTAATATTATTTTTATCCTTTGCTATATGAAACATTTCAAACGATAATCTTTTATGTAAATTCTTCTCTTTTTTAATTATTTTAGTGTCTTCAAAATTAAAAGTGTGTTGTTTTGTAAGGCAGTGTTCTACTAGGGCAAATTTAAACTATTTTGTAGTGTTTTTTTTCGGAGTTTCTTTTATGTTCTTGTAATCTAATTTTAAGGTATCTTCTTGTTTGACCTGTATATGTGCTAATGCAGTCATTTCAAGGGATTTTATAATTTAAGTTGGACTGTAATTCTAATGGTATATTGTCTTTTAATTGTGAAAATAAATTGTTTGTAGTTTTTTTCATGTTGAAGGCTATTTTTAAATTTAAATTGAGAAATATGGTGAAGGTTCAACCACTATCGTTTCTTTTTACTTTCTTATACGCATTATAAGTAAGTATTGTAATCATAAAAATTTTCGATCTCGATATATTAACGGAAATATATGTTTTGACCTTCCCTGAAGCGATTCCGACTATTTTTGGATTGACGTCTGTTTTTGTTTGTCTGTGTGTGTGTGTGTGTGTGTGTGTGTGTGTGTGTGTGTATGTGTGTGTATATATGTTCTCTACAGCCTAAACGGTTGAAGTTAAAATTATGAAACTTAAAACTTAAGATTTGCATATGCCTGGGGTGTGCACCTTCTATTTTTGAAAAAAATATTCATAGCGGAAGTGCTTGTTTACTCTAGTCAATTTTTGCATTTTCTGCATTTACTTAAAAATGGTTACAGTTACAGAAAAATTGTATGAACAAAAATTAAAGGTATTTACATTTAACACAACTTTTGCACGATTTTTCTTTTCCAAAAGAAGTACTGGCTTCAAAACAAATTTCTGCTTTTTATATATATTTTTACATAAATCGTATCATCTGCGCCTGTCAATTGCTTAACAAAATAGACTGTGTGTGTGTGTGTGTGTATGTGAGCGCTCTACAGCCCAAACGGCTAATGGGAAAGTTATAAAATTTTAAACTTAATATTTGTATGTGCCTGGCACGAAAACCTTCTATTTTTAAAAACAATATTCCTACCAAAAGTGCATGTTTACTCTAGTCGTTTTTTGCAGTTTCTGCAATTACTTAAAAATGGTTTTAGTAACAGAAAAAATTTTACATTAAGAATTATAGTTATCAGCATTTTGTAAAACTTTTATTTGAAAAAGTTTTTCCGAAACGGTACCGAAAACAAGAAAATGGCTCTTAAAATTTCTTCATATTATATTTATTTTTACATAAATGGTATCATCTGCGACTGTCAATTGTATATCAAAAAAAAACGAAACAGACTTAAATAATTTGAAGTTTGACATTTTATATTTATTCTAAGAAATATATTTAGTGTAAAAGCGATCTAAAGGTTAGAAAAAATATTATTAACTAGAAAAATAATGAAACTACGAAGTGGTTTAACCCATATGCGTATAAGAAAGTTCGGTGCATGACACTGCAGATGTTTTGACATAAAAATCATCGTTTTCTAGGTTAGATAGTGTGGTGAACTTCTGTATTCATCGGGTAAATATATATTATTTTTGTTTAGGTGAGGTTCTTTTTGGTTTTAAATGATGAGAACCAACGAGCAAATTTAACCCTTTATTTTACTAGTGAATTTAATACAGATTATATATATATATATATATATATATATATATATATATATATATATATATATATATATATATATATATATATATATATATATCTAAATTTTAATGTTAAATATTGTGTGTCTGTCTGACACTACTTCCGCGACTTTACTGTACTGTACTGCACTCTCGTTGCACTCTCTGATGTTTGTATGTCTTGGATGAATTTATAAATTCTGATTTCCGCTGGAACGTGGGATTTGCAAGTTAGCGTTTTATGTTAAAGTTAAAAAGTGCTTAGATTTTAGCGCGTGAAGACAGACATGAACTTCTATTTCTTATACTAGGTAATGCCTAGTATACGAAATATGATAATCTAAATAAAATTTGTCCATACTACCTTTGAATATATTCAAAGATACTACTTATTAATTTTTTTATAACAATTATATTAAATGTAGTTCATAACACCTCCCCCCTTATAAAAAGAATGAATGATTTAAAAACGATTCGTTCTTTCTATTTTTAATTTTCTCAGAACGACGACGTTGTGGTGATTCAGGAGACGATATTATTTCGTCCGTACCGCTAAGACATTGACCTGATGTTGAATCGGAAGGCTCAACTCTATTATTAGTTTGATTATTAAAAGAAATGCATAAATTAGATAAACAACCACAACTACGTTTTCTGGATTTGCAATATAAAAATAATCTTAATAACACATAAATACATACAATAGCTGATAAAACATATATAATATAATATAATATAATATAGAATAGAATATGAATAAGAATTTTGTTTTGACGTCAGCAATTCATCAGCAGGTTTTTCAATTTGCGACAGTTTACGACTGGCTGCATTCAACTCGTCTAAGTGAAGAGTTGATTTTCTATACAAATGATCCAATGTAATTTCAGATAAATTTATTCGTTTATTATCGGTTTCAATACAATCATCTAGGTTTAAATTAAAAGGTGGAATATATTCTAAGGATACGTTACTCGTATATATTTTTTTTGAAGTCAGTAATGCTGATGATGAATATGACTTGCAATCAGAATCTAAGTTAATCGAACCTGTTCCAACTAATTTTACATCCTTAGGTTCTTTTAAAGATTTACAACTAATAGTTAATGTTTCTGATTTTTCTAGAATATATATCCAAGTATTGGATTTCAGCAATTGATTCCATATATTATTTTGTAATTTAACAATTCTTACATCGCAATTGGTTGGCAAATTTGTTGGTAAGAGAAACAATTTGACTTCACATATTGCACCAATGTGAGTTACATGTAGAGGTTGAGTTTGTTTACGGACATGGTTTTCGCGGTTTATATTTTTACAATGTTCTTTTGAAATATCTTGCACTACAATATAATGTTGTTTATTATCGTTCAATGCTAAATATTCAGCTGAGGGTTGAATAAATAGATAATTATTATCGACTTGCCTAATTGGCAAAGGAATTAAATGATATAAGTTAAAAATATAAGATTGTACTAATGGAATTTCAATAATATAAATAAGTTTTGTTCCAACGTATGCTACGTTGAGATCGATCAAATTCAATTGCAAGTGTGCGTTTTCAAAGTTCACAGGAAGTGGAAAATCTAAGTCATTTGAGACATAGTGCGAAATGTCTTGTAATTCTTTAATAAATTGTTTCGGAGTTATAATTGAAGGGTGAATTATTCCGTTTTTAGCAAGTAATACTGCTTCAATTAATTTTGCATTTTCAGTTTTATACTCTGTGATTAAAAAGGTAAGTTATGCAAAGTGTTCGTCTACATCTTGTTTCATTTCTAAATAAGCTGTATCTCTAAATTTACTGTATTATTGTTTAAAATATTTTCGTTTCTATTTAAATTAACAATGGTTGAATTGAAATTTTTGATTGTCGTTTGAACAATGTGAGATTGATCTTTAAGCATTTTAATTAGGTCTTTCTCGTCTTGCGATAATTTTGAAATTTGATCATTATAATAATGTGCGTCATCGTTATCTAATGTACCGAATAAAATTTTTGCGCCTGTGCCTATAAAATCGAACCATCCACGTTTAACGCGGTTTTGGAATTTTGGGATTTCGTGTCCTAAAAATTGAGAAAGTACTTCACGTTGAGTTTGAATCTGAGACAATGCTTATTGTGCTAAATTAAGTCCTGATAAGCAAATAGTGCTGTTTACATTTTGTTTAAAATTTCTGTGGTTACAAATCTTTTCAGTTCTGTCATAAAATTTATTAAGTTGATTTAGTTTTAAGTTCTGAATTGATAAATCTAGGTAAGTAATCAAGTTCCATTGGTCGTTATATATCCGTAAGTTACCAATTTTTTTGAAATGAATACCTGGAGTGTATTCATAGTTCGTGATGAGGGTAATGAGGGTTGGAATATACTATTTCGAAACATAGTAAGATTAGGACTGTGAAACAAATGATACACCATCGGTAAGTTAAGTATTTAAAATATTTCACTTTAAGTAATGGTTAATAAATTTTTATTTAAGTAACAGACTTCAATCGATTAGCATGAACTTTAGTATTTTTCCGATTTATTTTAATTGTGAAGTTAACTGGAGAATCCTGACTAATTATTAAGTACGGTCCTGTGTAATGAGGAGTTAATTTTCTACTTCGATGTAGTAAAGTTTTTTCATTTAATAAATATACTTGATCACCAACTTTGAATGAGGGTGGTTTAGTATTTTTGTCATATAATTCTTTACTATGATGTTTTGATTTAAGAACGTTCTTTCTGGCGATTTTGCTTGACATTTGCATTTTTAATTTTAAGTTATTTAAATAGTCATCATAAGTATAATGAAATTCTGGTTCTTGTTTGAGGGATGTCGGAATTTCTGCGATTTTACCTTGTATTATAGGAGAACATTGCAAAAGGTATCCATTTGTCCCAATCAGTTTGTGATTCGGAGACAAAGTGTTTTAAGTAATCTGCAAGTGTTTGTTGCGATCTTTCAAGAGCGTCGTTAGTTTGAGGTTTAAATGCAGTGGTTTGAACTTTCTTTATTTTGAATAATTTCGCTATATCTTGCATAAGTGTTCCAATAAAATTGTTGCCTTGATCGGTAAGAATTTGTTTTGGTATTCCGTAATTACAAATGAATTTTGACGTTAATTCGTTAGCAATCGTTTCTGATTCTTGGTTAGGTATTGGATATGCTTGGAAGAATTTGGATAGGTCGTCTTGTAACGTAAGTATATATTTGTTGCCTGACTCGGTAATTGGTAATGGACCAACAATATCTAAAGCTATTTTGTCGAAAGGGTTTTCTGAGGTAGTTGTAATTTCCATTGGCAATTTAGTTTTGACTCTAACTAATTTATTCTTTTGACATTCTGTGCAGCTTTTTATAAAAGATTTAACGTCTTTCTTCAAATTTTTCCAATAATATTTTGTCTTTATTTTTCGATAAGTACGTGTAATTATTTTGTCGTGACAAATTAATTATTTTTTCGTGACAAATTGTTACTTTAATATCTGTATTTAGGAAAATAAATCTTATCATTAATCGTATTTTTTCCCACTTGAGGTTATCTAATCCACACCCGATGCGTGGCATAACAATTGATTTTAATTTTAATTCTATTAGTCTTGTTTTCAAATTATTTAAAGTAATGGACACATTTTCGTAGGTAGGTTTATCGTAGTAGTTTTCTTTAGTTATTAAATAAAATATCATGTTATCATTATTATTAATTTCGTAAATTTCAGTAATTTGTTTATTTTGAGATTTGAGTTCATCTTCTTGGTTAAATTTATCTTTAAATTGTTTTGAGATACTTTCTGACATTTCTAAATCGTGTGATACACAGAGAGCGTAATTATTTGTATTATGAAAAATGTTCTGGTTTAACTCTTGTAAATTATTATTTATTTTTATGTGCGACTTTATATGTTCCAAAAATTTCTGAAACGTAATCTGTGATTCCAAATTTTCTGATCGTATTATGTGTATTCTACTTAATGCGTCTGCATTTGAATTTTGTTTTCCAGGTTTAAATATTATTTCATAATCGTATTCTTCTAGTTTTAAACGCCATCTAATTAATTTTGATCCCGGGTCCTTGACATTAAATAACCATGTTAAGGGTCGATGATCTGTATATATTTTAAATTTTCTACCATAAAGATAAGGTCTGAAATGTTTAGTTGCCCAAATAATTGCACATAATTCTTTTTCTATTGTTGAATAATTTTGCTCTGCTCGGCTTAAGGTTTTACTTGCATATGCTATGGGTTTATCTTTTATAATAGTTCCTTGTGAAAGAAGTGCGCCAACGGCTGCGTTACTAGCGTCTGTTGTTAATACAAATTCTTCTTTAAAATTTGGATAAATCAAAATAGGGTCAGTAGTTAAAATTGTTTTCAATATTTCAAATGAATTCTGTTGTAAGCTTGTCCAATTAAATTTTGAACACAATTGATTTTATTAGGATCTGGTTTTACACTATCTTCTGTTATTACATGACCAAGATAATTTACTTCTTTTCGTAAAAATTCACATTTACCAGGGTGCAAAAGTAATTTATGTATCTGTTATCTTGAAAGTATTTCAGTTAATTTATTATTGTGATTTTCTAAAGAGTTTGCATAAATAACAATGTCATCTAGATATACAAAACATTTTAATCCTTGCAATCCTGTCAGTACGTTATTCATGAGACGTTGGAAGGTAGCAGAGGCATTTTTAAGGCCAAATGGCATACGAATGTATTCGTAGTGTCCAAAAGGAGTACTAAATGCTGTTTTACATGCATCGTTAGAGTTCATTGGTATTTGATAGAAACCTGAGGCAAGGTCAAGTGTTGTGAAATATTTACTATTACCAAGTTGATCTAGGATTTCGGAAATGTTTGGTAAAGGATAAGCATCACCAATGGTATTATCGTTAATCTTTCTATAATCAATAACTATTCGCCATTTTTGTTTTCCATTGTGATCAATTTTCTTTGGAACAACCCACAAAGGTGCGTTCCATGGAGATTCTGAATTCTGAATTATGCTTTTATTTAACATATCTTGTACTTGTGAATTAACTTCTTCTATATGAATTTCTGGATAACGATATTGTTTAACAGCTATAGGGGTTTCATTCGACAAATTAATATTATGCATAACTGAATCTGTTCCTGGAAAACTATCTCCCGGTAAATAAAATAGATCATTAAATTCTTTGCAAATTTCTAATAAGGATTCCTTTTCTTCAATATTTAAGTGTTGAACACGGACCTGACTCTCTAGTAATTCTATACGCTTAGCATTTGTGTTAATTAAGTTTCTGTTGGCTCTTGACTCTTTTATCGTGCTCATATTACGTGTCTTTAAATTGTTTTCTACTTCTGTATTTATTTTCTCAATTTCGGTAGGTTTTATGCCGGGTTTATACAGAAAAAATTAACGCTACATTTAACATTAACGCTACATTTAAGGCTAAGAAAAAGATAAACACCATGTTAACCAATGTTGTCGTTTATACTGAATTTAAGACTACATTTCTTTTTAACGCTAAGCCAACAAGTTGACCAACTTCTATCTTTCTTACTAAGAGAGATGAACAAAACCTCGTTCTTTTTTTGCCTAAGATCAGTTCAGTTTGAAAAACGCATCTGCGCAAGCGTGACCGGGTGTACATGTGTTGACAAGCACAACATGTCAGAACAGTTTCGTGCTCTTTTTGCATTGGCTTTTGTTAACCTGCTATATTGTTGTTTAGTATTGTTATTTTAACATAATGGACGGTGAATTGATTGATAATGTCAAAAATACGCTATATTGTATGATAAGCGATGTGTAGGCTTCCGCAATAAAACTGGTAAAGAAAATACATGGAGAAGTGTTTCCGAAGTCAGGGGGCTAAAAGGTATGTAATATGCAACTATATATTTTTGTTAAAAGTTAAAATAGGACGATGTTGTAATTTTAAATATATTCTAGTTCCAGAGTGTGAATCCTGGTGAGCGACTTTGCGGTCTCGCTGTGCGACTGAGAGACGCCTCGACGGCAAGGAAGCTTCGGGATCTGCGGCTCCAATGTGTTTGGATGAACCGAATGGACCCGTTAGCCACGTCGAAGTGACCGAAATACTTAGACGTGAACAGAGGAAAAAACTATTCGAGTTATCTGCAGATGCAAGCATCGAAGGTGCATGCCTGTCGTTGGTAGAATACTATAGTGCCAAAAGGACCGAAGAGGACTCCGACATATTTAGAAAAAGCGTCGCCAAACTCGAAGAAACGTAGGCAAAAGAAAATTATGGATATAGGATTTGGGGTGGACAGCGAGTAAATTATATAAATATATTAGTTAAATACTTTTTATTATATTGTTTTATTTAAAAATATTTCCAGTTCCTTTTCCTATTTTCCGCAAACACAATTCACATTTGTTATATACGACTTTGGTAGGTACTGAGGTTAGCATAAGTTGAAATAACTTCTAAATAAGTTATATTAATGTATTGAACCAAAATAATATAACTAAAATACAGTCATTTTAATTTAATAGTCTTTCGGCATAGAATCTTGTTCGATAAGAGATTTTTGCCATGGTACTGAACCAAAATAACTAGCCAAATGTTCTCTGTAAAAACGTTCCGAATCCATTTTTATTTAAAAGAAATAAAAACCACTATATGTATCACAAAAGGAAAAATGTTTTCGCAAATCATAAAAGTATAGCCTCAAAAAACATGTTCACACTAGCAAATGTCAAATACGGAAACCATTATGCGCATGCGTTAATCTAGCAAATGTCAAATACGGAAACCATTATGCGCATGCGTTAATTTTGTTAGCTTAGCTGTATAAACGACAGTTTTTCTTGTTAGTAAAATGCAGCGTTAAATGTAGCGTTAATGTTAAATGTAGCGCTAATTTTTTCTGTATAAACCCACCATTAGAATGATGGATTTCTTTTTTTCGTTAATATTTAGTATACTCGTAATTGCTCTTGAATTCTTGACTTTAACTAAACTCTCGCTTAAATATATGCCATTTTCTAGTTCAATTCTATTAATTATGCCTGCTGTGACATTTTGAGCATTAGAAATAGAAATAGACACAAAAATTTCTGATCGCGGCGGAATTATAATTTCGTTTAAATTAGTAATAATATACTGAGTTTCTGATAAAATTAATTTACGACTTTCGTAACAAATTTTCGCATTTACTTTCCTGAAAAATTCATTCCCTAAAATTCCATCTTGGGTAATAGGGAAATTGTCTGGAACAACATGGAATTTATGCTTTTGGGTATTAGACTCATTTGGAATAGTTAAATAGGTAGCTCCTAAGGTTGGTTTGGAGACTGCTCCGGAAATTCCTTTCAAGTTTAAAATCTCATCAACATTTACCATTATTTCATTTCTTAAACATTTTACTTTAATTTTATTAATATCTGAACCTGTGTCAATTAAAAACTTATTTATCTTTTCTTGGTTCTCGGGAATATGTATTTGAACGTTATTAGTGATCGTGTCATCAATAGTATAGATTTTAGAATCTTTTGGGTGGAACGTAAATTTTCGGCTGGCCTCAACGCTACGTTCGCGCGAGAGGTGCTCGGGAAGTTTAAATGGTTTGAGTTTTGATTTGCGTTTCGCGAATTTACATTATTATACTGATTTAGAGAATTTTTAAATTTTAATTTACGACATTCTTCTATTAGATGTCCTGGCTTTTTGCAATAGCGGCATTCTTTCTTTTGATTATAATTTTGATTTACGGTATTAATTGGTTCCGTTTTGAATCTAGGCTTAATTTTTTGATCATATTTATTCGAACGACAGTTCGTAGAAATGTGACCGAATTTATTACATGTAAAACATTTTTTATTTGAGTTAGCAATTTGTGAATTGACGTTATATTATTTATTATTTTCCAATCTACTTAGTATTTCGCGTTCTTCTGCTAATGCTAAATCGAATGCGTCTTCTAAGATGTTAGGTTTCTGTGATTTTACTAATGTTATTAAAGGTTCTTTCAATCCTGTTATAAAGACATTTAAAGTTTGTCTTCTAATCAGTTTTTCGCATGCGGCAATTTCTATTTGGGACATATCATGATCAATGGAATTTAATAACTTATCCATACAATTTTCAATTGTATTAGAGTACGAACTAACTGTTTCTTCGCGATTTTGTCTGCAAGAATGGAGTTCTAACTCCTATTGTCCTTGTGATCTCTTTTCTGAATAAGTATAAGTATAAGTAATTCTCAAGATGGTTTTTGAGTGCTTCCCAACTATCAAATTCACAATTCTGACTAAGTATTTTTGCTCTACCTGTGATCTTTGTTTTAATTATTTCGAACAAAATTATTTTATCCTCTCCCGATACTAATTTAAGTGCGATTTCCGAATTGTCTATAAACTCTCTTAATTTGTTTCTCTCTCCATCAAATTTTATTAAGCATTTCTCTCCAATTTCTAATTTTACGGGTGCCATGATTGAAGTTACTGTGCGATTGGATAAATCTAACACTGAATATTCTGGTTCACTTTCACTTTCACTTGAAGACAATGACGGGTAAATTTGTGGCATTAAATAAGGTTTACTTACAGTTTATACATTTGGGTAGTAAGGTTCTGAATGGTTGACGAATGCTCTGAAGGTTCTGCGAAGATTCTGAAGGCTCTGGATGCTCTGGCGGCTCTGATGGTTCTGAAGGTTCTGGATTTTTGCGAAAGCTCTGAAGGTTCTGAAGGTTCTGGATTTCTGCAAAGATTCTGGATGCTCTGAAGGTTCTGGATTGCTGGAGGCTGCATGCTCGACGAGTGCTTTTAATTTTTGGATATATATATATATATTTTCTCGATTTTCACAATTTTACGTGGTTAATTAATTTCACTGTTTTTACTGGCTTTTACTCTTGAACCATCCCACTTCTGACACCAAATTTTATGTGTTGAACTTCTGTATTCACCGGGTAAAATTATATTATTTTTGTTTAGGTGAGGTTCTTTTTGGTTTTAAATGATGAGAACCAACGAGTAAATTTAACCCTTTATTTTACTAGTGAATTTAATACAGATTATATATATATATATATCTAAATTTTAATGTTAAATATTGTGTGTCTGTCTGACACTACTTCCGCGACTTTACTGTACTGTACTGCACTCTCTGATTTTTGTATGTCTTGGATGAATTTATAAATTCTGATTTCCGCTGGAACGTGGGATTTGCAAGTTAGCGTTTTATGTTAAAGTTAAAAAGTGCTTAGATTTTAGCGCGTGTAGACAGACATGAACTTCTATTTCTTATACTAGGTAATGCCTAGTATACGAAATATGATAATCTAAATAAAATTTGTCTATACTACTTATTAATTTTTTTTATAACAATTATAATAAATGGAGTTCATAACAATAGTAATCTGTTTAAAAATTTACTTAATCTGTAAGTTGGGGAATCAATACCACTGACAATAGGGCGTAAGGGATATTGATCTTTATGTAATTTAATTAGTCCATAAATCCTCGGAGAAACAGCATTGTTAATGTTAACTATGTTGCTTTTTTGTATTATTGTCAATGTAGCTTAGATAATGTAATTTTTTAATCAGATAGTTATTTTTGTTCTGTATTTTTATCGTAGGATCATTTAATATTTTTTCATAAACACATGTGTCAAGTAATAGGGAGTCCATTTTATCTTGGTATTCCTTTTTTGTTATGGCCACCGTTTTGTTCGTTATATCAGCTTTAAATATTAAAATATTGACTCTGATCTTGTTTTAATGGAACGGAGTTCGGTTTTAAAGGTAGTTACCAAACTATTCCCGATTCCTTATTTTTGATAAAAAAATATAAATAAATAAATGCCGATGTTGTTGGGTTCTTTGTGGGATAATTAATAATTTTAATACAGATAGAACCGAATTATATTCATAGAATACTATTATTTATATTAATTAAATTTAAATGTTACAAAAAAGTATAAAAAATATAATTGCTTACCTTCTTTCACACAAAATAAAAACATAGTACTTGGAATGAACGGGCTTCTCACACCGCGAGTTTTATTTTAATTAAATTGTTAAATTTCCAAAAAAAAAATTTAATGAATTTAAATTAACAAAATTTTGCACGAAACCTTTCTATTTTTTTAAACCGACCAAATAAAAAGCACTTTTATTAAACAACAATAAAATTATACGTTAGACCAAAAATTGAACTTGACTGCTAATCGAGTGCCACCCGTCTGACCATTGGTTTTCGAGCGCCTCTTCGCTAAGCCTGCGCGTAACAATTGTTTTTTGTAAAGATAAGTGCCCGAGCCCATTACATTCTCGCTCAGGTGAACCCTGGGGGCCTATTCTGTGCCACTTTGCCATATGGCAAACCTATCAAGTGTTGCAAAGTTGTTACTGCCATCTAGCGTGCGTTTTAAAAACAGAGCTATATGACCTCCCCACTCTCCGGATAAGTGAATCAACACTAGGCTTGCTGTTGATCAGGCCTGTCCGACTCAAGCTTTTGACACTTCTAATAGTGACTGGAAAGTTGTAGATGGCACTGACAATCAGTAGTGCTCGTCATGATGTTCATGGCCCAACCAGTACGAATATTTTAACGCGACAATATCTAAATATAGTTGCATTATAGTTTTGTTATTTGTATTTCCAAAAATTTTGAAGGATAATTTTTATTTATTTTAAATTGAATGACGCAATAACCATTTAACGTAAAATCAAATTAATATAACTTTAAAGTAAAAATATAAATTTTTGTGGTATTTGTAGTGGGAAATCATAGGGGTTAAAAGCAATACACAAAATTATTTCTTATATATATTTAGTTTATGCAATGTTTTGCCAATGTATTTTCTTTTTGATCTGCATTTAAGAACACACAATTACGCTCTAAACGTACTTTTAGAAAAATAAAAATAATTTTAGACATTATTTTTAATTTGTGCTCTTGGCACGGGAATCGCAGTTTTTTGGAAGTAATTAAATCATTTAAAACCCGATCGCGGTACAACAATTGGGCATTTTAAATATGACGTAATGAAACTAAGGAACCAAAAGAATAGGTCTAATTAGGTTATGTTTTGGCTTTTCGATCACTATTGGTTGTCAGAGCCATCTACAATTTTTTAGTCAGCGAGCAAATCTTGTCAACAATGGACATGGAAAGTGATTACGTCACATCGGCCATTGTGTTAAGGTAGGTCGCGGTTCACTTTCCAAACAACTTTTTAGTCTCGTTTGTTTAACATTGCTCGCCAATATTATTCGTTTTTTTGATTTAACTACAAATAAATTTCGATTTATTTTGAAGGTAAGTCAAGCCTATTCTGTGCCACTTTGCCATATGGCAAACCTATCAAGTTTTGCAAAGTTATTAGTGCCATCAAAACAGGGCTATATGACGTCACCGATTTTGATAAGTCCCCCCACTCTCTGGATAAGTGAATCAACACTAGGCTTGCTGTTGATACACGGTAGACCTGTTGCTAGTTTGAATATCTTTTCGCGGTTTTCCAAATATATATTGTTGTTAGGAGCTCAACATAATTTGTTGGTGAGTTATATAATAAATTAAAGGAAATTTTAGTTTTGTGAGACATCTTTTCGATATATATGATATATTTAGTAGTTGACACATGATGAAGCTTATTGAATTAAATTAATTAATTATATGTTGTAGTTCTATGGTGGCAAACGGGACAAGAAAGCCGACGAGGTTATATTGAACGCTATTTCTAAACAAATCGACGAAAATAAATATCGGCTCTTTTCAGAGCCACCAATTTTTATTTAAAAGGAATTGTGTTTATATTATTTGTAGAAATGGAGGTATACAGAAAATTGAAATAATTTAAATCCCTTTCTATAAAAAAATTGTTTTCGATTTGCCAACTTAATTATAATCCCTGTTCAACATCTTAAATACTCTAGGATATCAAAATGTCTTGTTATTGCGGTTATTTTATAGATGGCAGCACCCTACTTTGGCTACGTCATCAACTTTGCAACACTTGATATGGCAAAGTGGCACAGAATAGGCCCCCTGGTTCATTACATTGTTAACAATTTTTTTTGTGATATTGTAGTCCTTAATTATGTTTTTCTGTGGTTGTGTTTGAAATTTATTATTATTATTAATGATGTTCGTAAATTCTGCTCTAAGTGTATTTTTTATATCACTGTTATTCGTCTGTGAGACAATGAGTTCGAAATCGGCTATTAAATCAAACAAGGGCATGTCGTTTATGGTATGAGGAATACACTTTAATATTAGATTACAAGAACATAAAATAAACTCGGAAAATAACGCTACAAAACAGATTAAATGTGTCCTAGTAGAACACTGCCTTACAAAACAACACACTTTTAATTTTAAAGACACTAAAATAATTAAAAAGAGAAAAATGTACATAAAAGATTATCGTTTGAAATGTTACATATAGCAAAGGATAAAAATAATATTAATATGCAAACGGATATTGACAACTTGTCTGTAATGTATTATAACGTTTGTCATAAATATAATACACTAAATTAGAACTAATAAACTACATAAAAGCCAAAAAACACTACTGAAAATATACTAATAACTATATATTAACAAGAAACAATTGGTTACTAATTAAGTAAGAACAATTAGATCCAAATGAAAAAAGTAGCCATGTTTGCTTAAAATTTTTTTTTAAAATAGCTGTGATAATTTTTATATTTTATTGACTTATTTATTTATTTATTGTTTTAATTACGGTGAAGATTATTAACAACATGACTGTCTATTTTATTATAATAACAAACTATAACTTTTAGAAAAAATGTAAGTATTGGTTGTATAATCTGGACATAATTTGTATTTTATATAAGTATAAGCTACTATAATTGAGTGTGTGATCCTTTGTAGTCTCCTGATGAAGACAACTGTGTTTGTCGAAATTATTATTTAGTATTTACTTTCTTATACGCAGTATAAGTAAGTGTTGTAATCATAAAAAAAATTTAACTCGAGATCTTAACGGAAATATACGTTTTGACCTTCTCTTTATCGATTCCGACTATTTTTGGAATGACGTCCGTCTGTGTGTGTGTGTGTGTGTGCGCGTGTGTGTGTGTGTGCATCTGTATTTGTGTGTATGTGAGCGCTCTACCGCCTAAACGGCTGAAGGGAAATTTTAAACTTAAGATTTGTATGTGCCTGGCAACAAAACCTATTATTATTGAAAAAAATATATGCTCATATTACGTGTCTTTAAATTGTTTTCTACTTCTGTATTTATTTTCTCAATTTCGGTAGGTTTTATGCCGGGTTTATACAGAAAAAATTAACGCTACATTTAACATTAACGCTACATTTAAGGCTAAGAAAAAGATAAACACCATGTTAACCAATGTTGTCGTTTATACTGAATTTAAGACTACATTTCTTTTTAACGCTAAGCCAACAAGTTGACCAACTTCTATCTTTCTTACTGAGAGAGATGAACAAAACCTCGTTCTTTCTTTCCCTAAGATCAGTTCAGTTTGAAAAACGCATCTGCGCAAGCGTGACCGGGTGTACATGTGTTGACAAGCACAACATGTCAGAACAGTTTCGTGCTCTTTTTGCATTGGCTTTTGTTAACCTGCTATATTGTTGTTTAGTATTGTTATTTTAACATAATGGACGGTGAATTGATTGATAGTGTCAAAAATACGCTATATTGTATGATAAGCGATGAGTAGGCTTCCGCAATAAAACTGGTAAAGAAAATACATGGAGAAGTGTTTCCGAAGTCAGGGGGCTAAAAGGTATGTAATATGCAACTATATATTTTTGTTAAAAGTTAAAATAGGACGATGTTGTAATTTTAAATATATTCTAGTTCCAGAGTGTGAATCCTGGTGAGCGACTTTGCGGTCTCGCTGTGCGACTGAGAGACGCCTCGACGGCAAGGAAGCTTCGGGATCTGCGGCTCCAATGTGTTTGGATGAACCGAATGGACCCGTTAGCCACGTCGAAGTGACCGAAATACTTAGACGTGAACAGAGGAAAAAACTATTCGAGTTATCTGCAGATGCAAGCATCGAAGGTGCATGCCTGTCGTTGGTAGAATACTATAGTGCCAAAAGGACCGAAGAGGACTCCGACATATTTAGAAAAAGCGTCGCCAAACTCGAAGAAACGTAGGCAAAAGAAAATTATGGATATAGGATTTGGGGTGGACAGCGAGTAAATTATATAAATATATTAGTTAAATACTTTTTATTATATTGTTTTATTTAAAAATATTTCCAGTTCCTTTTCCTATTTTCCGCAAACACAATTCACATTTGTTATATACGACTTTGGTAGGTACTGAGGTTAGCATAAGTTGAAATAACTTCTAAATAAGCTATATTAATGTATTGAACCAAAATAATATAACTAAAATACAGTCATTTTAATTTAATAGTCTTTCGGCATAGAATCTTGTTCGATAAGAGATTTTTGCCATGGTACTGAACCAAAATAACTAGCCAAATGTTCTCTGTAAAAACGTTCCGAATCCATTTTTATTTAAAAGAAATAAAAACCACTATATGTATCACAAAAGGAAAAATGTTTTCGCAAATCATAAAAGTATAGCCTCAAAAAACATGTTCACACTAGCAAATGTCAAATACGGAAACCATTATGCGCATGCGTTAATTTTGTTAGCTTAGCTGTATAAACGACAGTTTTTCTTGTTAGTAAAATGCAGCGTTAAATGTAGCGTTAATGTTAAATGTAGCGCTAATTTTTTCTGTATAAACCCACCATTAGAATGATGGATTTCTTTTTTTCGTTAATATTTAGTATACTCGTAATTGCTCTTGAATTCTTGACTTTAACTAAACTCTCGCTTAAATATATGCCATTTTCTAGTTCAATTCTATTAATTATGCCTGCTGTGACATTTTGAGCATTAGAAATAGAAATAGACACAAAAATTTCTGATCGCGGCGGAATTATAATTTCGTTTAAATTAGTAATAATATACTGAGTTTCTGATAAAATTAATTTACGACTTTCGTAACAAATTTTCGCATTTACTTTCCTGAAAAATTCATTCCCTAAAATTCCATCTTGGGTAATAGGGAAATTGTCTGGAACAACATGGAATTTATGCTTTTGGGTATTAGACTCATTTGGAATAGTTAAATAGGTAGCTCCTAAGGTTGGTTTGGAGACTGCTCCGGAAATTCCTTTCAAGTTTAAAATCTCATCAACATTTACCATTATTTCATTTCTTAAACATTTTACTTTAATTTTATTAATATCTGAACCTGTGTCAATTAAAAACTTATTTATCTTTTCTTGGTTCTCGGGAATATGTATTTGAACGTTATTAGTGATCGTGTCATCAATAGTATAGATTTTAGAATCTTTTGGGTGGAACGTAAATTTTCGGCTGGCCTCAACGCTACGTTCGCGCGAGAGGTGCTCGGGAAGTTTAAATGGTTTGAGTTTTGATTTGCGTTTCGCGAATTTACATTATTATACTGATTTAGAGAATTTTTAAATTTTAATTTACGACATTCTTCTATTAGATGTCCTGGCTTTTTGCAATAGCGGCATTCTTTCTTTTGATTATAATTTTGATTTACGGTATTAATTGGTTCCGTTTTGAATCTAGGCTTAATTTTTTGATCATATTTATTCGAACGACAGTTCGTAGAAATGTGACCGAATTTATTACATGTAAAACATTTTTTATTTGAGTTAGCAATTTGTGAATTGACGTTATATTATTTATTATTTTCCAATCTACTTAGTATTTCGCGTTCTTCTGCTAATGCTAAATCGAATGCGTCTTCTAAGATGTTAGGTTTCTGTGATTTTACTAATGTTATTAAAGGTTCTTTCAATCCTGTTATAAAGACATTTAAAGTTTGTCTTCTAATCAGTTTTTCGCATGCGGCAATTTCTATTTGGGACATATCATGATCAATGGAATTTAATAACTTATCCATACAATTTTCAATTGTATTAGAGTACGAACTAACTGTTTCTTCGCGATTTTGTCTGCAAGAATGGAGTTCTAACTCCTATTGTCCTTGTGATCTCTTTTCTGAATAAGTATAAGTATAAGTAATTCTCAAGATGGTTTTTGAGTGCTTCCCAACTATCAAATTCACAATTCTGACTAAGTATTTTTGCTCTACCTGTGATCTTTGTTTTAATTATTTCGAACAAAATTATTTTATCCTCTCCCGATACTAATTTAAGTGCGATTTCCGAATTGTCTATAAACTCTCTTAATTTGTTTCTCTCTCCATCAAATTTTATTAAGGATTTCTCTCCAATTTCTAATTTTACGGGTGCCATGATTGAAGTTACTGTGCGATTGGATAAATCTAACACTGAATATTCTGGTTCACTTTCACTTTCACTTGAAGACAATGACGGGTAAATTTGTGGCATTAAATAAGGTTTACTTACAGTTTATACATTTGGGTAGTAAGGTTCTGAATGGTTGACGAATGCTCTGAAGGTTCTGCGAAGATTCTGAAGGCTCTGGATGCTCTGGCGGCTCTGATGGTTCTGAAGGTTCTGGATTTTTGCGAAAGCTCTGAAGGTTCTGAAGGTTCTGGATTTCTGCAAAGATTCTGGATGCTCTGAAGGTTCTGGATTGCTGGAGGCTGCATGCTCGACGAGTGCTTTTAATTTTTGGATATATATATATATATTTTCTCGATTTTCACAATTTTACGTGGTTAATTAATTTCACTGTTTTTACTGGCTTTTACTCTTGAACCATCCCACTTCTGACACCAAATTTTATGTGTTGAACTTCTGTATTCACCGGGTAAAATTATATTATTTTTGTTTAGGTGAGGTTCTTTTTGGTTTTAAATGATGAGAACCAACGAGTAAATTTAACCCTTTATTTTACTAGTGAATTTAATACAGATTATATATATATATATCTAAATTTTAATGTTAAATATTGTGTGTCTGTCTGACACTACTTCCGCGACTTTACTGTACTGTACTGCACTCTCTGATTTTTGTATGTCTTGGATGAATTTATAAATTCTGATTTCCGCTGGAACGTGGGATTTGCAAGTTAGCGTTTTATGTTAAAGTTAAAAAGTGCTTAGATTTTAGCGCGTGTAGACAGACATGAACTTCTATTTCTTATACTAGGTAATGCCTAGTATACGAAATATGATAATCTAAATAAAATTTGTCTATACTACTTATTAATTTTTTTTATAACAATTATAATAAATGGAGTTCATAACAATAGTAATCTGTTTAAAAATTTACTTAATCTGTAAGTTGGGGAATCAATACCACTGACAATAGGGCGTAAGGGATATTGATCTTTATGTAATTTAATTAGTCCATAAATCCTCGGAGAAACAGCATTGTTAATGTTAACTATGTTGCTTTTTTGTATTATTGTCAATGTAGCTTAGATAATGTAATTTTTTAATCAGATAGTTATTTTTGTTCTGTATTTTTATCGTAGGATCATTTAATATTTTTTCATAAACACATGTGTCAAGTAATAGGGAGTCCATTTTATCTTGGTATTCCTTTTTTGTTATGGCCACCGTTTTGTTCGTTTTATCAGCTTTAAATATTAAAATATTGACTCTGATCTTGTTTTAATGGAACGGAGTTCGGTTTTAAAGGTAGTTACCAAACTATTCCCGATTCCTTATTTTTGATAAAAAAATATAAATAAATAAATGCCGATGTTGTTGGGTTCTTTGTGGGATAATTAATAATTTTAATACAGATAGAACCGAATTATATTCATAGAATACTATTATTTATATTAATTAAATTTAAATGTTACAAAAAAGTATAAAAAATATAATTGCTTACCTTCTTTCACACAAAATAAAAACATAGTACTTGGAATGAACGGGCTTCTCACACCGCGAGTTTTATTTTAATTAAATTGTTAAATTTCCAAAAAAAAAATTTAATGAATTTAAATTAACAAAATTTTGCACGAAACCTTTCTATTTTTTTAAACCGACCAAATAAAAAGCACTTTTATTAAACAACAATAAAATTATACGTTAGACCAAAAATTGAACTTGACTGCTAATCGAGTGCCACCCGTCTGACCATTGGTTTTCGAGCGCCTCTTCGCTAAGCCTTCGCGTAACAATTGTTTTTTGTAAAGATAAGTGCCCGAGCCCATTACATTCTCGCTCAGGTGAACCCTGGGGGCCTATTCTGTGCCACTTTGCCATATGGCAAACCTATCAAGTGTTGCAAAGTTGTTACTGCCATCTAGCGTGCGTTTTAAAAACAGAGCTATATGACCTCCCCACTCTCCGGATAAGTGAATCAACACTAGGCTTGCTGTTGATCAGGCCTGTCCGACTCAAGCTTTTGACACTTCTAATAGTGACTGGAAAGTTGTAGATGGCACTGACAATCAGTAGTGCTCGTCATGATGTTCATGGCCCAACCAGTACGAATATTTTAACGCGACAATATCTAAATATAGTTGCATTATAGTTTTGTTATTTGTATTTCCAAAAATTTTGAAGGATAATTTTTATTTATTTTAAATTGAATGACGCAATAACCATTTAACGTAAAATCAAATTAATATAACTTTAAAGTAAAAATATAAATTTTTGTGGTATTTGTAGTGGGAAATCATAGGGGTTAAAAGCAATACACAAAATTATTTCTTATATATATTTAGTTTATGCAATGTTTTGCCAATGTATTTTCTTTTTGATCTGCATTTAAGAACACACAATTACGCTCTAAACGTACTTTTAGAAAAATAAAAATAATTTTAGACATTATTTTTAATTTGTGCTCTTGGCACGGGAATCGCAGTTTTTTGGAAGTAATTAAATCATTTAAAACCCGATCGCGGTACAACAATTGGGCATTTTAAATATGACGTAATGAAACTAAGGAACCAAAAGAATAGGTCTAATTAGGTTATGTTTTGGCTTTTCGATCACTATTGGTTGTCAGAGCCATCTACAATTTTTTAGTCAGCGAGCAAATCTTGTCAACAATGGACATGGAAAGTGATTACGTCACATCGGCCATTGTGTTAAGGTAGGTCGCGGTTCACTTTCCAAACAACTTTTTAGTCTCGTTTGTTTAACATTGCTCGCCAATATTATTCGTTTTTTTGATTTAACTACAAATAAATTTCGATTTATTTTGAAGGTAAGTCAAGCCTATTCTGTGCCACTTTGCCATATGGCAAACCTATCAAGTTTTGCAAAGTTATTAGTGCCATCAAAACAGGGCTATATGACGTCACCGATTTTGATAAGTCCCCCCACTCTCTGGATAAGTGAATCAACACTAGGCTTGCTGTTGATACACGGTAGACCTGTTGCTAGTTTGAATATCTTTTCGCGGTTTTCCAAATATATATTGTTGTTAGGAGCTCAACATAATTTGTTGGTGAGTTATATAATAAATTAAAGGAAATTTTAGTTTTGTGAGACATCTTTTCGATATATATGATATATTTAGTAGTTGACACATGATGAAGCTTATTGAATTAAATTAATTAATTATATGTTGTAGTTCTATGGCGGCAAAGGGGACAAGAAAGCCGACGAGGTTATATTGAACGGTATTTCTAAACAAATCGACGAAAATAAATATCGGCTCTTTTCAGAGCCACCAATTTTTATTTAAAAGGAATTGTGTTTATATTATTTGTAGAAATGGAGGTATACAGAAAATTGAAATAATTTAAATCCCTTTCTATAAAAAAATTGTTTTCGATTTGCCAACTTAATTATAATCCCTGTTCAACATCTTAAATACTCTAGGATATCAAAATGTCTTGTTATTGCGGTTATTTTATAGATGGCAGCACCCTACTTTGGCTACGTCATCAACTTTGCAACACTTGATATGGCAAAGTGGCACAGAATAGGCCCCCTGGTTCATTACATTGTTAACAATTTTTTTTGTGATATTGTAGTCCTTAATTATGTTTTTCTGTGGTTGTGTTTGAAATTTATTATTATTATTAATGATGTTTGTAAATTCTGCTCTAAGTGTATTTTTTATATCACTGTTATTCGTCTGTGAGACAATGAGTTCGAAATCGGCTATTAAATCAAACAAGGGCATGTCGTTTATGGTATGAGGAATACACTTTAATATTAGATTACAAGAACATAAAATAAACTCGGAAAATAACGCTACAAAACAGATTAAATGTGTCCTAGTAGAACACTGCCTTACAAAACAACACACTTTTAATTTTAAAGACACTAAAATAATTAAAAAGAGAAAAATGTACATAAAAGATTATCGTTTGAAATGTTACATATAGCAAAGGATAAAAATAATATTAATATGCAAACGGATATTGACAACTTGTCTGTAATGTATTATAACGTTTGTCATAAATATAATACACTAAATTAGAACTAATAAACTACATAAAAGCCAAAAAACACTACTGAAAATATACTAATAACTATATATTAACAAGAAACAATTGGTTACTAATTAAGTAAGAACAATTAGATCCAAATGAAAAAAGTAGCCATGTTTGCTTAAAATTTTTTTTTAAAATAGCTGTGATAATTTTTATATTTTATTGACTTATTTATTTATTTATTGTTTTAATTACGGTGAAGATTATTAACAACATGACTGTCTATTTTATTATAATAACAAACTATAACTTTTAGAAAAAATGTAAGTATTGGTTGTATAATCTGGACATAATTTGTATTTTATATAAGTATAAGCTACTATAATTGAGTGTGTGATCCTTTGTAGTCTCCTGATGAAGACAACTGTGTTTGTCGAAATTATTATTTAGTATTTACTTTCTTATACGCAGTATAAGTAAGTGTTGTAATCATAAAAAAAATTTAACTCGAGATCTTAACGGAAATATACGTTTTGACCTTCTCTTTATCGATTCCGACTATTTTTGGAATGACGTCCGTCTGTGTGTGTGTGTGTGTGTGTGCGCGTGTGTGTGTGTGTGCATCTGTATTTGTGTGTATGTGAGCGCTCTACCGCCTAAACGGCTGAAGGGAAATTTTAAACTTAAGATTTGTATGTGCCTGGCAACAAAACCTATTATTATTGAAAAAAATATATGCTCATATTACGTGTCTTTAAATTGTTTTCTACTTCTGTATTTATTTTCTCAATTTCGGTAGGTTTTATGCCGGGTTTATACAGAAAAAATTAACGCTACATTTAACATTAACGCTACATTTAAGGCTAAGAAAAAGATAAACACCATGTTAACCAATGTTGTCGTTTATACTGAATTTAAGACTACATTTCTTTTTAACGCTAAGCCAACAAGTTGACCAACTTCTATCTTTCTTACTGAGAGAGATGAACAAAACCTCGTTCTTTCTTTCCCTAAGATCAGTTCAGTTTGAAAAACGCATCTGCGCAAGCGTGACCGGGTGTACATGTGTTGACAAGCACAACATGTCAGAACAGTTTCGTGCTCTTTTTGCATTGGCTTTTGTTAACCTGCTATATTGTTGTTTAGTATTGTTATTTTAACATAATGGACGGTGAATTGATTGATAGTGTCAAAAATACGCTATATTGTATGATAAGCGATGAGTAGGCTTCCGCAATAAAACTGGTAAAGAAAATACATGGAGAAGTGTTTCCGAAGTCAGGGGGCTAAAAGGTATGTAATATGCAACTATATATTTTTGTTAAAAGTTAAAATAGGACGATGTTGTAATTTTAAATATATTCTAGTTCCAGAGTGTGAATCCTGGTGAGCGACTTTGCGGTCTCGCTGTGCGACTGAGAGACGCCTCGACGGCAAGGAAGCTTCGGGATCTGCGGCTCCAATGTGTTTGGATGAACCGAATGGACCCGTTAGCCACGTCGAAGTGACCGAAATACTTAGACGTGAACAGAGGAAAAAACTATTCGAGTTATCTGCAGATGCAAGCATCGAAGGTGCATGCCTGTCGTTGGTAGAATACTATAGTGCCAAAAGGACCGAAGAGGACTCCGACATATTTAGAAAAAGCGTCGCCAAACTCGAAGAAACGTAGGCAAAAGAAAATTATGGATATAGGATTTGGGGTGGACAGCGAGTAAATTATATAAATATATTAGTTAAATACTTTTTATTATATTGTTTTATTTAAAAATATTTCCAGTTCCTTTTCCTATTTTCCGCAAACACAATTCACATTTGTTATATACGACTTTGGTAGGTACTGAGGTTAGCATAAGTTGAAATAACTTCTAAATAAGCTATATTAATGTATTGAACCAAAATAATATAACTAAAATACAGTCATTTTAATTTAATAGTCTTTCGGCATAGAATCTTGTTCGATAAGAGATTTTTGCCATGGTACTGAACCAAAATAACTAGCCAAATGTTCTCTGTAAAAACGTTCCGAATCCATTTTTATTTAAAAGAAATAAAAACCACTATATGTATCACAAAAGGAAAAATGTTTTCGCAAATCATAAAAGTATAGCCTCAAAAAACATGTTCACACTAGCAAATGTCAAATACGGAAACCATTATGCGCATGCGTTAATTTTGTTAGCTTAGCTGTATAAACGACAGTTTTTCTTGTTAGTAAAATGCAGCGTTAAATGTAGCGTTAATGTTAAATGTAGCGCTAATTTTTTCTGTATAAACCCACCATTAGAATGATGGATTTCTTTTTTTCGTTAATATTTAGTATACTCGTAATTGCTCTTGAATTCTTGACTTTAACTAAACTCTCGCTTAAATATATGCCATTTTCTAGTTCAATTCTATTAATTATGCCTGCTGTGACATTTTGAGCATTAGAAATAGAAATAGACACAAAAATTTCTGATCGCGGCGGAATTATAATTTCGTTTAAATTAGTAATAATATACTGAGTTTCTGATAAAATTAATTTACGACTTTCGTAACAAATTTTCGCATTTACTTTCCTGAAAAATTCATTCCCTAAAATTCCATCTTGGGTAATAGGGAAATTGTCTGGAACAACATGGAATTTATGCTTTTGGGTATTAGACTCATTTGGAATAGTTAAATAGGTAGCTCCTAAGGTTGGTTTGGAGACTGCTCCGGAAATTCCTTTCAAGTTTAAAATCTCATCAACATTTACCATTATTTCATTTCTTAAACATTTTACTTTAATTTTATTAATATCTGAACCTGTGTCAATTAAAAACTTATTTATCTTTTCTTGGTTCTCGGGAATATGTATTTGAACGTTATTAGTGATCGTGTCATCAATAGTATAGATTTTAGAATCTTTTGGGTGGAACGTAAATTTTCGGCTGGCCTCAACGCTACGTTCGCGCGAGAGGTGCTCGGGAAGTTTAAATGGTTTGAGTTTTGATTTGCGTTTCGCGAATTTACATTATTATACTGATTTAGAGAATTTTTAAATTTTAATTTACGACATTCTTCTATTAGATGTCCTGGCTTTTTGCAATAGCGGCATTCTTTCTTTTGATTATAATTTTGATTTACGGTATTAATTGGTTCCGTTTTGAATCTAGGCTTAATTTTTTGATCATATTTATTCGAACGACAGTTCGTAGAAATGTGACCGAATTTATTACATGTAAAACATTTTTTATTTGAGTTAGCAATTTGTGAATTGACGTTATATTATTTATTATTTTCCAATCTACTTAGTATTTCGCGTTCTTCTGCTAATGCTAAATCGAATGCGTCTTCTAAGATGTTAGGTTTCTGTGATTTTACTAATGTTATTAAAGGTTCTTTCAATCCTGTTATAAAGACATTTAAAGTTTGTCTTCTAATCAGTTTTTCGCATGCGGCAATTTCTATTTGGGACATATCATGATCAATGGAATTTAATAACTTATCCATACAATTTTCAATTGTATTAGAGTACGAACTAACCGTTTCTTCGCGATTTTGTCTGCAAGAATGGAGTTCTAACTCCTATTGTCCTTGTGATCTCTTTTCTGAATAAGTATAAGTATAAGTAATTCTCAAGATGGTTTTTGAGTGCTTCCCAACTATCAAATTCACAATTCTGACTAAGTATTTTTGCTCTACCTGTGATCTTTGTTTTAATTATTTCGAACAAAATTATTTTATCCTCTCCCGATACTAATTTAAGTGCGATTTCCGAATTGTCTATAAACTCTCTTAATTTGTTTCTCTCTCCATCAAATTTTATTAAGCATTTCTCTCCAATTTCTAATTTTACGGGTGCCATGATTGAAGTTACTGTGCGATTGGATAAATCTAACACTGAATATTCTGGTTCACTTTCACTTTCACTTGAAGACAATGACGGGTAAATTTGTGGCATTAAATAAGGTTTACTTACAGTTTATACATTTGGGTAGTAAGGTTCTGAATGGTTGACGAATGCTCTGAAGGTTCTGCGAAGATTCTGAAGGCTCTGGATGCTCTGGCGGCTCTGATGGTTCTGAAGGTTCTGGATTTTTGCGAAAGCTCTGAAGGTTCTGAAGGTTCTGGATTTCTGCAAAGATTCTGGATGCTCTGAAGGTTCTGGATTGCTGGAGGCTGCATGCTCGACGAGTGCTTTTAATTTTTGGATATATATATATATATTTTCTCGATTTTCACAATTTTACGTGGTTAATTAATTTCACTGTTTTTACTGGCTTTTACTCTTGAACCATCCCACTTCTGACACCAAATTTTATGTGTTGAACTTCTGTATTCACCGGGTAAAATTATATTATTTTTGTTTAGGTGAGGTTCTTTTTGGTTTTAAATGATGAGAACCAACGAGTAAATTTAACCCTTTATTTTACTAGTGAATTTAATACAGATTATATATATATATATCTAAATTTTAATGTTAAATATTGTGTGTCTGTCTGACACTACTTCCGCGACTTTACTGTACTGTACTGCACTCTCTGATTTTTGTATGTCTTGGATGAATTTATAAATTCTGATTTCCGCTGGAACGTGGGATTTGCAAGTTAGCGTTTTATGTTAAAGTTAAAAAGTGCTTAGATTTTAGCGCGTGTAGACAGACATGAACTTCTATTTCTTATACTAGGTAATGCCTAGTATACGAAATATGATAATCTAAATAAAATTTGTCTATACTACTTATTAATTTTTTTTATAACAATTATAATAAATGGAGTTCATAACAATAGTAATCTGTTTAAAAATTTACTTAATCTGTAAGTTGGGGAATCAATACCACTGACAATAGGGCGTAAGGGATATTGATCTTTATGTAATTTAATTAGTCCATAAATCCTCGGAGAAACAGCATTGTTAATGTTAACTATGTTGCTTTTTTGTATTATTGTCAATGTAGCTTAGATAATGTAATTTTTTAATCAGATAGTTATTTTTGTTCTGTATTTTTATCGTAGGATCATTTAATATTTTTTCATAAACACATGTGTCAAGTAATAGGGAGTCCATTTTATCTTGGTATTCCTTTTTTGTTATGGCCACCGTTTTGTTCGTTTTATCAGCTTTAAATATTAAAATATTGACTCTGATCTTGTTTTAATGGAACGGAGTTCGGTTTTAAAGGTAGTTACCAAACTATTCCCGATTCCTTATTTTTGATAAAAAAATATAAATAAATAAATGCCGATGTTGTTGGGTTCTTTGTGGGATAATTAATAATTTTAATACAGATAGAACCGAATTATATTCATAGAATACTATTATTTATATTAATTAAATTTAAATGTTACAAAAAAGTATAAAAAATATAATTGCTTACCTTCTTTCACACAAAATAAAAACATAGTACTTGGAATGAACGGGCTTCTCACACCGCGAGTTTTATTTTAATTAAATTGTTAAATTTCCAAAAAAAAAATTTAATGAATTTAAATTAACAAAATTTTGCACGAAACCTTTCTATTTTTTTAAACCGACCAAATAAAAAGCACTTTTATTAAACAACAATAAAATTATACGTTAGACCAAAAATTGAACTTGACTGCTAATCGAGTGCCACCCGTCTGACCATTGGTTTTCGAGCGCCTCTTCGCTAAGCCTTCGCGTAACAATTGTTTTTTGTAAAGATAAGTGCCCGAGCCCATTACATTCTCGCTCAGGTGAACCCTGGGGGCCTATTCTGTGCCACTTTGCCATATGGCAAACCTATCAAGTGTTGCAAAGTTGTTACTGCCATCTAGCGTGCGTTTTAAAAACAGAGCTATATGACCTCCCCACTCTCCGGATAAGTGAATCAACACTAGGCTTGCTGTTGATCAGGCCTGTCCGACTCAAGCTTTTGACACTTCTAATAGTGACTGGAAAGTTGTAGATGGCACTGACAATCAGTAGTGCTCGTCATGATGTTCATGGCCCAACCAGTACGAATATTTTAACGCGACAATATCTAAATATAGTTGCATTATAGTTTTGTTATTTGTATTTCCAAAAATTTTGAAGGATAATTTTTATTTATTTTAAATTGAATGACGCAATAACCATTTAACGTAAAATCAAATTAATATAACTTTAAAGTAAAAATATAAATTTTTGTGGTATTTGTAGTGGGAAATCATAGGGGTTAAAAGCAATACACAAAATTATTTCTTATATATATTTAGTTTATGCAATGTTTTGCCAATGTATTTTCTTTTTGATCTGCATTTAAGAACACACAATTACGCTCTAAACGTACTTTTAGAAAAATAAAAATAATTTTAGACATTATTTTTAATTTGTGCTCTTGGCACGGGAATCGCAGTTTTTTGGAAGTAATTAAATCATTTAAAACCCGATCGCGGTACAACAATTGGGCATTTTAAATATGACGTAATGAAACTAAGGAACCAAAAGAATAGGTCTAATTAGGTTATGTTTTGGCTTTTCGATCACTATTGGTTGTCAGAGCCATCTACAATTTTTTAGTCAGCGAGCAAATCTTGTCAACAATGGACATGGAAAGTGATTACGTCACATCGGCCATTGTGTTAAGGTAGGTCGCGGTTCACTTTCCAAACAACTTTTTAGTCTCGTTTGTTTAACATTGCTCGCCAATATTATTCGTTTTTTTGATTTAACTACAAATAAATTTCGATTTATTTTGAAGGTAAGTCAAGCCTATTCTGTGCCACTTTGCCATATGGCAAACCTATCAAGTTTTGCAAAGTTATTAGTGCCATCAAAACAGGGCTATATGACGTCACCGATTTTGATAAGTCCCCCCACTCTCTGGATAAGTGAATCAACACTAGGCTTGCTGTTGATACACGGTAGACCTGTTGCTAGTTTGAATATCTTTTCGCGGTTTTCCAAATATATATTGTTGTTAGGAGCTCAACATAATTTGTTGGTGAGTTATATAATAAATTAAAGGAAATTTTAGTTTTGTGAGACATCTTTTCGATATATATGATATATTTAGTAGTTGACACATGATGAAGCTTATTGAATTAAATTAATTAATTATATGTTGTAGTTCTATGGTGGCAAACGGGACAAGAAAGCCGACGAGGTTATATTGAACGCTATTTCTAAACAAATCGACGAAAATAAATATCGGCTCTTTTCAGAGCCACCAATTTTTATTTAAAAGGAATTGTGTTTATATTATTTGTAGAAATGGAGGTATACAGAAAATTGAAATAATTTAAATCCCTTTCTATAAAAAAATTGTTTTCGATTTGCCAACTTAATTATAATCCCTGTTCAACATCTTAAATACTCTAGGATAACAAAATGTCTTGTTATTGCGGTTATTTTATAGATGGCAGCACCCTACTTTGGCTACGTCATCAACTTTGCAACACTTGATATGGCAAAGTGGCACAGAATAGGCCCCCTGGTTCATTACATTGTTAACAATTTTTTTTGTGATATTGTAGTCCTTAATTATGTTTTTCTGTGGTTGTGTTTGAAATTTATTATTATTATTAATGATGTTCGTAAATTCTGCTCTAAGTGTATTTTTTATATCACTGTTATTCGTCTGTGAGACAATGAGTTCGAAATCGGCTATTAAATCAAACAAGGGCATGTCGTTTATGGTATGAGGAATACACTTTAATATTAGATTACAAGAACATAAAATAAACTCGGAAAATAACGCTACAAAACAGATTAAATGTGTCCTAGTAGAACACTGCCTTACAAAACAACACACTTTTAATTTTAAAGACACTAAAATAATTAAAAAGAGAAAAATGTACATAAAAGATTATCGTTTGAAATGTTACATATAGCAAAGGATAAAAATAATATTAATATGCAAACGGATATTGACAACTTGTCTGTAATGTATTATAACGTTTGTCATAAATATAATACACTAAATTAGAACTAATAAACTACATAAAAGCCAAAAAACACTACTGAAAATATACTAATAACTATATATTAACAAGAAACAATTGGTTACTAATTAAGTAAGAACAATTAGATCCAAATGAAAAAAGTAGCCATGTTTGCTTAAAATTTTTTTTTAAAATAGCTGTGATAATTTTTATATTTTATTGACTTATTTATTTATTTATTGTTTTAATTACGGTGAAGATTATTAACAACATGACTGTCTATTTTATTATAATAACAAACTATAACTTTTAGAAAAAATGTAAGTATTGGTTGTATAATCTGGACATAATTTGTATTTTATATAAGTATAAGCTACTATAATTGAGTGTGTGATCCTTTGTAGTCTCCTGATGAAGACAACTGTGTTTGTCGAAATTATTATTTAGTATTTACTTTCTTATACGCAGTATAAGTAAGTGTTGTAATCATAAAAAAAATTTAACTCGAGATCTTAACGGAAATATACGTTTTGACCTTCTCTTTATCGATTCCGACTATTTTTGGAATGACGTCCGTCTGTGTGTGTGTGTGTGTGTGCGCGTGTGTGTGTGTGTGCATCTGTATTTGTGTGTATGTGAGCGCTCTACCGCCTAAACGGCTGAAGGGAAATTTTAAACTTAAGATTTGTATGTGCCTGGCAACAAAACCTATTATTATTGAAAAAAATATATGCTCATATTACGTGTCTTTAAATTGTTTTCTACTTCTGTATTTATTTTCTCAATTTCGGTAGGTTTTATGCCGGGTTTATACAGAAAAAATTAACGCTACATTTAACATTAACGCTACATTTAAGGCTAAGAAAAAGATAAACACCATGTTAACCAATGTTGTCGTTTATACTGAATTTAAGACTACATTTCTTTTTAACGCTAAGCCAACAAGTTGACCAACTTCTATCTTTCTTACTGAGAGAGATGAACAAAACCTCGTTCTTTCTTTCCCTAAGATCAGTTCAGTTTGAAAAACGCATCTGCGCAAGCGTGACCGGGTGTACATGTGTTGACAAGCACAACATGTCAGAACAGTTTCGTGCTCTTTTTGCATTGGCTTTTGTTAACCTGCTATATTGTTGTTTAGTATTGTTATTTTAACATAATGGACGGTGAATTGATTGATAGTGTCAAAAATACGCTATATTGTATGATAAGCGATGAGTAGGCTTCCGCAATAAAACTGGTAAAGAAAATACATGGAGAAGTGTTTCCGAAGTCAGGGGGCTAAAAGGTATGTAATATGCAACTATATATTTTTGTTAAAAGTTAAAATAGGACGATGTTGTAATTTTAAATATATTCTAGTTCCAGAGTGTGAATCCTGGTGAGCGACTTTGCGGTCTCGCTGTGCGACTGAGAGACGCCTCGACGGCAAGGAAGCTTCGGGATCTGCGGCCCCAATGTGTTTGGATGAACCGAATGGACCCGTTAGCCACGTCGAAGTGACCGAAATACTTAGACGTGAACAGAGGAAAAAACTATTCGAGTCATCTGCAGATGCAAGCATCGAAGGTGCATGCCTGTCGTTGGTAGAATACTATAGTGCCAAAAGGACCGAAGAGGACTCCGACATATTTAGAAAAAGCGTCGCCAAACTCGAAGAAACGTAGGCAAAAGAAAATTATGGATATAGGATTTGGGGTGGACAGCGAGTAAATTATATAAATATATTAGTTAAATACTTTTTATTATATTGTTTTATTTAAAAATATTTCCAGTTCCTTTTCCTATTTTCCGCAAACACAATTCACATTTGTTATATACGACTTTGGTAGGTACTGAGGTTAGCATAAGTTGAAATAACTTCTAAATAAGCTATATTAATGTATTGAACCAAAATAATATAACTAAAATACAGTCATTTTAATTTAATAGTCTTTCGGCATAGAATCTTGTTCGATAAGAGATTTTTGCCATGGTACTGAACCAAAATAACTAGCCAAATGTTCTCTGTAAAAACGTTCCGAATCCATTTTTATTTAAAAGAAATAAAAACCACTATATGTATCACAAAAGGAAAAATGTTTTCGCAAATCATAAAAGTATAGCCTCAAAAAACATGTTCACACTAGCAAATGTCAAATACGGAAACCATTATGCGCATGCGTTAATTTTGTTAGCTTAGCTGTATAAACGACAGTTTTTCTTGTTAGTAAAATGCAGCGTTAAATGTAGCGTTAATGTTAAATGTAGCGCTAATTTTTTCTGTATAAACCCACCATTAGAATGATGGATTTCTTTTTTTCGTTAATATTTAGTATACTCGTAATTGCTCTTGAATTCTTGACTTTAACTAAACTCTCGCTTAAATATATGCCATTTTCTAGTTCAATTCTATTAATTATGCCTGCTGTGACATTTTGAGCATTAGAAATAGAAATAGACACAAAAATTTCTGATCGCGGCGGAATTATAATTTCGTTTAAATTAGTAATAATATACTGAGTTTCTGATAAAATTAATTTACGACTTTCGTAACAAATTTTCGCATTTACTTTCCTGAAAAATTCATTCCCTAAAATTCCATCTTGGGTAATAGGGAAATTGTCTGGAACAACATGGAATTTATGCTTTTGGGTATTAGACTCATTTGGAATAGTTAAATAGGTAGCTCCTAAGGTTGGTTTGGAGACTGCTCCGGAAATTCCTTTCAAGTTTAAAATCTCATCAACATTTACCATTATTTCATTTCTTAAACATTTTACTTTAATTTTATTAATATCTGAACCTGTGTCAATTAAAAACTTATTTATCTTTTCTTGGTTCTCGGGAATATGTATTTGAACGTTATTAGTGATCGTGTCATCAATAGTATAGATTTTAGAATCTTTTGGGTGGAACGTAAATTTTCGGCTGGCCTCAACGCTACGTTCGCGCGAGAGGTGCTCGGGAAGTTTAAATGGTTTGAGTTTTGATTTGCGTTTCGCGAATTTACATTATTATACTGATTTAGAGAATTTTTAAATTTTAATTTACGACATTCTTCTATTAGATGTCCTGGCTTTTTGCAATAGCGGCATTCTTTCTTTTGATTATAATTTTGATTTACGGTATTAATTGGTTCCGTTTTGAATCTAGGCTTAATTTTTTGATCATATTTATTCGAACGACAGTTCGTAGAAATGTGACCGAATTTATTACATGTAAAACATTTTTTATTTGAGTTAGCAATTTGTGAATTGACGTTATATTATTTATTATTTTCCAATCTACTTAGTATTTCGCGTTCTTCTGCTAATGCTAAATCGAATGCGTCTTCTAAGATGTTAGGTTTCTGTGATTTTACTAATGTTATTAAAGGTTCTTTCAATCCTGTTATAAAGACATTTAAAGTTTGTCTTCTAATCAGTTTTTCGCATGCGGCAATTTCTATTTGGGACATATCATGATCAATGGAATTTAATAACTTATCCATACAATTTTCAATTGTATTAGAGTACGAACTAACTGTTTCTTCGCGATTTTGTCTGCAAGAATGGAGTTCTAACTCCTATTGTCCTTGTGATCTCTTTTCTGAATAAGTATAAGTATAAGTAATTCTCAAGATGGTTTTTGAGTGCTTCCCAACTATCAAATTCACAATTCTGACTAAGTATTTTTGCTCTACCTGTGATCTTTGTTTTAATTATTTCGAACAAAATTATTTTATCCTCTCCCGATACTAATTTAAGTGCGATTTCCGAATTGTCTATAAACTCTCTTAATTTGTTTCTCTCTCCATCAAATTTTATTAAGCATTTCTCTCCAATTTCTAATTTTACGGGTGCCATGATTGAAGTTACTGTGCGATTGGATAAATCTAACACTGAATATTCTGGTTCACTTTCACTTTCACTTGAAGACAATGACGGGTAAATTTGTGGCATTAAATAAGGTTTACTTACAGTTTATACATTTGGGTAGTAAGGTTCTGAATGGTTGACGAATGCTCTGAAGGTTCTGCGAAGATTCTGAAGGCTCTGGATGCTCTGGCGGCTCTGATGGTTCTGAAGGTTCTGGATTTTTGCGAAAGCTCTGAAGGTTCTGAAGGTTCTGGATTTCTGCAAAGATTCTGGATGCTCTGAAGGTTCTGGATTGCTGGAGGCTGCATGCTCGACGAGTGCTTTTAATTTTTGGATATATATATATATATTTTCTCGATTTTCACAATTTTACGTGGTTAATTAATTTCACTGTTTTTACTGGCTTTTACTCTTGAACCATCCCACTTCTGACACCAAATTTTATGTGTTGAACTTCTGTATTCACCGGGTAAAATTATATTATTTTTGTTTAGGTGAGGTTCTTTTTGGTTTTAAATGATGAGAACCAACGAGTAAATTTAACCCTTTATTTTACTAGTGAATTTAATACAGATTATATATATATATATCTAAATTTTAATGTTAAATATTGTGTGTCTGTCTGACACTACTTCCGCGACTTTACTGTACTGTACTGCACTCTCTGATTTTTGTATGTCTTGGATGAATTTATAAATTCTGATTTCCGCTGGAACGTGGGATTTGCAAGTTAGCGTTTTATGTTAAAGTTAAAAAGTGCTTAGATTTTAGCGCGTGTAGACAGACATGAACTTCTATTTCTTATACTAGGTAATGCCTAGTATACGAAATATGATAATCTAAATAAAATTTGTCTATACTACTTATTAATTTTTTTTATAACAATTATAATAAATGGAGTTCATAACAATAGTAATCTGTTTAAAAATTTACTTAATCTGTAAGTTGGGGAATCAATACCACTGACAATAGGGCGTAAGGGATATTGATCTTTATGTAATTTAATTAGTCCATAAATCCTCGGAGAAACAGCATTGTTAATGTTAACTATGTTGCTTTTTTGTATTATTGTCAATGTAGCTTAGATAATGTAATTTTTTAATCAGATAGTTATTTTTGTTCTGTATTTTTATCGTAGGATCATTTAATATTTTTTCATAAACACATGTGTCAAGTAATAGGGAGTCCATTTTATCTTGGTATTCCTTTTTTGTTATGGCCACCGTTTTGTTCGTTTTATCAGCTTTAAATATTAAAATATTGACTCTGATCTTGTTTTAATGGAACGGAGTTCGGTTTTAAAGGTAGTTACCAAACTATTCCCGATTCCTTATTTTTGATAAAAAAATATAAATAAATAAATGCCGATGTTGTTGGGTTCTTTGTGGGATAATTAATAATTTTAATACAGATAGAACCGAATTATATTCATAGAATACTATTATTTATATTAATTAAATTTAAATGTTACAAAAAAGTATAAAAAATATAATTGCTTACCTTCTTTCACACAAAATAAAAACATAGTACTTGGAATGAACGGGCTTCTCACACCGCGAGTTTTATTTTAATTAAATTGTTAAATTTCCAAAAAAAAAATTTAATGAATTTAAATTAACAAAATTTTGCACGAAACCTTTCTATTTTTTTAAACCGACCAAATAAAAAGCACTTTTATTAAACAACAATAAAATTATACGTTAGACCAAAAATTGAACTTGACTGCTAATCGAGTGCCACCCGTCTGACCATTGGTTTTCGAGCGCCTCTTCGCTAAGCCTTCGCGTAACAATTGTTTTTTGTAAAGATAAGTGCCCGAGCCCATTACATTCTCGCTCAGGTGAACCCTGGGGGCCTATTCTGTGCCACTTTGCCATATGGCAAACCTATCAAGTGTTGCAAAGTTGTTACTGCCATCTAGCGTGCGTTTTAAAAACAGAGCTATATGACCTCCCCACTCTCCGGATAAGTGAATCAACACTAGGCTTGCTGTTGATCAGGCCTGTCCGACTCAAGCTTTTGACACTTCTAATAGTGACTGGAAAGTTGTAGATGGCACTGACAATCAGTAGTGCTCGTCATGATGTTCATGGCCCAACCAGTACGAATATTTTAACGCGACAATATCTAAATATAGTTGCATTATAGTTTTGTTATTTGTATTTCCAAAAATTTTGAAGGATAATTTTTATTTATTTTAAATTGAATGACGCAATAACCATTTAACGTAAAATCAAATTAATATAACTTTAAAGTAAAAATATAAATTTTTGTGGTATTTGTAGTGGGAAATCATAGGGGTTAAAAGCAATACACAAAATTATTTCTTATATATATTTAGTTTATGCAATGTTTTGCCAATGTATTTTCTTTTTGATCTGCATTTAAGAACACACAATTACGCTCTAAACGTACTTTTAGAAAAATAAAAATAATTTTAGACATTATTTTTAATTTGTGCTCTTGGCACGGGAATCGCAGTTTTTTGGAAGTAATTAAATCATTTAAAACCCGATCGCGGTACAACAATTGGGCATTTTAAATATGACGTAATGAAACTAAGGAACCAAAAGAATAGGTCTAATTAGGTTATGTTTTGGCTTTTCGATCACTATTGGTTGTCAGAGCCATCTACAATTTTTTAGTCAGCGAGCAAATCTTGTCAACAATGGACATGGAAAGTGATTACGTCACATCGGCCATTGTGTTAAGGTAGGTCGCGGTTCACTTTCCAAACAACTTTTTAGTCTCGTTTGTTTAACATTGCTCGCCAATATTATTCGTTTTTTTGATTTAACTACAAATAAATTTCGATTTATTTTGAAGGTAAGTCAAGCCTATTCTGTGCCACTTTGCCATATGGCAAACCTATCAAGTTTTGCAAAGTTATTAGTGCCATCAAAACAGGGCTATATGACGTCACCGATTTTGATAAGTCCCCCCACTCTCTGGATAAGTGAATCAACACTAGGCTTGCTGTTGATACACGGTAGACCTGTTGCTAGTTTGAATATCTTTTCGCGGTTTTCCAAATATATATTGTTGTTAGGAGCTCAACATAATTTGTTGGTGAGTTATATAATAAATTAAAGGAAATTTTAGTTTTGTGAGACATCTTTTCGATATATATGATATATTTAGTAGTTGACACATGATGAAGCTTATTGAATTAAATTAATTAATTATATGTTGTAGTTCTATGGTGGCAAACGGGACAAGAAAGCCGACGAGGTTATATTGAACGCTATTTCTAAACAAATCGACGAAAATAAATATCGGCTCTTTTCAGAGCCACCAATTTTTATTTAAAAGGAATTGTGTTTATATTATTTGTAGAAATGGAGGTATACAGAAAATTGAAATAATTTAAATCCCTTTCTATAAAAAAATTGTTTTCGATTTGCCAACTTAATTATAATCCCTGTTCAACATCTTAAATACTCTAGGATAACAAAATGTCTTGTTATTGCGGTTATTTTATAGATGGCAGCACCCTACTTTGGCTACGTCATCAACTTTGCAACACTTGATATGGCAAAGTGGCACAGAATAGGCCCCCTGGTTCATTACATTGTTAACAATTTTTTTTGTGATATTGTAGTCCTTAATTATGTTTTTCTGTGGTTGTGTTTGAAATTTATTATTATTATTAATGATGTTCGTAAATTCTGCTCTAAGTGTATTTTTTATATCACTGTTATTCGTCTGTGAGACAATGAGTTCGAAATCGGCTATTAAATCAAACAAGGGCATGTCGTTTATGGTATGAGGAATACACTTTAATATTAGATTACAAGAACATAAAATAAACTCGGAAAATAACGCTACAAAACAGATTAAATGTGTCCTAGTAGAACACTGCCTTACAAAACAACACACTTTTAATTTTAAAGACACTAAAATAATTAAAAAGAGAAAAATGTACATAAAAGATTATCGTTTGAAATGTTACATATAGCAAAGGATAAAAATAATATTAATATGCAAACGGATATTGACAACTTGTCTGTAATGTATTATAACGTTTGTCATAAATATAATACACTAAATTAGAACTAATAAACTACATAAAAGCCAAAAAACACTACTGAAAATATACTAATAACTATATATTAACAAGAAACAATTGGTTACTAATTAAGTAAGAACAATTAGATCCAAATGAAAAAAGTAGCCATGTTTGCTTAAAATTTTTTTTTAAAATAGCTGTGATAATTTTTATATTTTATTGACTTATTTATTTATTTATTGTTTTAATTACGGTGAAGATTATTAACAACATGACTGTCTATTTTATTATAATAACAAACTATAACTTTTAGAAAAAATGTAAGTATTGGTTGTATAATCTGGACATAATTTGTATTTTATATAAGTATAAGCTACTATAATTGAGTGTGTGATCCTTTGTAGTCTCCTGATGAAGACAACTGTGTTTGTCGAAATTATTATTTAGTATTTACTTTCTTATACGCAGTATAAGTAAGTGTTGTAATCATAAAAAAATTTTAACTCGAGATCTTAACGGAAATATACATTTTGACCTTCTCTTTATCGATTCCGACTATTTTTGGAATGACGTCCGTCTGTGTGTGTGTGTGTGTGTGCGCGTGTGTGTGTGTGTGCATCTGTATTTGTGTGTATGTGAGCGCTCTACCGCCTAAACGGCTGAAGGGAAATTTTAAACTTAAGATTTGTATGTGCCTGGCAACAAAACCTATTATTATTGAAAAAAATATATGCTCATATTACGTGTCTTTAAATTGTTTTCTACTTCTGTATTTATTTTCTCAATTTCGGTAGGTTTTATGCCGGGTTTATACAGAAAAAATTAACGCTACATTTAACATTAACGCTACATTTAAGGCTAAGAAAAAGATAAACACCATGTTAACCAATGTTGTCGTTTATACTGAATTTAAGACTACATTTCTTTTTAACGCTAAGCCAACAAGTTGACCAACTTCTATCTTTCTTACTGAGAGAGATGAACAAAACCTCGTTCTTTCTTTCCCTAAGATCAGTTCAGTTTGAAAAACGCATCTGCGCAAGCGTGACCGGGTGTACATGTGTTGACAAGCACAACATGTCAGAACAGTTTCGTGCTCTTTTTGCATTGGCTTTTGTTAACCTGCTATATTGTTGTTTAGTATTGTTATTTTAACATAATGGACGGTGAATTGATTGATAGTGTCAAAAATACGCTATATTGTATGATAAGCGATGAGTAGGCTTCCGCAATAAAACTGGTAAAGAAAATACATGGAGAAGTGTTTCCGAAGTCAGGGGGCTAAAAGGTATGTAATATGCAACTATATATTTTTGTTAAAAGTTAAAATAGGACGATGTTGTAATTTTAAATATATTCTAGTTCCAGAGTGTGAATCCTGGTGAGCGACTTTGCGGTCTCGCTGTGCGACTGAGAGACGCCTCGACGGCAAGGAAGCTTCGGGATCTGCGGCCCCAATGTGTTTGGATGAACCGAATGGACCCGTTAGCCACGTCGAAGTGACCGAAATACTTAGACGTGAACAGAGGAAAAAACTATTCGAGTTATCTGCAGATGCAAGCATCGAAGGTGCATGCCTGTCGTTGGTAGAATACTATAGTGCCAAAAGGACCGAAGAGGACTCCGACATATTTAGAAAAAGCGTCGCCAAACTCGAAGAAACGTAGGCAAAAGAAAATTATGGATATAGGATTTGGGGTGGACAGCGAGTAAATTATATAAATATATTAGTTAAATACTTTTTATTATATTGTTTTATTTAAAAATATTTCCAGTTCCTTTTCCTATTTTCCGCAAACACAATTCACATTTGTTATATACGACTTTGGTAGGTACTGAGGTTAGCATAAGTTGAAATAACTTCTAAATAAGCTATATTAATGTATTGAACCAAAATAATATAACTAAAATACAGTCATTTTAATTTAATAGTCTTTCGGCATAGAATCTTGTTCGATAAGAGATTTTTGCCATGGTACTGAACCAAAATAACTAGCCAAATGTTCTCTGTAAAAACGTTCCGAATCCATTTTTATTTAAAAGAAATAAAAACCACTATATGTATCACAAAAGGAAAAATGTTTTCGCAAATCATAAAAGTATAGCCTCAAAAAACATGTTCACACTAGCAAATGTCAAATACGGAAACCATTATGCGCATGCGTTAATTTTGTTAGCTTAGCTGTATAAACGACAGTTTTTCTTGTTAGTAAAATGCAGCGTTAAATGTAGCGTTAATGTTAAATGTAGCGCTAATTTTTTCTGTATAAACCCACCATTAGAATGATGGATTTCTTTTTTTCGTTAATATTTAGTATACTCGTAATTGCTCTTGAATTCTTGACTTTAACTAAACTCTCGCTTAAATATATGCCATTTTCTAGTTCAATTCTATTAATTATGCCTGCTGTGACATTTTGAGCATTAGAAATAGAAATAGACACAAAAATTTCTGATCGCGGCGGAATTATAATTTCGTTTAAATTAGTAATAATATACTGAGTTTCTGATAAAATTAATTTACGACTTTCGTAACAAATTTTCGCATTTACTTTCCTGAAAAATTCATTCCCTAAAATTCCATCTTGGGTAATAGGGAAATTGTCTGGAACAACATGGAATTTATGCTTTTGGGTATTAGACTCATTTGGAATAGTTAAATAGGTAGCTCCTAAGGTTGGTTTGGAGACTGCTCCGGAAATTCCTTTCAAGTTTAAAATCTCATCAACATTTACCATTATTTCATTTCTTAAACATTTTACTTTAATTTTATTAATATCTGAACCTGTGTCAATTAAAAACTTATTTATCTTTTCTTGGTTCTCGGGAATATGTATTTGAACGTTATTAGTGATCGTGTCATCAATAGTATAGATTTTAGAATCTTTTGGGTGGAACGTAAATTTTCGGCTGGCCTCAACGCTACGTTCGCGCGAGAGGTGCTCGGGAAGTTTAAATGGTTTGAGTTTTGATTTGCGTTTCGCGAATTTACATTATTATACTGATTTAGAGAATTTTTAAATTTTAATTTACGACATTCTTCTATTAGATGTCCTGGCTTTTTGCAATAGCGGCATTCTTTCTTTTGATTATAATTTTGATTTACGGTATTAATTGGTTCCGTTTTGAATCTAGGCTTAATTTTTTGATCATATTTATTCGAACGACAGTTCGTAGAAATGTGACCGAATTTATTACATGTAAAACATTTTTTATTTGAGTTAGCAATTTGTGAATTGACGTTATATTATTTATTATTTTCCAATCTACTTAGTATTTCGCGTTCTTCTGCTAATGCTAAATCGAATGCGTCTTCTAAGATGTTAGGTTTCTGTGATTTTACTAATGTTATTAAAGGTTCTTTCAATCCTGTTATAAAGACATTTAAAGTTTGTCTTCTAATCAGTTTTTCGCATGCGGCAATTTCTATTTGGGACATATCATGATCAATGGAATTTAATAACTTATCCATACAATTTTCAATTGTATTAGAGTACGAACTAACTGTTTCTTCGCGATTTTGTCTGCAAGAATGGAGTTCTAACTCCTATTGTCCTTGTGATCTCTTTTCTGAATAAGTATAAGTATAAGTAATTCTCAAGATGGTTTTTGAGTGCTTCCCAACTATCAAATTCACAATTCTGACTAAGTATTTTTGCTCTACCTGTGATCTTTGTTTTAATTATTTCGAACAAAATTATTTTATCCTCTCCCGATACTAATTTAAGTGCGATTTCCGAATTGTCTATAAACTCTCTTAATTTGTTTCTCTCTCCATCAAATTTTATTAAGCATTTCTCTCCAATTTCTAATTTTACGGGTGCCATGATTGAAGTTACTGTGCGATTGGATAAATCTAACACTGAATATTCTGGTTCACTTTCACTTTCACTTGAAGACAATGACGGGTAAATTTGTGGCATTAAATAAGGTTTACTTACAGTTTATACATTTGGGTAGTAAGGTTCTGAATGCTTGACGAATGCTCTGAAGGTTCTGCGAAGATTCTGAAGGCTCTGGATGCTCTGGCGGCTCTGATGGTTCTGAAGGTTCTGGATTTTTGCGAAAGCTCTGAAGGTTCTGAAGGTTCTGGATTTCTGCAAAGATTCTGGATGCTCTGAAGGTTCTGGATTGCTGGAGGCTGCATGCTCGACGAGTGCTTTTAATTTTTGGATATATATATATATATTTTCTCGATTTTCACAATTTTACGTGGTTAATTAATTTCACTGTTTTTACTGGCTTTTACTCTTGAACCATCCCACTTCTGACACCAAATTTTATGTGTTGAACTTCTGTATTCACCGGGTAAAATTATATTATTTTTGTTTAGGTGAGGTTCTTTTTGGTTTTAAATGATGAGAACCAACGAGTAAATTTAACCCTTTATTTTACTAGTGAATTTAATACAGATTATATATATATATATCTAAATTTTAATGTTAAATATTGTGTGTCTGTCTGACACTACTTCCGCGACTTTACTGTACTGTACTGCACTCTCTGATTTTTGTATGTCTTGGATGAATTTATAAATTCTGATTTCCGCTGGAACGTGGGATTTGCAAGTTAGCGTTTTATGTTAAAGTTAAAAAGTGCTTAGATTTTAGCGCGTGTAGACAGACATGAACTTCTATTTCTTATACTAGGTAATGCCTAGTATACGAAATATGATAATCTAAATAAAATTTGTCTATACTACTTATTAATTTTTTTTATAACAATTATAATAAATGGAGTTCATAACAATAGTAATCTGTTTAAAAATTTACTTAATCTGTAAGTTGGGGAATCAATACCACTGACAATAGGGCGTAAGGGATATTGATCTTTATGTAATTTAATTAGTCCATAAATCCTCGGAGAAACAGCATTGTTAATGTTAACTATGTTGCTTTTTTGTATTATTGTCAATGTAGCTTAGATAATGTAATTTTTTAATCAGATAGTTATTTTTGTTCTGTATTTTTATCGTAGGATCATTTAATATTTTTTCATAAACACATGTGTCAAGTAATAGGGAGTCCATTTTATCTTGGTATTCCTTTTTTGTTATGGCCACCGTTTTGTTCGTTTTATCAGCTTTAAATATTAAAATATTGACTCTGATCTTGTTTTAATGGAACGGAGTTCGGTTTTAAAGGTAGTTACCAAACTATTCCCGATTCCTTATTTTTGATAAAAAAATATAAATAAATAAATGCCGATGTTGTTGGGTTCTTTGTGGGATAATTAATAATTTTAATACAGATAGAACCGAATTATATTCATAGAATACTATTATTTATATTAATTAAATTTAAATGTTACAAAAAAGTATAAAAAATATAATTGCTTACCTTCTTTCACACAAAATAAAAACATAGTACTTGGAATGAACGGGCTTCTCACACCGCGAGTTTTATTTTAATTAAATTGTTAAATTTCCAAAAAAAAAATTTAATGAATTTAAATTAACAAAATTTTGCACGAAACCTTTCTATTTTTTTAAACCGACCAAATAAAAAGCACTTTTATTAAACAACAATAAAATTATACGTTAGACCAAAAATTGAACTTGACTGCTAATCGAGTGCCACCCGTCTGACCATTGGTTTTCGAGCGCCTCTTCGCTAAGCCTTCGCGTAACAATTGTTTTTTGTAAAGATAAGTGCCCGAGCCCATTACATTCTCGCTCAGGTGAACCCTGGGGGCCTATTCTGTGCCACTTTGCCATATGGCAAACCTATCAAGTGTTGCAAAGTTGTTACTGCCATCTAGCGTGCGTTTTAAAAACAGAGCTATATGACCTCCCCACTCTCCGGATAAGTGAATCAACACTAGGCTTGCTGTTGATCAGGCCTGTCCGACTCAAGCTTTTGACACTTCTAATAGTGACTGGAAAGTTGTAGATGGCACTGACAATCAGTAGTGCTCGTCATGATGTTCATGGCCCAACCAGTACGAATATTTTAACGCGACAATATCTAAATATAGTTGCATTATAGTTTTGTTATTTGTATTTCCAAAAATTTTGAAGGATAATTTTTATTTATTTTAAATTGAATGACGCAATAACCATTTAACGTAAAATCAAATTAATATAACTTTAAAGTAAAAATATAAATTTTTGTGGTATTTGTAGTGGGAAATCATAGGGGTTAAAAGCAATACACAAAATTATTTCTTATATATATTTAGTTTATGCAATGTTTTGCCAATGTATTTTCTTTTTGATCTGCATTTAAGAACACACAATTACGCTCTAAACGTACTTTTAGAAAAATAAAAATAATTTTAGACATTATTTTTAATTTGTGCTCTTGGCACGGGAATCGCAGTTTTTTGGAAGTAATTAAATCATTTAAAACCCGATCGCGGTACAACAATTGGGCATTTTAAATATGACGTAATGAAACTAAGGAACCAAAAGAATAGGTCTAATTAGGTTATGTTTTGGCTTTTCGATCACTATTGGTTGTCAGAGCCATCTACAATTTTTTAGTCAGCGAGCAAATCTTGTCAACAATGGACATGGAAAGTGATTACGTCACATCGGCCATTGTGTTAAGGTAGGTCGCGGTTCACTTTCCAAACAACTTTTTAGTCTCGTTTGTTTAACATTGCTCGCCAATATTATTCGTTTTTTTGATTTAACTACAAATAAATTTCGATTTATTTTGAAGGTAAGTCAAGCCTATTCTGTGCCACTTTGCCATATGGCAAACCTATCAAGTTTTGCAAAGTTATTAGTGCCATCAAAACAGGGCTATATGACGTCACCGATTTTGATAAGTCCCCCCACTCTCTGGATAAGTGAATCAACACTAGGCTTGCTGTTGATACACGGTAGACCTGTTGCTAGTTTGAATATCTTTTCGCGGTTTTCCAAATATATATTGTTGTTAGGAGCTCAACATAATTTGTTGGTGAGTTATATAATAAATTAAAGGAAATTTTAGTTTTGTGAGACATCTTTTCGATATATATGATATATTTAGTAGTTGACACATGATGAAGCTTATTGAATTAAATTAATTAATTATATGTTGTAGTTCTATGGTGGCAAACGGGACAAGAAAGCCGACGAGGTTATATTGAACGCTATTTCTAAACAAATCGACGAAAATAAATATCGGCTCTTTTCAGAGCCACCAATTTTTATTTAAAAGGAATTGTGTTTATATTATTTGTAGAAATGGAGGTATACAGAAAATTGAAATAATTTAAATCCCTTTCTATAAAAAAATTGTTTTCGATTTGCCAACTTAATTATAATCCCTGTTCAACATCTTAAATACTCTAGGATAACAAAATGTCTTGTTATTGCGGTTATTTTATAGATGGCAGCACCCTACTTTGGCTACGTCATCAACTTTGCAACACTTGATATGGCAAAGTGGCACAGAATAGGCCCCCTGGTTCATTACATTGTTAACAATTTTTTTTGTGATATTGTAGTCCTTAATTATGTTTTTCTGTGGTTGTGTTTGAAATTTATTATTATTATTAATGATGTTCGTAAATTCTGCTCTAAGTGTATTTTTTATATCACTGTTATTCGTCTGTGAGACAATGAGTTCGAAATCGGCTATTAAATCAAACAAGGGCATGTCGTTTATGGTATGAGGAATACACTTTAATATTAGATTACAAGAACATAAAATAAACTCGGAAAATAACGCTACAAAACAGATTAAATGTGTCCTAGTAGAACACTGCCTTACAAAACAACACACTTTTAATTTTAAAGACACTAAAATAATTAAAAAGAGAAAAATGTACATAAAAGATTATCGTTTGAAATGTTACATATAGCAAAGGATAAAAATAATATTAATATGCAAACGGATATTGACAACTTGTCTGTAATGTATTATAACGTTTGTCATAAATATAATACACTAAATTAGAACTAATAAACTACATAAAAGCCAAAAAACACTACTGAAAATATACTAATAACTATATATTAACAAGAAACAATTGGTTACTAATTAAGTAAGAACAATTAGATCCAAATGAAAAAAGTAGCCATGTTTGCTTAAAATTTTTTTTTAAAATAGCTGTGATAATTTTTATATTTTATTGACTTATTTATTTATTTATTGTTTTAATTACGGTGAAGATTATTAACAACATGACTGTCTATTTTATTATAATAACAAACTATAACTTTTAGAAAAAATGTAAGTATTGGTTGTATAATCTGGACATAATTTGTATTTTATATAAGTATAAGCTACTATAATTGAGTGTGTGATCCTTTGTAGTCTCCTGATGAAGACAACTGTGTTTGTCGAAATTATTATTTAGTATTTACTTTCTTATACGCAGTATAAGTAAGTGTTGTAATCATAAAAAAATTTTAACTCGAGATCTTAACGGAAATATACATTTTGACCTTCTCTTTATCGATTCCGACTATTTTTGGAATGACGTCCGTCTGTGTGTGTGTGTGTGTGTGCGCGTGTGTGTGTGTGTGCATCTGTATTTGTGTGTATGTGAGCGCTCTACCGCCTAAACGGCTGAAGGGAAATTTTAAACTTAAGATTTGTATGTGCCTGGCAACAAAACCTATTATTATTGAAAAAAATATATGCTCATATTACGTGTCTTTAAATTGTTTTCTACTTCTGTATTTATTTTCTCAATTTCGGTAGGTTTTATGCCGGGTTTATACAGAAAAAATTAACGCTACATTTAACATTAACGCTACATTTAAGGCTAAGAAAAAGATAAACACCATGTTAACCAATGTTGTCGTTTATACTGAATTTAAGACTACATTTCTTTTTAACGCTAAGCCAACAAGTTGACCAACTTCTATCTTTCTTACTGAGAGAGATGAACAAAACCTCGTTCTTTCTTTCCCTAAGATCAGTTCAGTTTGAAAAACGCATCTGCGCAAGCGTGACCGGGTGTACATGTGTTGACAAGCACAACATGTCAGAACAGTTTCGTGCTCTTTTTGCATTGGCTTTTGTTAACCTGCTATATTGTTGTTTAGTATTGTTATTTTAACATAATGGACGGTGAATTGATTGATAGTGTCAAAAATACGCTATATTGTATGATAAGCGATGAGTAGGCTTCCGCAATAAAACTGGTAAAGAAAATACATGGAGAAGTGTTTCCGAAGTCAGGGGGCTAAAAGGTATGTAATATGCAACTATATATTTTTGTTAAAAGTTAAAATAGGACGATGTTGTAATTTTAAATATATTCTAGTTCCAGAGTGTGAATCCTGGTGAGCGACTTTGCGGTCTCGCTGTGCGACTGAGAGACGCCTCGACGGCAAGGAAGCTTCGGGATCTGCGGCTCCAATGTGTTTGGATGAACCGAATGGACCCGTTAGCCACGTCGAAGTGACCGAAATACTTAGACGTGAACAGAGGAAAAAACTATTCGAGTTATCTGCAGATGCAAGCATCGAAGGTGCATGCCTGTCGTTGGTAGAATACTATAGTGCCAAAAGGACCGAAGAGGACTCCGACATATTTAGAAAAAGCGTCGCCAAACTCGAAGAAACGTAGGCAAAAGAAAATTATGGATATAGGATTTGGGGTGGACAGCGAGTAAATTATATAAATATATTAGTTAAATACTTTTTATTATATTGTTTTATTTAAAAATATTTCCAGTTCCTTTTCCTATTTTCCGCAAACACAATTCACATTTGTTATATACGACTTTGGTAGGTACTGAGGTTAGCATAAGTTGAAATAACTTCTAAATAAGCTATATTAATGTATTGAACCAAAATAATATAACTAAAATACAGTCATTTTAATTTAATAGTCTTTCGGCATAGAATCTTGTTCGATAAGAGATTTTTGCCATGGTACTGAACCAAAATAACTAGCCAAATGTTCTCTGTAAAAACGTTCCGAATCCATTTTTATTTAAAAGAAATAAAAACCACTATATGTATCACAAAAGGAAAAATGTTTTCGCAAATCATAAAAGTATAGCCTCAAAAAACATGTTCACACTAGCAAATGTCAAATACGGAAACCATTATGCGCATGCGTTAATTTTGTTAGCTTAGCTGTATAAACGACAGTTTTTCTTGTTAGTAAAATGCAGCGTTAAATGTAGCGTTAATGTTAAATGTAGCGCTAATTTTTTCTGTATAAACCCACCATTAGAATGATGGATTTCTTTTTTTCGTTAATATTTAGTATACTCGTAATTGCTCTTGAATTCTTGACTTTAACTAAACTCTCGCTTAAATATATGCCATTTTCTAGTTCAATTCTATTAATTATGCCTGCTGTGACATTTTGAGCATTAGAAATAGAAATAGACACAAAAATTTCTGATCGCGGCGGAATTATAATTTCGTTTAAATTAGTAATAATATACTGAGTTTCTGATAAAATTAATTTACGACTTTCGTAACAAATTTTCGCATTTACTTTCCTGAAAAATTCATTCCCTAAAATTCCATCTTGGGTAATAGGGAAATTGTCTGGAACAACATGGAATTTATGCTTTTGGGTATTAGACTCATTTGGAATAGTTAAATAGGTAGCTCCTAAGGTTGGTTTGGAGACTGCTCCGGAAATTCCTTTCAAGTTTAAAATCTCATCAACATTTACCATTATTTCATTTCTTAAACATTTTACTTTAATTTTATTAATATCTGAACCTGTGTCAATTAAAAACTTATTTATCTTTTCTTGGTTCTCGGGAATATGTATTTGAACGTTATTAGTGATCGTGTCATCAATAGTATAGATTTTAGAATCTTTTGGGTGGAACGTAAATTTTCGGCTGGCCTCAACGCTACGTTCGCGCGAGAGGTGCTCGGGAAGTTTAAATGGTTTGAGTTTTGATTTGCGTTTCGCGAATTTACATTATTATACTGATTTAGAGAATTTTTAAATTTTAATTTACGACATTCTTCTATTAGATGTCCTGGCTTTTTGCAATAGCGGCATTCTTTCTTTTGATTATAATTTTTTGATTTACGGTATTAATTGGTTCCGTTTTGAATCTAGGCTTAATTTTTTGATCATATTTATTCGAACGACAGTTCGTAGAAATGTGACCGAATTTATTACATGTAAAACATTTTTTATTTGAGTTAGCAATTTGTGAATTGACGTTATATTATTTATTATTTTCCAATCTACTTAGTATTTCGCGTTCTTCTGCTAATGCTAAATCGAATGCGTCTTCTAAGATGTTAGGTTTCTGTGATTTTACTAATGTTATTAAAGGTTCTTTCAATCCTGTTATAAAGACATTTAAAGTTTGTCTTCTAATCAGTTTTTCGCATGCGGCAATTTCTATTTGGGACATATCATGATCAATGGAATTTAATAACTTATCCATACAATTTTCAATTGTATTAGAGTACGAACTAACTGTTTCTTCGCGATTTTGTCTGCAAGAATGGAGTTCTAACTCCTATTGTCCTTGTGATCTCTTTTCTGAATAAGTATAAGTATAAGTAATTCTCAAGATGGTTTTTGAGTGCTTCCCAACTATCAAATTCACAATTCTGACTAAGTATTTTTGCTCTACCTGTGATCTTTGTTTTAATTATTTCGAACAAAATTATTTTATCCTCTCCCGATACTAATTTAAGTGCGATTTCCGAATTGTCTATAAACTCTCTTAATTTGTTTCTCTCTCCATCAAATTTTATTAAGCATTTCTCTCCAATTTCTAATTTTACGGGTGCCATGATTGAAGTTACTGTGCGATTGGATAAATCTAACACTGAATATTCTGGTTCACTTTCACTTTCACTTGAAGACAATGACGGGTAAATTTGTGGCATTAAATAAGGTTTACTTACAGTTTATACATTTGGGTAGTAAGGTTCTGAATGGTTGACGAATGCTCTGAAGGTTCTGCGAAGATTCTGAAGGCTCTGGATGCTCTGGCGGCTCTGATGGTTCTGAAGGTTCTGGATTTTTGCGAAAGCTCTGAAGGTTCTGAAGGTTCTGGATTTCTGCAAAGATTCTGGATGCTCTGAAGGTTCTGGATTGCTGGAGGCTGCATGCTCGACGAGTGCTTTTAATTTTTGGATATATATATATATATTTTCTCGATTTTCACAATTTTACGTGGTTAATTAATTTCACTGTTTTTACTGGCTTTTACTCTTGAACCATCCCACTTCTGACACCAAATTTTATGTGTTGAACTTCTGTATTCACCGGGTAAAATTATATTATTTTTGTTTAGGTGAGGTTCTTTTTGGTTTTAAATGATGAGAACCAACGAGTAAATTTAACCCTTTATTTTACTAGTGAATTTAATACAGATTATATATATATATATCTAAATTTTAATGTTAAATATTGTGTGTCTGTCTGACACTACTTCCGCGACTTTACTGTACTGTACTGCACTCTCTGATTTTTGTATGTCTTGGATGAATTTATAAATTCTGATTTCCGCTGGAACGTGGGATTTGCAAGTTAGCGTTTTATGTTAAAGTTAAAAAGTGCTTAGATTTTAGCGCGTGTAGACAGACATGAACTTCTATTTCTTATACTAGGTAATGCCTAGTATACGAAATATGATAATCTAAATAAAATTTGTCTATACTACTTATTAATTTTTTTTATAACAATTATAATAAATGGAGTTCATAACAATAGTAATCTGTTTAAAAATTTACTTAATCTGTAAGTTGGGGAATCAATACCACTGACAATAGGGCGTAAGGGATATTGATCTTTATGTAATTTAATTAGTCCATAAATCCTCGGAGAAACAGCATTGTTAATGTTAACTATGTTGCTTTTTTGTATTATTGTCAATGTAGCTTAGATAATGTAATTTTTTAATCAGATAGTTATTTTTGTTCTGTATTTTTATCGTAGGATCATTTAATATTTTTTCATAAACACATGTGTCAAGTAATAGGGAGTCCATTTTATCTTGGTATTCCTTTTTTGTTATGGCCACCGTTTTGTTCGTTTTATCAGCTTTAAATATTAAAATATTGACTCTGATCTTGTTTTAATGGAACGGAGTTCGGTTTTAAAGGTAGTTACCAAACTATTCCCGATTCCTTATTTTTGATAAAAAAATATAAATAAATAAATGCCGATGTTGTTGGGTTCTTTGTGGGATAATTAATAATTTTAATACAGATAGAACCGAATTATATTCATAGAATACTATTATTTATATTAATTAAATTTAAATGTTACAAAAAAGTATAAAAAATATAATTGCTTACCTTCTTTCACACAAAATAAAAACATAGTACTTGGAATGAACGGGCTTCTCACACCGCGAGTTTTATTTTAATTAAATTGTTAAATTTCCAAAAAAAAAATTTAATGAATTTAAATTAACAAAATTTTGCACGAAACCTTTCTATTTTTTTAAACCGACCAAATAAAAAGCACTTTTATTAAACAACAATAAAATTATACGTTAGACCAAAAATTGAACTTGACTGCTAATCGAGTGCCACCCGTCTGACCATTGGTTTTCGAGCGCCTCTTCGCTAAGCCTTCGCGTAACAATTGTTTTTTGTAAAGATAAGTGCCCGAGCCCATTACATTCTCGCTCAGGTGAACCCTGGGGGCCTATTCTGTGCCACTTTGCCATATGGCAAACCTATCAAGTGTTGCAAAGTTGTTACTGCCATCTAGCGTGCGTTTTAAAAACAGAGCTATATGACCTCCCCACTCTCCGGATAAGTGAATCAACACTAGGCTTGCTGTTGATCAGGCCTGTCCGACTCAAGCTTTTGACACTTCTAATAGTGACTGGAAAGTTGTAGATGGCACTGACAATCAGTAGTGCTCGTCATGATGTTCATGGCCCAACCAGTACGAATATTTTAACGCGACAATATCTAAATATAGTTGCATTATAGTTTTGTTATTTGTATTTCCAAAAATTTTGAAGGATAATTTTTATTTATTTTAAATTGAATGACGCAATAACCATTTAACGTAAAATCAAATTAATATAACTTTAAAGTAAAAATATAAATTTTTGTGGTATTTGTAGTGGGAAATCATAGGGGTTAAAAGCAATACACAAAATTATTTCTTATATATATTTAGTTTATGCAATGTTTTGCCAATGTATTTTCTTTTTGATCTGCATTTAAGAACACACAATTACGCTCTAAACGTACTTTTAGAAAAATAAAAATAATTTTAGACATTATTTTTAATTTGTGCTCTTGGCACGGGAATCGCAGTTTTTTGGAAGTAATTAAATCATTTAAAACCCGATCGCGGTACAACAATTGGGCATTTTAAATATGACGTAATGAAACTAAGGAACCAAAAGAATAGGTCTAATTAGGTTATGTTTTGGCTTTTCGATCACTATTGGTTGTCAGAGCCATCTACAATTTTTTAGTCAGCGAGCAAATCTTGTCAACAATGGACATGGAAAGTGATTACGTCACATCGGCCATTGTGTTAAGGTAGGTCGCGGTTCACTTTCCAAACAACTTTTTAGTCTCGTTTGTTTAACATTGCTCGCCAATATTATTCGTTTTTTTGATTTAACTACAAATAAATTTCGATTTATTTTGAAGGTAAGTCAAGCCTATTCTGTGCCACTTTGCCATATGGCAAACCTATCAAGTTTTGCAAAGTTATTAGTGCCATCAAAACAGGGCTATATGACGTCACCGATTTTGATAAGTCCCCCCACTCTCTGGATAAGTGAATCAACACTAGGCTTGCTGTTGATACACGGTAGACCTGTTGCTAGTTTGAATATCTTTTCGCGGTTTTCCAAATATATATTGTTGTTAGGAGCTCAACATAATTTGTTGGTGAGTTATATAATAAATTAAAGGAAATTTTAGTTTTGTGAGACATCTTTTCGATATATATGATATATTTAGTAGTTGACACATGATGAAGCTTATTGAATTAAATTAATTAATTATATGTTGTAGTTCTATGGTGGCAAACGGGACAAGAAAGCCGACGAGGTTATATTGAACGCTATTTCTAAACAAATCGACGAAAATAAATATCGGCTCTTTTCAGAGCCACCAATTTTTATTTAAAAGGAATTGTGTTTATATTATTTGTAGAAATGGAGGTATACAGAAAATTGAAATAATTTAAATCCCTTTCTATAAAAAAATTGTTTTCGATTTGCCAACTTAATTATAATCCCTGTTCAACATCTTAAATACTCTAGGATAACAAAATGTCTTGTTATTGCGGTTATTTTATAGATGGCAGCACCCTACTTTGGCTACGTCATCAACTTTGCAACACTTGATATGGCAAAGTGGCACAGAATAGGCCCCCTGGTTCATTACATTGTTAACAATTTTTTTTGTGATATTGTAGTCCTTAATTATGTTTTTCTGTGGTTGTGTTTGAAATTTATTATTATTATTAATGATGTTCGTAAATTCTGCTCTAAGTGTATTTTTTATATCACTGTTATTCGTCTGTGAGACAATGAGTTCGAAATCGGCTATTAAATCAAACAAGGGCATGTCGTTTATGGTATGAGGAATACACTTTAATATTAGATTACAAGAACATAAAATAAACTCGGAAAATAACGCTACAAAACAGATTAAATGTGTCCTAGTAGAACACTGCCTTACAAAACAACACACTTTTAATTTTAAAGACACTAAAATAATTAAAAAGAGAAAAATGTACATAAAAGATTATCGTTTGAAATGTTACATATAGCAAAGGATAAAAATAATATTAATATGCAAACGGATATTGACAACTTGTCTGTAATGTATTATAACGTTTGTCATAAATATAATACACTAAATTAGAACTAATAAACTACATAAAAGCCAAAAAACACTACTGAAAATATACTAATAACTATATATTAACAAGAAACAATTGGTTACTAATTAAGTAAGAACAATTAGATCCAAATGAAAAAAGTAGCCATGTTTGCTTAAAATTTTTTTTTAAAATAGCTGTGATAATTTTTATATTTTATTGACTTATTTATTTATTTATTGTTTTAATTACGGTGAAGATTATTAACAACATGACTGTCTATTTTATTATAATAACAAACTATAACTTTTAGAAAAAATGTAAGTATTGGTTGTATAATCTGGACATAATTTGTATTTTATATAAGTATAAGCTACTATAATTGAGTGTGTGATCCTTTGTAGTCTCCTGATGAAGACAACTGTGTTTGTCGAAATTATTATTTAGTATTTACTTTCTTATACGCAGTATAAGTAAGTGTTGTAATCATAAAAAAATTTTAACTCGAGATCTTAACGGAAATATACATTTTGACCTTCTCTTTATCGATTCCGACTATTTTTGGAATGACGTCCGTCTGTGTGTGTGTGTGTGTGTGCGCGTGTGTGTGTGTGTGCATCTGTATTTGTGTGTATGTGAGCGCTCTACCGCCTAAACGGCTGAAGGGAAATTTTAAACTTAAGATTTGTATGTGCCTGGCAACAAAACCTATTATTATTGAAAAAAATATATGCTCATATTACGTGTCTTTAAATTGTTTTCTACTTCTGTATTTATTTTCTCAATTTCGGTAGGTTTTATGCCGGGTTTATACAGAAAAAATTAACGCTACATTTAACATTAACGCTACATTTAAGGCTAAGAAAAAGATAAACACCATGTTAACCAATGTTGTCGTTTATACTGAATTTAAGACTACATTTCTTTTTAACGCTAAGCCAACAAGTTGACCAACTTCTATCTTTCTTACTGAGAGAGATGAACAAAACCTCGTTCTTTCTTTCCCTAAGATCAGTTCAGTTTGAAAAACGCATCTGCGCAAGCGTGACCGGGTGTACATGTGTTGACAAGCACAACATGTCAGAACAGTTTCGTGCTCTTTTTGCATTGGCTTTTGTTAACCTGCTATATTGTTGTTTAGTATTGTTATTTTAACATAATGGACGGTGAATTGATTGATAGTGTCAAAAATACGCTATATTGTATGATAAGCGATGAGTAGGCTTCCGCAATAAAACTGGTAAAGAAAATACATGGAGAAGTGTTTCCGAAGTCAGGGGGCTAAAAGGTATGTAATATGCAACTATATATTTTTGTTAAAAGTTAAAATAGGACGATGTTGTAATTTTAAATATATTCTAGTTCCAGAGTGTGAATCCTGGTGAGCGACTTTGCGGTCTCGCTGTGCGACTGAGAGACGCCTCGACGGCAAGGAAGCTTCGGGATCTGCGGCTCCAATGTGTTTGGATGAACCGAATGGACCCGTTAGCCACGTCGAAGTGACCGAAATACTTAGACGTGAACAGAGGAAAAAACTATTCGAGTTATCTGCAGATGCAAGCATCGAAGGTGCATGCCTGTCGTTGGTAGAATACTATAGTGCCAAAAGGACCGAAGAGGACTCCGACATATTTAGAAAAAGCGTCGCCAAACTCGAAGAAACGTAGGCAAAAGAAAATTATGGATATAGGATTTGGGGTGGACAGCGAGTAAATTATATAAATATATTAGTTAAATACTTTTTATTATATTGTTTTATTTAAAAATATTTCCAGTTCCTTTTCCTATTTTCCGCAAACACAATTCACATTTGTTATATACGACTTTGGTAGGTACTGAGGTTAGCATAAGTTGAAATAACTTCTAAATAAGCTATATTAATGTATTGAACCAAAATAATATAACTAAAATACAGTCATTTTAATTTAATAGTCTTTCGGCATAGAATCTTGTTCGATAAGAGATTTTTGCCATGGTACTGAACCAAAATAACTAGCCAAATGTTCTCTGTAAAAACGTTCCGAATCCATTTTTATTTAAAAGAAATAAAAACCACTATATGTATCACAAAAGGAAAAATGTTTTCGCAAATCATAAAAGTATAGCCTCAAAAAACATGTTCACACTAGCAAATGTCAAATACGGAAACCATTATGCGCATGCGTTAATTTTGTTAGCTTAGCTGTATAAACGACAGTTTTTCTTGTTAGTAAAATGCAGCGTTAAATGTAGCGTTAATGTTAAATGTAGCGCTAATTTTTTCTGTATAAACCCACCATTAGAATGATGGATTTCTTTTTTTCGTTAATATTTAGTATACTCGTAATTGCTCTTGAATTCTTGACTTTAACTAAACTCTCGCTTAAATATATGCCATTTTCTAGTTCAATTCTATTAATTATGCCTGCTGTGACATTTTGAGCATTAGAAATAGAAATAGACACAAAAATTTCTGATCGCGGCGGAATTATAATTTCGTTTAAATTAGTAATAATATACTGAGTTTCTGATAAAATTAATTTACGACTTTCGTAACAAATTTTCGCATTTACTTTCCTGAAAAATTCATTCCCTAAAATTCCATCTTGGGTAATAGGGAAATTGTCTGGAACAACATGGAATTTATGCTTTTGGGTATTAGACTCATTTGGAATAGTTAAATAGGTAGCTCCTAAGGTTGGTTTGGAGACTGCTCCGGAAATTCCTTTCAAGTTTAAAATCTCATCAACATTTACCATTATTTCATTTCTTAAACATTTTACTTTAATTTTATTAATATCTGAACCTGTGTCAATTAAAAACTTATTTATCTTTTCTTGGTTCTCGGGAATATGTATTTGAACGTTATTAGTGATCGTGTCATCAATAGTATAGATTTTAGAATCTTTTGGGTGGAACGTAAATTTTCGGCTGGCCTCAACGCTACGTTCGCGCGAGAGGTGCTCGGGAAGTTTAAATGGTTTGAGTTTTGATTTGCGTTTCGCGAATTTACATTATTATACTGATTTAGAGAATTTTTAAATTTTAATTTACGACATTCTTCTATTAGATGTCCTGGCTTTTTGCAATAGCGGCATTCTTTCTTTTGATTATAATTTTGATTTACGGTATTAATTGGTTCCGTTTTGAATCTAGGCTTAATTTTTTGATCATATTTATTCGAACGACAGTTCGTAGAAATGTGACCGAATTTATTACATGTAAAACATTTTTTATTTGAGTTAGCAATTTGTGAATTGACGTTATATTATTTATTATTTTCCAATCTACTTAGTATTTCGCGTTCTTCTGCTAATGCTAAATCGAATGCGTCTTCTAAGATGTTAGGTTTCTGTGATTTTACTAATGTTATTAAAGGTTCTTTCAATCCTGTTATAAAAACATTTAAAGTTTGTCTTCTAATCAGTTTTTCGCATGCGGCAATTTCTATTTGGGACATATCATGATCAATGGAATTTAATAACTTATCCATACAATTTTCAATTGTATTAGAGTACGAACTAACTGTTTCTTCGCGATTTTGTCTGCAAGAATGGAGTTCTAACTCCTATTGTCCTTGTGATCTCTTTTCTGAATAAGTATAAGTATAAGTAATTCTCAAGATGGTTTTTGAGTGCTTCCCAACTATCAAATTCACAATTCTGACTAAGTATTTTTGCTCTACCTGTGATCTTTGTTTTAATTATTTCGAACAAAATTATTTTATCCTCTCCCGATACTAATTTAAGTGCGATTTCCGAATTGTCTATAAACTCTCTTAATTTGTTTCTCTCTCCATCAAATTTTATTAAGCATTTCTCTCCAATTTCTAATTTTACGGGTGCCATGATTGAAGTTACTGTGCGATTGGATAAATCTAACACTGAATATTCTGGTTCACTTTCACTTTCACTTGAAGACAATGACGGGTAAATTTGTGGCATTAAATAAGGTTTACTTACAGTTTATACATTTGGGTAGTAAGGTTCTGAATGGTTGACGAATGCTCTGAAGGTTCTGCGAAGATTCTGAAGGCTCTGGATGCTCTGGCGGCTCTGATGGTTCTGAAGGTTCTGGATTTTTGCGAAAGCTCTGAAGGTTCTGAAGGTTCTGGATTTCTGCAAAGATTCTGGATGCTCTGAAGGTTCTGGATTGCTGGAGGCTGCATGCTCGACGAGTGCTTTTAATTTTTGGATATATATATATATATTTTCTCGATTTTCACAATTTTACGTGGTTAATTAATTTCACTGTTTTTACTGGCTTTTACTCTTGAACCATCCCACTTCTGACACCAAATTTTATGTGTTGAACTTCTGTATTCACCGGGTAAAATTATATTATTTTTGTTTAGGTGAGGTTCTTTTTGGTTTTAAATGATGAGAACCAACGAGTAAATTTAACCCTTTATTTTACTAGTGAATTTAATACAGATTATATATATATATATCTAAATTTTAATGTTAAATATTGTGTGTCTGTCTGACACTACTTCCGCGACTTTACTGTACTGTACTGCACTCTCTGATTTTTGTATGTCTTGGATGAATTTATAAATTCTGATTTCCGCTGGAACGTGGGATTTGCAAGTTAGCGTTTTATGTTAAAGTTAAAAAGTGCTTAGATTTTAGCGCGTGTAGACAGACATGAACTTCTATTTCTTATACTAGGTAATGCCTAGTATACGAAATATGATAATCTAAATAAAATTTGTCTATACTACTTATTAATTTTTTTTATAACAATTATAATAAATGGAGTTCATAACAATAGTAATCTGTTTAAAAATTTACTTAATCTGTAAGTTGGGGAATCAATACCACTGACAATAGGGCGTAAGGGATATTGATCTTTATGTAATTTAATTAGTCCATAAATCCTCGGAGAAACAGCATTGTTAATGTTAACTATGTTGCTTTTTTGTATTATTGTCAATGTAGCTTAGATAATGTAATTTTTTAATCAGATAGTTATTTTTGTTCTGTATTTTTATCGTAGGATCATTTAATATTTTTTCATAAACACATGTGTCAAGTAATAGGGAGTCCATTTTATCTTGGTATTCCTTTTTTGTTATGGCCACCGTTTTGTTCGTTTTATCAGCTTTAAATATTAAAATATTGACTCTGATCTTGTTTTAATGGAACGGAGTTCGGTTTTAAAGGTAGTTACCAAACTATTCCCGATTCCTTATTTTTGATAAAAAAATATAAATAAATAAATGCCGATGTTGTTGGGTTCTTTGTGGGATAATTAATAATTTTAATACAGATAGAACCGAATTATATTCATAGAATACTATTATTTATATTAATTAAATTTAAATGTTACAAAAAAGTATAAAAAATATAATTGCTTACCTTCTTTCACACAAAATAAAAACATAGTACTTGGAATGAACGGGCTTCTCACACCGCGAGTTTTATTTTAATTAAATTGTTAAATTTCCAAAAAAAAAATTTAATGAATTTAAATTAACAAAATTTTGCACGAAACCTTTCTATTTTTTTAAACCGACCAAATAAAAAGCACTTTTATTAAACAACAATAAAATTATACGTTAGACCAAAAATTGAACTTGACTGCTAATCGAGTGCCACCCGTCTGACCATTGGTTTTCGAGCGCCTCTTCGCTAAGCCTTCGCGTAACAATTGTTTTTTGTAAAGATAAGTGCCCGAGCCCATTACATTCTCGCTCAGGTGAACCCTGGGGGCCTATTCTGTGCCACTTTGCCATATGGCAAACCTATCAAGTGTTGCAAAGTTGTTACTGCCATCTAGCGTGCGTTTTAAAAACAGAGCTATATGACCTCCCCACTCTCCGGATAAGTGAATCAACACTAGGCTTGCTGTTGATCAGGCCTGTCCGACTCAAGCTTTTGACACTTCTAATAGTGACTGGAAAGTTGTAGATGGCACTGACAATCAGTAGTGCTCGTCATGATGTTCATGGCCCAACCAGTACGAATATTTTAACGCGACAATATCTAAATATAGTTGCATTATAGTTTTGTTATTTGTATTTCCAAAAATTTTGAAGGATAATTTTTATTTATTTTAAATTGAATGACGCAATAACCATTTAACGTAAAATCAAATTAATATAACTTTAAAGTAAAAATATAAATTTTTGTGGTATTTGTAGTGGGAAATCATAGGGGTTAAAAGCAATACACAAAATTATTTCTTATATATATTTAGTTTATGCAATGTTTTGCCAATGTATTTTCTTTTTGATCTGCATTTAAGAACACACAATTACGCTCTAAACGTACTTTTAGAAAAATAAAAATAATTTTAGACATTATTTTTAATTTGTGCTCTTGGCACGGGAATCGCAGTTTTTTGGAAGTAATTAAATCATTTAAAACCCGATCGCGGTACAACAATTGGGCATTTTAAATATGACGTAATGAAACTAAGGAACCAAAAGAATAGGTCTAATTAGGTTATGTTTTGGCTTTTCGATCACTATTGGTTGTCAGAGCCATCTACAATTTTTTAGTCAGCGAGCAAATCTTGTCAACAATGGACATGGAAAGTGATTACGTCACATCGGCCATTGTGTTAAGGTAGGTCGCGGTTCACTTTCCAAACAACTTTTTAGTCTCGTTTGTTTAACATTGCTCGCCAATATTATTCGTTTTTTTGATTTAACTACAAATAAATTTCGATTTATTTTGAAGGTAAGTCAAGCCTATTCTGTGCCACTTTGCCATATGGCAAACCTATCAAGTTTTGCAAAGTTATTAGTGCCATCAAAACAGGGCTATATGACGTCACCGATTTTGATAAGTCCCCCCACTCTCTGGATAAGTGAATCAACACTAGGCTTGCTGTTGATACACGGTAGACCTGTTGCTAGTTTGAATATCTTTTCGCGGTTTTCCAAATATATATTGTTGTTAGGAGCTCAACATAATTTGTTGGTGAGTTATATAATAAATTAAAGGAAATTTTAGTTTTGTGAGACATCTTTTCGATATATATGATATATTTAGTAGTTGACACATGATGAAGCTTATTGAATTAAATTAATTAATTATATGTTGTAGTTCTATGGTGGCAAACGGGACAAGAAAGCCGACGAGGTTATATTGAACGCTATTTCTAAACAAATCGACGAAAATAAATATCGGCTCTTTTCAGAGCCACCAATTTTTATTTAAAAGGAATTGTGTTTATATTATTTGTAGAAATGGAGGTATACAGAAAATTGAAATAATTTAAATCCCTTTCTATAAAAAAATTGTTTTCGATTTGCCAACTTAATTATAATCCCTGTTCAACATCTTAAATACTCTAGGATAACAAAATGTCTTGTTATTGCGGTTATTTTATAGATGGCAGCACCCTACTTTGGCTACGTCATCAACTTTGCAACACTTGATATGGCAAAGTGGCACAGAATAGGCCCCCTGGTTCATTACATTGTTAACAATTTTTTTTGTGATATTGTAGTCCTTAATTATGTTTTTCTGTGGTTGTGTTTGAAATTTATTATTATTATTAATGATGTTCGTAAATTCTGCTCTAAGTGTATTTTTTATATCACTGTTATTCGTCTGTGAGACAATGAGTTCGAAATCGGCTATTAAATCAAACAAGGGCATGTCGTTTATGGTATGAGGAATACACTTTAATATTAGATTACAAGAACATAAAATAAACTCGGAAAATAACGCTACAAAACAGATTAAATGTGTCCTAGTAGAACACTGCCTTACAAAACAACACACTTTTAATTTTAAAGACACTAAAATAATTAAAAAGAGAAAAATGTACATAAAAGATTATCGTTTGAAATGTTACATATAGCAAAGGATAAAAATAATATTAATATGCAAACGGATATTGACAACTTGTCTGTAATGTATTATAACGTTTGTCATAAATATAATACACTAAATTAGAACTAATAAACTACATAAAAGCCAAAAAACACTACTGAAAATATACTAATAACTATATATTAACAAGAAACAATTGGTTACTAATTAAGTAAGAACAATTAGATCCAAATGAAAAAAGTAGCCATGTTTGCTTAAAATTTTTTTTTAAAATAGCTGTGATAATTTTTATATTTTATTGACTTATTTATTTATTTATTGTTTTAATTACGGTGAAGATTATTAACAACATGACTGTCTATTTTATTATAATAACAAACTATAACTTTTAGAAAAAATGTAAGTATTGGTTGTATAATCTGGACATAATTTGTATTTTATATAAGTATAAGCTACTATAATTGAGTGTGTGATCCTTTGTAGTCTCCTGATGAAGACAACTGTGTTTGTCGAAATTATTATTTAGTATTTACTTTCTTATACGCAGTATAAGTAAGTGTTGTAATCATAAAAAAATTTTAACTCGAGATCTTAACGGAAATATACATTTTGACCTTCTCTTTATCGATTCCGACTATTTTTGGAATGACGTCCGTCTGTGTGTGTGTGTGTGTGTGCGCGTGTGTGTGTGTGTGCATCTGTATTTGTGTGTATGTGAGCGCTCTACCGCCTAAACGGCTGAAGGGAAATTTTAAACTTAAGATTTGTATGTGCCTGGCAACAAAACCTATTATTATTGAAAAAAATATATGCTCATATTACGTGTCTTTAAATTGTTTTCTACTTCTGTATTTATTTTCTCAATTTCGGTAGGTTTTATGCCGGGTTTATACAGAAAAAATTAACGCTACATTTAACATTAACGCTACATTTAAGGCTAAGAAAAAGATAAACACCATGTTAACCAATGTTGTCGTTTATACTGAATTTAAGACTACATTTCTTTTTAACGCTAAGCCAACAAGTTGACCAACTTCTATCTTTCTTACTGAGAGAGATGAACAAAACCTCGTTCTTTCTTTCCCTAAGATCAGTTCAGTTTGAAAAACGCATCTGCGCAAGCGTGACCGGGTGTACATGTGTTGACAAGCACAACATGTCAGAACAGTTTCGTGCTCTTTTTGCATTGGCTTTTGTTAACCTGCTATATTGTTGTTTAGTATTGTTATTTTAACATAATGGACGGTGAATTGATTGATAGTGTCAAAAATACGCTATATTGTATGATAAGCGATGAGTAGGCTTCCGCAATAAAACTGGTAAAGAAAATACATGGAGAAGTGTTTCCGAAGTCAGGGGGCTAAAAGGTATGTAATATGCAACTATATATTTTTGTTAAAAGTTAAAATAGGACGATGTTGTAATTTTAAATATATTCTAGTTCCAGAGTGTGAATCCTGGTGAGCGACTTTGCGGTCTCGCTGTGCGACTGAGAGACGCCTCGACGGCAAGGAAGCTTCGGGATCTGCGGCTCCAATGTGTTTGGATGAACCGAATGGACCCGTTAGCCACGTCGAAGTGACCGAAATACTTAGACGTGAACAGAGGAAAAAACTATTCGAGTTATCTGCAGATGCAAGCATCGAAGGTGCATGCCTGTCGTTGGTAGAATACTATAGTGCCAAAAGGACCGAAGAGGACTCCGACATATTTAGAAAAAGCGTCGCCAAACTCGAAGAAACGTAGGCAAAAGAAAATTATGGATATAGGATTTGGGGTGGACAGCGAGTAAATTATATAAATATATTAGTTAAATACTTTTTATTATATTGTTTTATTTAAAAATATTTCCAGTTCCTTTTCCTATTTTCCGCAAACACAATTCACATTTGTTATATACGACTTTGGTAGGTACTGAGGTTAGCATAAGTTGAAATAACTTCTAAATAAGCTATATTAATGTATTGAACCAAAATAATATAACTAAAATACAGTCATTTTAATTTAATAGTCTTTCGGCATAGAATCTTGTTCGATAAGAGATTTTTGCCATGGTACTGAACCAAAATAACTAGCCAAATGTTCTCTGTAAAAACGTTCCGAATCCATTTTTATTTAAAAGAAATAAAAACCACTATATGTATCACAAAAGGAAAAATGTTTTCGCAAATCATAAAAGTATAGCCTCAAAAAACATGTTCACACTAGCAAATGTCAAATACGGAAACCATTATGCGCATGCGTTAATTTTGTTAGCTTAGCTGTATAAACGACAGTTTTTCTTGTTAGTAAAATGCAGCGTTAAATGTAGCGTTAATGTTAAATGTAGCGCTAATTTTTTCTGTATAAACCCACCATTAGAATGATGGATTTCTTTTTTTCGTTAATATTTAGTATACTCGTAATTGCTCTTGAATTCTTGACTTTAACTAAACTCTCGCTTAAATATATGCCATTTTCTAGTTCAATTCTATTAATTATGCCTGCTGTGACATTTTGAGCATTAGAAATAGAAATAGACACAAAAATTTCTGATCGCGGCGGAATTATAATTTCGTTTAAATTAGTAATAATATACTGAGTTTCTGATAAAATTAATTTACGACTTTCGTAACAAATTTTCGCATTTACTTTCCTGAAAAATTCATTCCCTAAAATTCCATCTTGGGTAATAGGGAAATTGTCTGGAACAACATGGAATTTATGCTTTTGGGTATTAGACTCATTTGGAATAGTTAAATAGGTAGCTCCTAAGGTTGGTTTGGAGACTGCTCCGGAAATTCCTTTCAAGTTTAAAATCTCATCAACATTTACCATTATTTCATTTCTTAAACATTTTACTTTAATTTTATTAATATCTGAACCTGTGTCAATTAAAAACTTATTTATCTTTTCTTGGTTCTCGGGAATATGTATTTGAACGTTATTAGTGATCGTGTCATCAATAGTATAGATTTTAGAATCTTTTGGGTGGAACGTAAATTTTCGGCTGGCCTCAACGCTACGTTCGCGCGAGAGGTGCTCGGGAAGTTTAAATGGTTTGAGTTTTGATTTGCGTTTCATTTACATTATTATACTGATTTAGAGAATTTTTAAATTTTAATTTACGACATTCTTCTATTAGATGTCCTGGCTTTTTGCAATAGCGGCATTCTTTCTTTTGATTATAATTTTGATTTACGGTATTAATTGGTTCCGTTTTGAATCTAGGCTTAATTTTTTGATCATATTTATTCGAACGACAGTTCGTAGAAATGTGACCGAATTTATTACATGTAAAACATTTTTTATTTGAGTTAGCAATTTGTGAATTGACGTTATATTATTTATTATTTTCCAATCTACTTAGTATTTCGCGTTCTTCTGCTAATGCTAAATCGAATGCGTCTTCTAAGATGTTAGGTTTCTGTGATTTTACTAATGTTATTAAAGGTTCTTTCAATCCTGTTATAAAGACATTTAAAGTTTGTCTTCTAATCAGTTTTTCGCATGCGGCAATTTCTATTTGGGACATATCATGATCAATGGAATTTAATAACTTATCCATACAATTTTCAATTGTATTAGAGTACGAACTAACTGTTTCTTCGCGATTTTGTCTGCAAGAATGGAGTTCTAACTCCTATTGTCCTTGTGATCTCTTTTCTGAATAAGTATAAGTATAAGTAATTCTCAAGATGGTTTTTGAGTGCTTCCCAACTATCAAATTCACAATTCTGACTAAGTATTTTTGCTCTACCTGTGATCTTTGTTTTAATTATTTCGAACAAAATTATTTTATCCTCTCCCGATACTAATTTAAGTGCGATTTCCGAATTGTCTATAAACTCTCTTAATTTGTTTCTCTCTCCATCAAATTTTATTAAGCATTTCTCTCCAATTTCTAATTTTACGGGTGCCATGATTGAAGTTACTGTGCGATTGGATAAATCTAACACTGAATATTCTGGTTCACTTTCACTTTCACTTGAAGACAATGACGGGTAAATTTGTGGCATTAAATAAGGTTTACTTACAGTTTATACATTTGGGTAGTAAGGTTCTGAATGCTTGACGAATGCTCTGAAGGTTCTGCGAAGATTCTGAAGGCTCTGGATGCTCTGGCGGCTCTGATGGTTCTGAAGGTTCTGGATTTTTGCGAAAGCTCTGAAGGTTCTGAAGGTTCTGGATTTCTGCAAAGATTCTGGATGCTCTGAAGGTTCTGGATTGCTGGAGGCTGCATGCTCGACGAGTGCTTTTAATTTTTGGATATATATATATATATTTTCTCGATTTTCACAATTTTACGTGGTTAATTAATTTCACTGTTTTTACTGGCTTTTACTCTTGAACCATCCCACTTCTGACACCAAATTTTATGTGTTGAACTTCTGTATTCACCGGGTAAAATTATATTATTTTTGTTTAGGTGAGGTTCTTTTTGGTTTTAAATGATGAGAACCAACGAGTAAATTTAACCCTTTATTTTACTAGTGAATTTAATACAGATTATATATATATATATCTAAATTTTAATGTTAAATATTGTGTGTCTGTCTGACACTACTTCCGCGACTTTACTGTACTGTACTGCACTCTCTGATTTTTGTATGTCTTGGATGAATTTATAAATTCTGATTTCCGCTGGAACGTGGGATTTGCAAGTTAGCGTTTTATGTTAAAGTTAAAAAGTGCTTAGATTTTAGCGCGTGTAGACAGACATGAACTTCTATTTCCTATACTAGGTAATGCCTAGTATACGAAATATGATAATCTAAATAAAATTTGTCTATACTACTTATTAATTTTTTTTATAACAATTATAATAAATGGAGTTCATAACAATAGTAATCTGTTTAAAAATTTACTTAATCTGTAAGTTGGGGAATCAATACCACTGACAATAGGGCGTAAGGGATATTGATCTTTATGTAATTTAATTAGTCCATAAATCCTCGGAGAAACAGCATTGTTAATGTTAACTATGTTGCTTTTTTGTATTATTGTCAATGTAGCTTAGATAATGTAATTTTTTAATCAGATAGTTATTTTTGTTCTGTATTTTTATCGTAGGATCATTTAATATTTTTTCATAAACACATGTGTCAAGTAATAGGGAGTCCATTTTATCTTGGTATTCCTTTTTTGTTATGGCCACCGTTTTGTTCGTTTTATCAGCTTTAAATATTAAAATATTGACTCTGATCTTGTTTTAATGGAACGGAGTTCGGTTTTAAAGGTAGTTACCAAACTATTCCCGATTCCTTATTTTTGATAAAAAAATATAAATAAATAAATGCCGATGTTGTTGGGTTCTTTGTGGGATAATTAATAATTTTAATACAGATAGAACCGAATTATATTCATAGAATACTATTATTTATATTAATTAAATTTAAATGTTACAAAAAAGTATAAAAAATATAATTGCTTACCTTCTTTCACACAAAATAAAAACATAGTACTTGGAATGAACGGGCTTCTCACACCGCGAGTTTTATTTTAATTAAATTGTTAAATTTCCAAAAAAAAAATTTAATGAATTTAAATTAACAAAATTTTGCACGAAACCTTTCTATTTTTTTAAACCGACCAAATAAAAAGCACTTTTATTAAACAACAATAAAATTATACGTTAGACCAAAAATTGAACTTGACTGCTAATCGAGTGCCACCCGTCTGACCATTGGTTTTCGAGCGCCTCTTCGCTAAGCCTTCGCGTAACAATTGTTTTTTGTAAAGATAAGTGCCCGAGCCCATTACATTCTCGCTCAGGTGAACCCTGGGGGCCTATTCTGTGCCACTTTGCCATATGGCAAACCTATCAAGTGTTGCAAAGTTGTTACTGCCATCTAGCGTGCGTTTTAAAAACAGAGCTATATGACCTCCCCACTCTCCGGATAAGTGAATCAACACTAGGCTTGCTGTTGATCAGGCCTGTCCGACTCAAGCTTTTGACACTTCTAATAGTGACTGGAAAGTTGTAGATGGCACTGACAATCAGTAGTGCTCGTCATGATGTTCATGGCCCAACCAGTACGAATATTTTAACGCGACAATATCTAAATATAGTTGCATTATAGTTTTGTTATTTGTATTTCCAAAAATTTTGAAGGATAATTTTTATTTATTTTAAATTGAATGACGCAATAACCATTTAACGTAAAATCAAATTAATATAACTTTAAAGTAAAAATATAAATTTTTGTGGTATTTGTAGTGGGAAATCATAGGGGTTAAAAGCAATACACAAAATTATTTCTTATATATATTTAGTTTATGCAATGTTTTGCCAATGTATTTTCTTTTTGATCTGCATTTAAGAACACACAATTACGCTCTAAACGTACTTTTAGAAAAATAAAAATAATTTTAGACATTATTTTTAATTTGTGCTCTTGGCACGGGAATCGCAGTTTTTTGGAAGTAATTAAATCATTTAAAACCCGATCGCGGTACAACAATTGGGCATTTTAAATATGACGTAATGAAACTAAGGAACCAAAAGAATAGGTCTAATTAGGTTATGTTTTGGCTTTTCGATCACTATTGGTTGTCAGAGCCATCTACAATTTTTTAGTCAGCGAGCAAATCTTGTCAACAATGGACATGGAAAGTGATTACGTCACATCGGCCATTGTGTTAAGGTAGGTCGCGGTTCACTTTCCAAACAACTTTTTAGTCTCGTTTGTTTAACATTGCTCGCCAATATTATTCGTTTTTTTGATTTAACTACAAATAAATTTCGATTTATTTTGAAGGTAAGTCAAGCCTATTCTGTGCCACTTTGCCATATGGCAAACCTATCAAGTTTTGCAAAGTTATTAGTGCCATCAAAACAGGGCTATATGACGTCACCGATTTTGATAAGTCCCCCCACTCTCTGGATAAGTGAATCAACACTAGGCTTGCTGTTGATACACGGTAGACCTGTTGCTAGTTTGAATATCTTTTCGCGGTTTTCCAAATATATATTGTTGTTAGGAGCTCAACATAATTTGTTGGTGAGTTATATAATAAATTAAAGGAAATTTTAGTTTTGTGAGACATCTTTTCGATATATATGATATATTTAGTAGTTGACACATGATGAAGCTTATTGAATTAAATTAATTAATTATATGTTGTAGTTCTATGGTGGCAAACGGGACAAGAAAGCCGACGAGGTTATATTGAACGCTATTTCTAAACAAATCGACGAAAATAAATATCGGCTCTTTTCAGAGCCACCAATTTTTATTTAAAAGGAATTGTGTTTATATTATTTGTAGAAATGGAGGTATACAGAAAATTGAAATAATTTAAATCCCTTTCTATAAAAAAATTGTTTTCGATTTGCCAACTTAATTATAATCCCTGTTCAACATCTTAAATACTCTAGGATAACAAAATGTCTTGTTATTGCGGTTATTTTATAGATGGCAGCACCCTACTTTGGCTACGTCATCAACTTTGCAACACTTGATATGGCAAAGTGGCACAGAATAGGCCCCCTGGTTCATTACATTGTTAACAATTTTTTTTGTGATATTGTAGTCCTTAATTATGTTTTTCTGTGGTTGTGTTTGAAATTTATTATTATTATTAATGATGTTCGTAAATTCTGCTCTAAGTGTATTTTTTATATCACTGTTATTCGTCTGTGAGACAATGAGTTCGAAATCGGCTATTAAATCAAACAAGGGCATGTCGTTTATGGTATGAGGAATACACTTTAATATTAGATTACAAGAACATAAAATAAACTCGGAAAATAACGCTACAAAACAGATTAAATGTGTCCTAGTAGAACACTGCCTTACAAAACAACACACTTTTAATTTTAAAGACACTAAAATAATTAAAAAGAGAAAAATGTACATAAAAGATTATCGTTTGAAATGTTACATATAGCAAAGGATAAAAATAATATTAATATGCAAACGGATATTGACAACTTGTCTGTAATGTATTATAACGTTTGTCATAAATATAATACACTAAATTAGAACTAATAAACTACATAAAAGCCAAAAAACACTACTGAAAATATACTAATAACTATATATTAACAAGAAACAATTGGTTACTAATTAAGTAAGAACAATTAGATCCAAATGAAAAAAGTAGCCATGTTTGCTTAAAATTTTTTTTTAAAATAGCTGTGATAATTTTTATATTTTATTGACTTATTTATTTATTTATTGTTTTAATTACGGTGAAGATTATTAACAACATGACTGTCTATTTTATTATAATAACAAACTATAACTTTTAGAAAAAATGTAAGTATTGGTTGTATAATCTGGACATAATTTGTATTTTATATAAGTATAAGCTACTATAATTGAGTGTGTGATCCTTTGTAGTCTCCTGATGAAGACAACTGTGTTTGTCGAAATTATTATTTAGTATTTACTTTCTTATACGCAGTATAAGTAAGTGTTGTAATCATAAAAAAATTTTAACTCGAGATCTTAACGGAAATATACATTTTGACCTTCTCTTTATCGATTCCGACTATTTTTGGAATGACGTCCGTCTGTGTGTGTGTGTGTGTGTGCGCGTGTGTGTGTGTGTGCATCTGTATTTGTGTGTATGTGAGCGCTCTACCGCCTAAACGGCTGAAGGGAAATTTTAAACTTAAGATTTGTATGTGCCTGGCAACAAAACCTATTATTATTGAAAAAAATATATGCTCATATTACGTGTCTTTAAATTGTTTTCTACTTCTGTATTTATTTTCTCAATTTCGGTAGGTTTTATGCCGGGTTTATACAGAAAAAATTAACGCTACATTTAACATTAACGCTACATTTAAGGCTAAGAAAAAGATAAACACCATGTTAACCAATGTTGTCGTTTATACTGAATTTAAGACTACATTTCTTTTTAACGCTAAGCCAACAAGTTGACCAACTTCTATCTTTCTTACTGAGAGAGATGAACAAAACCTCGTTCTTTCTTTCCCTAAGATCAGTTCAGTTTGAAAAACGCATCTGCGCAAGCGTGACCGGGTGTACATGTGTTGACAAGCACAACATGTCAGAACAGTTTCGTGCTCTTTTTGCATTGGCTTTTGTTAACCTGCTATATTGTTGTTTAATATTGTTATTTTAACATAATGGACGGTGAATTGATTGATAGTGTCAAAAATACGCTATATTGTATGATAAGCGATGAGTAGGCTTCCGCAATAAAACTGGTAAAGAAAATACATGGAGAAGTGTTTCCGAAGTCAGGGGGCTAAAAGGTATGTAATATGCAACTATATATTTTTGTTAAAAGTTAAAATAGGACGATGTTGTAATTTTAAATATATTCTAGTTCCAGAGTGTGAATCCTGGTGAGCGACTTTGCGGTCTCGCTGTGCGACTGAGAGACGCCTCGACGGCAAGGAAGCTTCGGGATCTGCGGCTCCAATGTGTTTGGATGAACCGAATGGACCCGTTAGCCACGTCGAAGTGACCGAAATACTTAGACGTGAACAGAGGAAAAAACTATTCGAGTTATCTGCAGATGCAAGCATCGAAGGTGCATGCCTGTCGTTGGTAGAATACTATAGTGCCAAAAGGACCGAAGAGGACTCCGACATATTTAGAAAAAGCGTCGCCAAACTCGAAGAAACGTAGGCAAAAGAAAATTATGGATATAGGATTTGGGGTGGACAGCGAGTAAATTATATAAATATATTAGTTAAATACTTTTTATTATATTGTTTTATTTAAAAATATTTCCAGTTCCTTTTCCTATTTTCCGCAAACACAATTCACATTTGTTATATACGACTTTGGTAGGTACTGAGGTTAGCATAAGTTGAAATAACTTCTAAATAAGCTATATTAATGTATTGAACCAAAATAATATAACTAAAATACAGTCATTTTAATTTAATAGTCTTTCGGCATAGAATCTTGTTCGATAAGAGATTTTTGCCATGGTACTGAACCAAAATAACTAGCCAAATGTTCTCTGTAAAAACGTTCCGAATCCATTTTTATTTAAAAGAAATAAAAACCACTATATGTATCACAAAAGGAAAAATGTTTTCGCAAATCATAAAAGTATAGCCTCAAAAAACATGTTCACACTAGCAAATGTCAAATACGGAAACCATTATGCGCATGCGTTAATTTTGTTAGCTTAGCTGTATAAACGACAGTTTTTCTTGTTAGTAAAATGCAGCGTTAAATGTAGCGTTAATGTTAAATGTAGCGCTAATTTTTTCTGTATAAACCCACCATTAGAATGATGGATTTCTTTTTTTCGTTAATATTTAGTATACTCGTAATTGCTCTTGAATTCTTGACTTTAACTAAACTCTCGCTTAAATATATGCCATTTTCTAGTTCAATTCTATTAATTATGCCTGCTGTGACATTTTGAGCATTAGAAATAGAAATAGACACAAAAATTTCTGATCGCGGCGGAATTATAATTTCGTTTAAATTAGTAATAATATACTGAGTTTCTGATAAAATTAATTTACGACTTTCGTAACAAATTTTCGCATTTACTTTCCTGAAAAATTCATTCCCTAAAATTCCATCTTGGGTAATAGGGAAATTGTCTGGAACAACATGGAATTTATGCTTTTGGGTATTAGACTCATTTGGAATAGTTAAATAGGTAGCTCCTAAGGTTGGTTTGGAGACTGCTCCGGAAATTCCTTTCAAGTTTAAAATCTCATCAACATTTACCATTATTTCATTTCTTAAACATTTTACTTTAATTTTATTAATATCTGAACCTGTGTCAATTAAAAACTTATTTATCTTTTCTTGGTTCTCGGGAATATGTATTTGAACGTTATTAGTGATCGTGTCATCAATAGTATAGATTTTAGAATCTTTTGGGTGGAACGTAAATTTTCGGCTGGCCTCAACGCTACGTTCGCGCGAGAGGTGCTCGGGAAGTTTAAATGGTTTGAGTTTTGATTTGCGTTTCGCGAATTTAAATTATTATACTGATTTTGAGAATTTTTAAATTTTAATTTACGACATTCTTCTAATAGATGTCCTGGCTTTTTGCAATAGCGGCATTCTTTCTTTTGATTATAATTTTGATTCGTGGTATTAATTGGTTCCGTTTTGAATCTAGGCTTAAATTATTGATCATATTTATTCGAACGACAGTTCGTAGAAATGTGACCGAATTTATTACATGTAAAACATTTTTTATTTGAGTTAGCAATTTGTGAATTGACGTTATATTATTTATTATTTTCCAATCTACTTAGTATTTCGCGTTCTTCTGCTAATGCTAAATCGAATGCGTCTTCTAAGATGTTAGGTTTCTGTGATTTTACTAATGTTATTAAAGGTTCTTTCAATCCTGTTATAAAGACATTTAAAGTTTGTCTTCTAATCAGTTTTTCGCATGCGGCAATTTCTATTTGGGACATATCATGATCAATGGAATTTAATAACTTATCCATACAATTTTCAATTGTATTAGAGTACGAACTAACTGTTTCTTCGCGATTTTGTCTGCAAGAATGGAGTTCTAACTCCTATTGTCCTTGTGATCTCTTTTCTGAATAAGTATAAGTATAAGTAATTCTCAAGATGGTTTTTGAGTGCTTCCCAACTATCAAATTCACAATTCTGACTAAGTATTTTTGCTCTACCTGTGATCTTTGTTTTAATTATTTCGAACAAAATTATTTTATCCTCTCCCGATACTAATTTAAGTGCGATTTCCGAATTGTCTATAAACTCTCTTAATTTGTTTCTCTCTCCATCAAATTTTATTAAGCATTTCTCTCCAATTTCTAATTTTACGGGTGCCATGATTGAAGTTACTGTGCGATTGGATAAATCTAACACTGAATATTCTGGTTCACTTTCACTTTCACTTGAAGACAATGACGGGTAAATTTGTGGCATTAAATAAGGTTTACTTACAGTTTATACATTTGGGTAGTAAGGTTCTGAATGCTTGACGAATGCTCTGAAGGTTCTGCGAAGATTCTGAAGGCTCTGGATGCTCTGGCGGCTCTGATGGTTCTGAAGGTTCTGGATTTTTGCGAAAGCTCTGAAGGTTCTGAAGGTTCTGGATTTCTGCAAAGATTCTGGATGCTCTGAAGGTTCTGGATTGCTGGAGGCTGCATGCTCGACGAGTGCTTTTAATTTTTGGATATATATATATATATTTTCTCGATTTTCACAATTTTACGTGGTTAATTAATTTCACTGTTTTTACTGGCTTTTACTCTTGAACCATCCCACTTCTGACACCAAATTTTATGTGTTGAACTTCTGTATTCACCGGGTAAAATTATATTATTTTTGTTTAGGTGAGGTTCTTTTTGGTTTTAAATGATGAGAACCAACGAGTAAATTTAACCCTTTATTTTACTAGTGAATTTAATACAGATTATATATATATATATCTAAATTTTAATGTTAAATATTGTGTGTCTGTCTGACACTACTTCCGCGACTTTACTGTACTGTACTGCACTCTCTGATTTTTGTATGTCTTGGATGAATTTATAAATTCTGATTTCCGCTGGAACGTGGGATTTGCAAGTTAGCGTTTTATGTTAAAGTTAAAAAGTGCTTAGATTTTAGCGCGTGTAGACAGACATGAACTTCTATTTCTTATACTAGGTAATGCCTAGTATACGAAATATGATAATCTAAATAAAATTTGTCTATACTACTTATTAATTTTTTTTATAACAATTATAATAAATGGAGTTCATAACAATAGTAATCTGTTTAAAAATTTACTTAATCTGTAAGTTGGGGAATCAATACCACTGACAATAGGGCGTAAGGGATATTGATCTTTATGTAATTTAATTAGTCCATAAATCCTCGGAGAAACAGCATTGTTAATGTTAACTATGTTGCTTTTTTGTATTATTGTCAATGTAGCTTAGATAATGTAATTTTTTAATCAGATAGTTATTTTTGTTCTGTATTTTTATCGTAGGATCATTTAATATTTTTTCATAAACACATGTGTCAAGTAATAGGGAGTCCATTTTATCTTGGTATTCCTTTTTTGTTATGGCCACCGTTTTGTTCGTTTTATCAGCTTTAAATATTAAAATATTGACTCTGATCTTGTTTTAATGGAACGGAGTTCGGTTTTAAAGGTAGTTACCAAACTATTCCCGATTCCTTATTTTTGATAAAAAAATATAAATAAATAAATGCCGATGTTGTTGGGTTCTTTGTGGGATAATTAATAATTTTAATACAGATAGAACCGAATTATATTCATAGAATACTATTATTTATATTAATTAAATTTAAATGTTACAAAAAAGTATAAAAAATATAATTGCTTACCTTCTTTCACACAAAATAAAAACATAGTACTTGGAATGAACGGGCTTCTCACACCGCGAGTTTTATTTTAATTAAATTGTTAAATTTCCAAAAAAAAAATTTAATGAATTTAAATTAACAAAATTTTGCACGAAACCTTTCTATTTTTTTAAACCGACCAAATAAAAAGCACTTTTATTAAACAACAATAAAATTATACGTTAGACCAAAAATTGAACTTGACTGCTAATCGAGTGCCACCCGTCTGACCATTGGTTTTCGAGCGCCTCTTCGCTAAGCCTTCGCGTAACAATTGTTTTTTGTAAAGATAAGTGCCCGAGCCCATTACATTCTCGCTCAGGTGAACCCTGGGGGCCTATTCTGTGCCACTTTGCCATATGGCAAACCTATCAAGTGTTGCAAAGTTGTTACTGCCATCTAGCGTGCGTTTTAAAAACAGAGCTATATGACCTCCCCACTCTCCGGATAAGTGAATCAACACTAGGCTTGCTGTTGATCAGGCCTGTCCGACTCAAGCTTTTGACACTTCTAATAGTGACTGGAAAGTTGTAGATGGCACTGACAATCAGTAGTGCTCGTCATGATGTTCATGGCCCAACCAGTACGAATATTTTAACGCGACAATATCTAAATATAGTTGCATTATAGTTTTGTTATTTGTATTTCCAAAAATTTTGAAGGATAATTTTTATTTATTTTAAATTGAATGACGCAATAACCATTTAACGTAAAATCAAATTAATATAACTTTAAAGTAAAAATATAAATTTTTGTGGTATTTGTAGTGGGAAATCATAGGGGTTAAAAGCAATACACAAAATTATTTCTTATATATATTTAGTTTATGCAATGTTTTGCCAATGTATTTTCTTTTTGATCTGCATTTAAGAACACACAATTACGCTCTAAACGTACTTTTAGAAAAATAAAAATAATTTTAGACATTATTTTTAATTTGTGCTCTTGGCACGGGAATCGCAGTTTTTTGGAAGTAATTAAATCATTTAAAACCCGATCGCGGTACAACAATTGGGCATTTTAAATATGACGTAATGAAACTAAGGAACCAAAAGAATAGGTCTAATTAGGTTATGTTTTGGCTTTTCGATCACTATTGGTTGTCAGAGCCATCTACAATTTTTTAGTCAGCGAGCAAATCTTGTCAACAATGGACATGGAAAGTGATTACGTCACATCGGCCATTGTGTTAAGGTAGGTCGCGGTTCACTTTCCAAACAACTTTTTAGTCTCGTTTGTTTAACATTGCTCGCCAATATTATTCGTTTTTTTGATTTAACTACAAATAAATTTCGATTTATTTTGAAGGTAAGTCAAGCCTATTCTGTGCCACTTTGCCATATGGCAAACCTATCAAGTTTTGCAAAGTTATTAGTGCCATCAAAACAGGGCTATATGACGTCACCGATTTTGATAAGTCCCCCCACTCTCTGGATAAGTGAATCAACACTAGGCTTGCTGTTGATACACGGTAGACCTGTTGCTAGTTTGAATATCTTTTCGCGGTTTTCCAAATATATATTGTTGTTAGGAGCTCAACAAAATTTGTTGGTGAGTTATATAATAAATTAAAGGAAATTTTAGTTTTGTGAGACATCTTTTCGATATATATGATATATTTAGTAGTTAACACATGATGAAGCTTATTGAATTAAATTAATTAATTATATGTTGTAGTTCTATGGTGGCAAACGGGACAAGAAAGCCGACGAGGTTATATTGAACGCTATTTCTAAACAAATCGACGAAAATAAATATCGGCTCTTTTCAGAGCCACCAATTTTTATTTAAAAGGAATTGTGTTTATATTATTTGTAGAAATGGAGGTATACAGAAAATTGAAATAATTTAAATCCCTTTCTATAAAAAAATTGTTTTCGATTTGCCAACTTAATTATAATCCCTGTTCAACATCTTAAATACTCTAGGATATCAAAATGTCTTGTTATTGCGGTTATTTTATAGATGGCAGCACCCTACTTTGGCTACGTCATCAACTTTGCAACACTTGATATGGCAAAGTGGCACAGAATAGGCCCCCTGGTTCATTACATTGTTAACAATTTTTTTTGTGATATTGTAGTCCTTAATTATGTTTTTCTGTGGTTGTGTTTGAAATTTATTATTATTATTAATGATGTTTGTAAATTCTGCTCTAAGTGTATTTTTTATATCACTGTTATTCGTCTGTGAGACAATGAGTTCGAAATCGGCTATTAAATCAAACAAGGGCATGTCGTTTATGGTATGAGGAATACACTTTAATATTAGATTACAAGAACATAAAATAAACTCGGAAAATAACGCTACAAAACAGATTAAATGTGTCCTAGTAGAACACTGCCTTACAAAACAACACACTTTTAATTTTAAAGACACTAAAATAATTAAAAAGAGAAAAATGTACATAAAAGATTATCGTTTGAAATGTTACATATAGCAAAGGATAAAAATAATATTAATATGCAAACGGATATTGACAACTTGTCTGTAATGTATTATAACGTTTGTCATAAATATAATACACTAAATTAGAACTAATAAACTACATAAAAGCCAAAAAACACTACTGAAAATATACTAATAACTATATATTAACAAGAAACAATTGGTTACTAATTAAGTAAGAACAATTAGATCCAAATGAAAAAAGTAGCCATGTTTGCTTAAAATTTTTTTTTAAAATAGCTGTGATAATTTTTATATTTTATTGACTTATTTATTTATTTATTGTTTTAATTACGGTGAAGATTATTAACAACATGACTGTCTATTTTATTATAATAACAAACTATAACTTTTAGAAAAAATGTAAGTATTGGTTGTATAATCTGGACATAATTTGTATTTTATATAAGTATAAGCTACTATAATTGAGTGTGTGATCCTTTGTAGTCTCCTGATGAAGACAACTGTGTTTGTCGAAATTATTATTTAGTATTTACTTTCTTATACGCAGTATAAGTAAGTGTTGTAATCATAAAAAAATTTTAACTCGAGATCTTAACGGAAATATACGTTTTGACCTTCTCTTTATCGATTCCGACTATTTTTGGAATGACGTCCGTCTGTGTGTGTGTGTGTGTGTGTGCGCGTGTGTGTGTGTGTGCATCTGTATTTGTGTGTATGTGAGCGCTCTACCGCCTAAACGGCTGAAGGGAAATTTTAAACTTAAGATTTGTATGTGCCTGGCAACAAAACCTATTATTATTGAAAAAAATATATGTGTGTGTGTATGTGTGTGAGTCTGTCTGTGTGTATGTGTGCGCTCTACAGCCTAAACGGTAAAAGATACAGTTATGAAACTTCAAACTTAAGATTTGCATGTGCCTGGCAGGAAAACCTCCTAGTTTGAAAAGAATATTCCAACAGAAAGTGCATGTTTACTTTATTGAATTTTTGCAATTTCTGCTATAACTCAAAAACGGTAGTTTTTACAGCAAAATTTTAAGAATAAAAATAAAAGTATTGATATTTCGCACACTTTTATTTGTAAATATTTTTCAAAAAAGGTACTGGTGTTTTTGAATGGCTCGTGTATTGTTGCTGATTGTTTCATTTGTATACAATTGCGGATATATTTAGAGGACGATATTTTTGTAATGTGTATCAAAATTTCAAATTTCCTTAAAATTAATTAAGATATCTGAGCGCAAGTGTGTTAATATACTTTCGTATACGCTAATATAATTTCGTACACTCATTTTCGATAGATCATTAGAATTTATAAAACATTTAAATTTTTCAAAATTATTTTAATTTTAACGAACTAATTAAAATGTGTATAAGAAAGTTCAGTGACATACACGTCAGCTTTTTTTTTCCTGTAACGCACCAAGATATAATCCGAATCCTGTTCTATGTGGCGCTTAATACAATCCATCGTTTTCCAACTGCAATTGCTTCATTGTGTCTTTGCGATTCAGTAAGTTGTTGTTTAGCTGCCTTTACTTCAATGACTGTTTTTGTAATTCCCGGTGCTTCTCCTGCTAAGGCACCAAGTGCAGACAAGCCGGCTAGTAATGGTGTACGAAAACCTCCCACCTTCGGTACATGTATTATTCTGGGGCAATCGTATTGATCATGTTTACGATTTTTTACGGTATTTTGTGCTGCATTCAAAGCAGCACTTGTGGCATCTTTGGTGTTATAATTATTTCTTATAGCAGCTTGCTTAACATTATTTACAGCTTCACGAAAAACATCAGTTTTTCGTACCAATGGTCTCTTTCTAGACATTAACAATTTCATTTATTATGTATACACTCTTTTCATTCTACACTTTACACTATAGTAACAACATAAAAATACGGCTACAATATATATTTATTATTTTACGAATATATACTAATACCAAATTTGTAAATATACATAACACTATGCAATTATTGCTATTCAATTATTATCATTCGTGGTGTCAACATTATATTTATACAGATAAAGGAACCATAAAATGGCCTCAAATATCGTGAGTGAACTTTATAAACTAGCAGAAATAAGGGAATCACAATCCATCGCAAATTTACCACGAAATGAAAAGCAATTAATAATTTCAGCAAAAAAGTATAATGTGATATTAAAATATATGGCGCAGTATGCAGTTGATAGTCCAGAAATTGAAAGAGTGTACGGTATTCGAGTTACGGATGACACTTGGTATGAAGGTACACAAGGCTTATATGAACTTCTAACACAAAAATTACTAAATCCGGCTATGTATACCGATGAAGAGAAACGAATTTATTTATCATTAAAAAAACATATACACATAGTAAGCATTTCAATAGATTGGGTTCGATTGTGATAAATCGTAGTTGGAAATATAAGAATATTATAAGGGTATTGTGCCGCACATAACAACGAGGCCAGGTTCAAGTTCAAGGAAATCTATTGGAAAAGGTATACTACAACATCCGGAATTACATATGACCAATAAACGCACTGAATACATGTATTGGAAGAATCCCAATAAACTTGTCAACAGACTAAAGGTTCTTTTAGCATCAAAATTGACCGGACATACAGGACAAAAAGATGAAATTTTAAGAATTAAAGACACCTTCCGGGAAGCTGACATTATAGTTAAATTCTGTTCATTTTTATTTTATCAGTCGTACAATGGTTGTTAACAAGTTCGGTCGTCACATAAACAAACACATTCATAATCGCACATTAAGGAGAATATCTTTTATCATAAGAAGCAAGACAATTTTAGCGGAAAATAAAGTATTTGATGTGAAAGATAATCGTCTTCGTCAATCGTCTTACAAGCATTAAGGTAAAATTGAAGATAAACTCAAACAAACTCGTAACCTACTAATTGTGAATTTAATCTTACATCAAAAGGAAAATGTATACAAAATATCGAATGGAAATTCTGATTTATGTTACACGTTTCCGTGTGCAGCACGCAGCAACGCTGTTAAATATAATATTGAAAGATTATTAATAGAGACTACAGTAAATGATAAACCACATTCTTTGGTGAGACACGTTATTGTTGCGAACGATAAACTAAAGTTTTTACCAATAAAAGGACACTATACGCCGCAAAGACTGTAGGTGGAAGTAATACTAGAAACTGAACTAGTATGAGAAAGAAAAATATTATGAATGAATACGTAAGGCCTGCACAGCGTAATAGTGTAGTGTTAAAGGGTTTGCATGATTCATATCAAACAGACCTAGTGGAAATGCAACCGAATGCAAATGTAAACACAGGATACAAATACATTTTAACTATTATAGATACATTCTCAAAAAGAGCCTGGGCCATACCGTTTAATCGAAAACAGGAAAAAACGGCACAAATGGAATGCATTAAATATTTCAAGAGAGTTTTAACCTCATTAAAAATTTAGAAACCGACAATAGTACAGAGTTTTATAATTCAGAGTTTAAAGATTTGATGACGAAATATAATGTTAATCATTATTCCACGCACCGCAGTAAGAAGGCAAGCATTGTCGAAAGATTTAATCGTGTATTAAAATTATTAATGTGGAAAGAATTTAGTTTTCAAGGCTCTTACCGGTGGCTTAACATGCTAGATAAACTAGTGCAAAATTATAATAACACAAAGCATTCAACTATAAAAATGAAACCTATCAATGACACCGTGAAAAATGAGCAAAAGGTATTAATCACAGAATATAATCGCATTCAAATTGCGGAGCCGGCAAAATATCATGTTGGCGATTATGCAAACATAAGTAAATATAAATCCGTATTTGATAAAAATTACATACTTAGTTGGAGAACTTAAATATTAAAAATTAAAATGATTCAACTCACCGCACCAGTTACATACATTTACAAGATTAATACGAACAAAAAAAGTTCTAAGTAAAAAAAGGAATCAATACTTTGTCAAATGGTAAGAATTTTCAAATAAATTCAACTCATACATTAGTAAAATTGATTTCCTATAATATATTCAACGATAATTATGCAAGGCAATATCAAAATAAAAGATAGTTGTTTACCGTACATTGGAATATAGTCTGATACTTTCTATTTGATTGATTCATGTGTATTTACACAAATTTGACAGATCAACTTTCACTTCATTATATTAAAGATATAGATTATTCATGTATTCAACATACTAGTTATAAATGCTTAAAAATGTAAATAACTAGCACGTAGTGGATACATGAAAGGTTTTGCTTAGTCTGTCATCGGCATACATATTTGCACCATTCTATATAGATATCAATTACTGTACAACTATAATGGACTTGAAAAAACTAAACCAACTCGGTATAGGATCGGATTTTAAAAAAATAACGAACTTGAAATTAAATGAAGTGTACAAAATAAAATCGGCCAAATCATTAAACACTTAATATTTCTGATAAATAATAATTGAAGTAGAAGAGATGGAAATATTTTTGCATGCCAGATACGACTATTTGTCAGGACAAATGCAGGTGAAAAATTCACCAAATTAGAATTTATCAGGTAACAAATATTTCTTGATTTTCTTGCGTATTAAAATTAAAATATATTTATATAAATTACAGGTTTTATTGTTATTTAAATCAAAATAATTCTATTCATAACAATAATGTAACATTTAGAAAAACTACCGTAATGCATTTAGTAAATAATTTATATTTTCGTCGATATTGTTGTCATTGTTCCGATGAAAAGTTATACCACAGTACAACACCACATTATTGTTTTTGTAGTAAAAACTATTTTACAAATAAGAGTATTCATATTATTAATGAAAATTGTAGAAAAATTGCTAATTGTAGAAAGATAAAAAATATTATGAAAAGGGAATAAAAATTGTAAATGGTCGTATTTGCAAATCGAAACAAAATGTTATACGGCACTTGAAATAAAGCTATGACAACACATGTTCATTATTACCCTGTCAATATTGTGGGAAAAGGTATTAACAACTTTCCCTAACATCACATTTAAAAATTTTACATAATATAAGTGACATGTCACAAAACGATAAACCCTCCACTTCTACTTCTTCACTGCCTACTGGAAATAACATTGGAAGCAGCAGCAGTAGAAATGCACCACCAAAACAAAAAAACTAAAATTTGTGTAGAAACAGTGAAACTTTGTGATATTTCTAATATTCAAATGAAAACATCTGCAGTGTCATGCACCGAACTTTCTTATACGCTTTTGGGTTAAATCACATCCTGTTTTCATTATTTTTCTAATTTATAATATTTGTTCTAACCTTTGGAACAATTTTACATTAAATATATTTCTTAGAATAAATATAAAATGTCAAACTTCAAATTATTTTAGTCTAATACGCTTTTTTTTGATAAACAATTGACAGGCGCAGATGATACGATTTATGTAAAAATAAATATAATAAGAAGAAATTTCAAGAGCAATTTTTTTATTTCCGGTACCGTTTGGGAAAAAAAGTTTCAAATAAAAGTTGTACAAAATGCTGATACCTATAATTGTTATTGGAACAGTTTTTCTGTAACTGCAACTATTTTTGAGTAATTGCATGAACTGCATAAAATGACTAGAGTAAGTTTTCTTGCCAGGCACATACAAATCTTAAGTTTATAATTTCATAAATTTCCTTTTAGCCGTTTGGGCTGTAGAGCGCTCACATACACACACACACACACACACAGACACAGACGGACGTCATTCCAAAAATAGTTGGAATTGATTCAGGGAAGGTCAAAACATATATTTCCGTTAAAATCTCGAGATCGAAATTTTTCATGATTACAATACTTACTTATACTGCATATAAGAAAGTAAAAATTTTATTGCTAATTTAAGTAAAAATTAAAAATTTTATCGAAAATACATCGAATTCTTAGGTTTAATCAGTCGGCTTGGTTCAAGAAGTACATTGATTTGAACACACAGATGAGCACTAATGCCAGTAATCATTTTGAAAAAGATTTTTTTAATTAATGAATAATTCAGTGTATGGCAAAACTATGGAAAACATTGGCAGCGGGTTGATGTAAAATTATTAACTCATTGGGAGTATAACAGAAAAAAGTTGGGTGCAGAAAAACTTATAGCAAAACCAAATTTTCACATTTTATCTGTATTCGCGAAAATCTTAGTTGCTATTCAAATGAATCGATTAAAAATTGTATATAATAAACCAATTTATTTGGGATTTACAGTATTGGTACTGTCAAAGTGGTACATGTATGACTTCCATTATAAATTTATAAAAAATAAATATAGTTATAGTTAAGTTATTGAGTTAAGTTATAGTTTATGAATTTAGTGTTGAAGATATTTATGAAAATATAAAAGAGAATTCTATTGTGTTCGATACGTCTAACTTTGCAATAAATAATAAATTCTATATGCCAGTATATAATGAAGGTGTGTTGGGTAAATTTGAAAATGAAATGGATGGTAAAATCATTTCGGAATTTGTAGGTCTCTGAAGTAAAATGTACTCGGTACAAATAGGTGAACATGAAGTAAAAAAAGCGAAAGGTATAAAACGAAAATTTTGTTAAACATGAACTAACTCATAGCAATTATAAAGACACACTATTTCACAGCGAATCTCTATTTATAGTTAGCCACACACTAGCGTACTTGGGCGACATACATGTTTGACGTACATGTACGTCGTTCATGTACGACAAATGTTTATACCCACAGACCTACACACTAGTTTGTCAAACATGTTAGTTCAAAAATGAGAGATGAGCAGTGATGAGGAGTATATGCTGTTAGCAGCGGCGTCCGCTACTTTAATTAAAAAGAAATAAAATAAATTAGCTCGACAGCCATAAATTCGAAGAAAATGGGTCAAAGAATGACTCTCGAAACGATCAAAATATACCCATATTAATCTTATTGAAGAAATGCGTCTATCTATTTCGATGTAATCCGTCATAAATGCTTTTGAAAAGAGTCTAAATCAGACATTGCAAGACCGATAAAAAAAGCGAACTGAACAAAAATACGCGAGACACCGTTTTCACAATGTGTGCGAATAAATCGTGATGTTTGGCCACTCACCGACAATCTTGTACGCGCGTACATGTGTGCGCGTTGATGTATTCCGGTCAAGCTGGCATACATGCGTGTCGCTCAAGAATGCGACTTTTTGACCACACAATTCAAAAGTGAAAGAAATCACATCTTGACACCTTATGGCTTCCTCTACTTAAACTGGAACTATTTCATTAACCGAATTATTGAATTACCATCTAATTAAGTGAATTGGAAATAATCACACGCATCTATTTGAGGTTATTCCCCAAATTGATAGCTCAGCGTTAAGCGCGAATGCACAACACATACAGGGTGGGACTAAGACAAAATGTCCCAAGATTCCCCTAATATGAAAACAATGACTATCAACGAGATAAATGCAACAATACACAAAGTTGAAAATAGTGAAACTAATACAACAGAACAAGAAATTGAATCAAGGGCTCTCTAAATCGCTCTCAAAATGCATGAGAACTTCAAAAAAGATTTCATGGACAAAAACGAATGGAAAACGGTAGAAAGTCGCAAAGCCATAAGAAATTCTCCGGAAACCAAAACTAGGAATGTCAAACAACGGCTAATAACAGACTTTAATCAAACTAAAATCGGAATTAACGCAAAAAAACAAATTTCAACTCTTAGAGAACGCACCCGAATCTTTAGATATCCAACCTAACAAATATATATATATATATATATATATATATATATATATATATATATATATATATGTATATATATATATATATATATATATATATATATATATATATATATATATATATATATATATTTTTTTATAATATGAAAACTCCAATATTTATATCAGGGGTAGCAAAAATTAAAGAACTCACTGATATGCTAAAGAAGAATAAGCACATTAAAGACAAATTCAGTCTGAAAATAATAAATAAGAATGAAATCAAATTATCCACAAAAGATGTTCCAGCATATCGAGCCGCAACACACATCCTCCAACTGTATGACGTGAAATATCACACTTACCAATTGAAACAAGATCGCAGCTTTCGCGTGGTTATAAAAAATCTGCACGCCTCAACCAATATTGAAGACATGCGTAAAGAAATCGAGGATAATGGACACAAATTTAAAAATATAATAAATGTAATTAGCCGAAAACCCAAAGAGGCTCTGCCAATGTTCTTCTTAGACATAGAACCCCAAGAAAATCACAAGTTAATCTATTACCTGAAATACATACACTACTGCAAAATCCTCGTAGAACCAGTGCACCAAACCAGGGAAATACCTCAATGTGCCAACTGCCTACGGCTGGGACATACGAAAAAATATTGCACTCATACTCAGAGAAGCATTAAATACAGCATATTTCACAGCAACGCAACATGCGAAATTACAGAAAAATTCCAACTGAAGTGTGCACTTTGCGATGGCAACCAACCTGCCAATTACAAAAGATGTGAAATCTACAAGAAAACGCAACAAAACCAATTTCCCTCGCTAAGGCCAAAAACCCATGGACAAAGCAACGCAACTCTGTTGAATTCTAAAAGAGCATCTGCAGGCACCTCATTTGCCTCAGCCTTAAAAGGTGCCTATATGAGCAAACGACACCTAATGTTACTCAACCTAACGATCGAATGGCTAACATAGAGAAGCTAATTGAGAAAATGGCCGAACGAATGGATGCTATGATGTCCATAATTACAAAGCTCATTAGCAAACTATAATGGGAACAAACCTAAAGATAGCATTGTGGAACGCTAATGGCCTATCAAACCACGGGTTAGAAATCACAGTATTCCTTAAGACTCACGACATTAACTTAATGCTTATCTAAGAGACTTACTTCACCAACCGAAGCTACCTTCAAATCCATGGTTATAAGAAATACAACACAAAACATCCAGACGGTACAGCACACGGAGGGACGGCCATCATCATAAAAAAATCATTAAAGCACTACGAATCCTTCCAACACCAAATAGCAAAAATATAAGCAACAAACATTAGTATAAACGATAATTATGGTACAAAATGCATCTCAGCGATCTATAGTCCTCCCAGACACAGAATCGACGAAGCCACATACTCCCAGTTCTTTGCTACTCTTGGGAACAGATGTCTGGAGGGAGGCGACTACAATGCCAAGCACCGTAGGTGGGGATCTCGCCTGACAACAAGAAAAGGCAGGGAACAACCTAAACACATTATCAACATGCAAGCCAACATATTGGCCAAGTGACCCAAGAAAGATACCAGATGTCCTTGACTACTGTGTTATTAAAGGCATTCCAACAAATCACCTGCGCATAGAAGAAAACTACGAACTCTCTTCTGATCACCGCTTAAGTGAAAACAATTAAATGTTGAATAATAAAACATTGCTAGAAAAGTTGGAACTAGTTATATTATCCTACAATAATGCAAAACACTCTATTACAAAATTAACGCCCACCGAAATACTATTTGGAAAAAATAACGAAATACCTTTTAGATCAATCCCACTTATAAATAAAGAACTAATCCAACAATATAAAGATGAGCAAACCCAACTGTTTGAAATCAGTAAAACAAAAATTGAAACAGAGAAAAAATAACGTTTCAAAGAAAATGATAATCCCTTACAGATACCAAAAGAAATGTTTCCTAAACAAAATCCTAGATTATTAAAGAAATTTAAAAAACCATTGTTTAAAAAAATAAAAATAGAAGAATATGACCCAATATTAAGAAAATTAAGTTCCAGAGACTAACTAGACTCGAAAAACATTCGGATAAATAGATTAAAACAATAAATTGTTTCAGATGCGTAGCCCAATTGATAGATATCTCACAAGAAAACGCATTGCACCTGACCGATTTAGGACAATCTAAAATAAAATCTTCGGAACAAATTATTTTCTTTAATTATGACATTGCTCCCATTTATCAAGAATTTATAAAAGTAACAATATTAAAAACCAGTCTTTTTGAACAAATATCCGACGAAAAGACACTATTTCAAGAAAACATAAACATTATAACCTATATTAATAACGATTTGAAAAATAAAATGCAAAACCTATTTAAGGGGAAAGGCCACCAGAATAAAAATATTCAACATTTGTTTTTGTCTTAAATGATACTGCAACAAATCAAGCTAGTTGCGTACCTACATAGTTCAGTTTTGCTGAGCTAGGTAATTCGCGATTAGTAAATGCAACTAGCCACGTAATATCTAGCAACAGTTGCATAAAATAGTTCTTCCGCATTTAACGAAATGTTGCTAGGTCGGGATTTGTTTACAATATCGGCCATTTGAATTTAGGTCAAAATTGAGTATAAAACCGCGATATCCCTTGACATCGAGGTCTACGTGTAACATTGGCGCAGTCGGTAGGATCAGTAACTTTGTGTGATCTTCAATCACCAATACTGAATTTTCGAAACGGCTTAACGATTTGTAGTGTAGTGATATCAGGATACGTTTGCTGGGCGTGATATCTCCATAGCGGTGGAAACAGCGCACACAACTACAGCAACAGTAACAACGGTAACAACGGCACACACTTCTGAGACCGCAACATCCTTCGCACCACCACCCACCTATAAAGATGTACAAATCGCAGATGTATACAGAATTTCTTTTTTCTATCATTTACCTCCCTTAACGAATCCTTCCACACCAGGTCGGACGAAGTGGGCAAAGGAGATGGATAGTGGAGCGCGACTTCATACTGGGCCAATCTTTGCGGACCCATCAACGATGACCGCATTATAGAGTATCGAACATTATTCCGGCGGGCCTGATTTAGAATCATTTTTCGACGGGGTAGCTACAACCGCGGGATGCTGCAACTGGTCGAAAATTCAGATCGTGGCGGCATTGAAACTAAGACTTAAGGGGACGCACAGTCCTATTTTTACGCGTTGCCGGCAGATAAGGGACCGACCACGGTTTGTGCATTCAAAACTTGGCTATTCCGATTGTTTGGGAGAAAAATAGATGCCGCTACCGCCGAACGCGAATTTTTAGAAATGTATCGGTTGAAAGAGGAAACACTCTGTAAATTCATTTTTCGTTTAGAATCAGCCACCGCGAATCTATATTATAGTAACTATAGTGATGAAGATTCAAATATCAGAAATCATTTTAAGAGAGAAGCCGCGTTAGTGAAACAATTTCTGGACGGTTTAGACACGCGATTGAGTAATGAAGTACGAAAACATAAAAACTTCTATACGGTGGAGGAAGCCCTGCCGGTCGCGGAGTATTATTAAGAAGTTTTATCGCGAGAGGTTAAAATATCAAAAGCTGATATACACAAGACGGCTATACGGGCCGTGACGAATATAAAACTTCCTCTGGATCGGGAAAACGGACTCTCGGTACAAAGGGGCCGGTGCAAATGGAAAAAGAGCACCAAACCGCGATCAGCAAGTAGAAAAATCGGGTATCAAGCGCAGACACCACATTGTCTTTTAAACGCGAAGAATGTCTCGGGGGCGACCCATCGCCGGAGAGTTTAACGGAAGCCTTTCTAAAATTAGTTCCTCGGGTCGCGGATTCAAACGACGGTGACAGCCAACGATTAAACGTTTGCATGCTTAAGGCTATTCAGATACCTGAGTTAGGAATCCTGAGGATTTGGAAAGGGACGCGAGCCACGAAACGGAGAAGAACTTGGCTAATAGCGAACCACGGGCGGTTCGCACGGATCTGATTGAGGAGCGCGCTCTTCAGTCTGGTCACATTCGTCTGGCAATCGAACCAGGTATGGTTCGCACGGATTTGATTGAGAAGAGCACTTCTCAGTTGAGTCAAGGGTTGCCAGAAGGCGAGTCGTTCGCGGCTCACACGGATCTGATTGAGGAGGGTACTCCTCAACCGGATCACTTTCGTCTGGCAAGCGAACCACGGGTGGTTCGCACGGATTTCATTGGGAAAGGCACTTCTCAACAGGATCAAAGGTTGTCAGAAAACGAGCCAATCATGGCTCACACGGATCTGATGGAGGAGGGCATTCTTCAGTCAGGTCACTTTCGACTGGCAAGAGAACCAAGCAAGGTTCGCATGGATTTTATCAAGAAGATGAATCAAAATTTGCCATAAAGCGAGCCACTCGTGGATCGCACGGATTTGACCGTGAGGGGCACCTCTCAGTTGGATCAACCTTTGATAGAAGACGAACCTACCGAGGTTCGCACGACTTTGACAGAGGGGGGGCACCTTTCAGTCAAAGATAGGAAGGAAGAGATCGCGACAGAAAATTGAGAATTTTGTTTGGTCACGAGAAACTTCAACGATTCCCGCATGTCACATTGTACACTCGGCTACGTTGGAGGGGAAACTAGAACCCTCTGGAAAATGTCGGGGGAGGCGAATCAAAATTACAAGGGTACGCAGCTCTAGTCAATATGGATCTTATCTGGGAGGCGATCCATCTCGATCAAGACAGGAGTCCGGATAGAGGTCGCTACCGTAAGGACACTTCCATGGGTGAAAGGGACCAAGTACGTAATAGCACATTGGATGTGTGTCAACAACAAACCGGCGGGCTAAGCAGTATCACTTATGGGTGATCCAGAGACGTCGCTGGATTTTTCTATCAAAAACTGAGAAAAATCCAGCAGAATTCCGATTTAATGGCGCAGGTATTCACTAAGCTGCTATTTCTAGAAATAACAGTCAAGAAGCAAGTAAGTGACCTGGTTTGCGATGCCATTCCTAAACGATGCCACCCGTGAGCGACGACCACTAAAATCAGATTGGTTCTTGCCCGCGACACCCCTGATGTCATTAGCGATCTGGTCAGGCAGCCGGACACCTAAGTGGGAAGATCATGGCTTGCCTCGGCGGAGTTCCATTACCAAGAACTGCCCGCGAAAGAAAATGGCTAGAGCTTAAGCTCTCGTCGTTCAATTGGGACCCCTTCTTACCACCCCTATCACCAACTCGGTGCCAGTGGTCCAGTTATCATGTGAAAGTGCGAGTGACAGACAATCGTATCTTGTAGGATAAATTAGTGTTTAGAGCGATCGACCTAAATTGAAACATGACGTGTTCAAAATGAATGTAGTAGTTTTTATCAGGTTTTATGTAATTCTTAATAAACAGAATGAATTCTCTTTTATAGTCGTTACTTGATAATTGCAAATTGTATCTAATTTTAGATTTGTTAAACAAATATTCGATTTTTAATGGTGCTGGATTGTGTAAGACTTCTGTTATTATTATTTGTTGTTTTCCTATGTTCAATGGGGTATCTGCGTTTATTATACCTGCTATGTCATTTGTTTCTGTATTTGAGTGTATTGTAATTGGTTCTGATTCTGAGTTTACGTGTACTATTTGTGATTCATTTTCGTTAGGGTTTTGTTGTTCGTGTTCTTTTAAAAATTCTTCTAGGACTTCGAAGTCTGAGTTAATATTTAATTCTATGCGGGAAAGAGCATCTGCATTTTGATTTAATTTACCTTTTTTGTAAACAATTTCGAAATCAAATTCTTTTAGTTTAAGTTGCCAACAAATGAATTTTGCGTTCGGTTCTTTTATTGAATAGAGCCATTGTAAAGGTTTATGGTCGGTGAATATTTTGAAGTTACGTCCTATAACAATTCAATTTTTACTCACTTCTCTTTTACTCTTAAGGATAAGAGTTACTATTGAAGATACCAACTCGTTAAGAAACGTTCTTATAATTATTTGCAGATTTCACACAATGACAAATGCAGGACTTGGTTGGGCGCAAGATTAATTATTAAATAATATACGATCCAATGTTGGCATATAAAGTTGGTTCTATTTATTAATACAATCAAAAGTTACTTACTGTACATTTTGCACTTGCAATACCCTTTTTACTAAAGAAAACAATTTCAAGTTTAATTAGTATTAGCTAAACCACTTTTTACTATCGACTTTAGGAGTACGACTTGTTGCTTGAAGAGCTCAAACTTCACAGTATTAGAATAATCTGTCTTCACCCAAAGGTAAAATTTATCCCTCACAATTTTGGGTTACTTAAACTATCTGTTTTTAACATTTTTCATTGGTTTATCAAATTTCCGCTTAAAGTTTACTTCTACTATTGGTGGGTGAGCTATCGTGTACCTCCCACAACCTAAAAGTAAGTGACCTTCTTAGGGTTGTTTATTCCAAGGCTATTTATAGCTAGAGTAGAGAAAAGAAAATAACAACCAAAAGAACATTAAAATAACTCCAAACCTTCCTGGAATATTGGTACTCATAAAACCATTTATATATATATTTTTTTTTTTTAACGTTTCAAATTTTGTTATGCCTTGTTTCACAGACTACAATAGTTAAAAGTTTCTCTAGCTGGTGAAACTAATTTTACATTTTCATTTATCTATGAAGGACATTTCGCATGCTTCGAAATAGTATTCCTTTGTTATCGATGTTTAGCCGCGACTGCTACAGTCCGCACAAGTAGGGTCTAAAGTATTTTGTTGCCCAAATTATCGCGAGTTGTTCTTTCTCTATTGTTGAGTAATTAGTTTCATGTTTGTTTAGTGTTCTGCTAGCGTATGCTACTGGTATTGCCTTGTGATAATATTTCTCCGATTGCAAAATTGCTTGCGTCTGTAGTCAGTATAAATGGTTATTCGAAATTAGGGTATTGTAAGATAGGTTCCTTTAATAGTAGATTTTTGCATAGTTCAAATGTTTCAACGTATGTTTTTTCCTGTATGTTAATTGTTTTGTCTTTCTTTAAATTGTTGGTCAGTGGTTTGGTTAATTTTGCAAAATCTTTTATAAACTTGCGATAATAACCTATAAGTCCCAAAAAGCCTTTTAGTTTCTTAGTTGTTTTAGGTATTGGAAATTTTTTGATTGCTTCAATTTTGTTTGGGTCTGGTTTTATTCCGTTTTTAGTTATAACATGTCCTAAATAGTTTGTTTCTTTGTTTTTAAATTCCGATTTGTCTAATTGTATCTTTAAGTTAGCGTTTTGTAATCTGTCAAATACTGTTTTTAAATTTTGAATTTGTTCCTGAAGGGAAGTCCTGTATGTCATCTAAATAAACGATACACATTTTTCGATTAGACTACGTAGGACGTTGTCCATTATGCGTTGGAAGGTTGCAGGTGCGTTCTTAAGACCAAAGGGAGTGAACTCGTAATTCAGTTGTCTGTGTTAAATGCGGTCTTTTCTACGTCTTTGGGTTCGACTTCGATTTGGTGAAATTCGGAAGCCAAATTAAGGGTGGAAAAGTACTGACATTTACCTAATTTGTCTAATAGGTCGGTTATGTTCGTTATTGGGTATTTGTCGTCTATTATTTGTTCGTTTTTTTGCCGCTCGCGTCTTGTTTTTTGGGTACGATCCAGATTGGAGAGGACCAGGGTGAATGCGAGGGTCTGATGATGTTTTGGTCTAGCATTTTATTGATTTGAGTTTCTACCTCTATTTTGTGTATGTGTGGGTATCGATATGTTTTAGTGTAACATGGTGTTTCATCTTTTAAGTTTAATTTGTGTTTTATTTCATTTGTAAATGTTAGTTTATTTGTTTCTTGGTGAAATAAATGTGAATATTGATTAATTAATTTTTCTAGTTGATATTTTTCTTCTGAATTTAGGTGTTCGATACGTAATTGATCTGTTATTGAAACTTCGTGGGATTCTACATTGTTTAATTCGAAAAAATGTAATGGCTGTGTGTTCATAGTCATGTTTTCTTTCATAGAAATATTTTTTAATTATTACTATTAACGAAATTCACGTTAAGGTACATCTAAGAATAATTTAAGCAGTTGAAAAAGTAACGGATACGGCAGGAATCGAACCCGCGACCATCGGTTTCGCGCCGATCGCTCTAACCAACTCAGCTACGCATCCACTGACCACAACCGTCCCTTTTTCAACTGCTTCAATTGCCAAGTGTTAACAAATACGTTCGAAGACTTCACACTGTGATATTGACAACGAATAATTGTAACGTAGGCTACTAGGTACGGAAACCCGCACGGTACATGAAATAGAAATATTTTTTAATTATTACTATTAACGAAATTCACGTTAAGGTACATCTAAGAATAATTTAAGCAGTTGAAAAAGTAACGGATACGGCAGGAATCGAACCCGCGACCATCGGTTTCGCGCCGATCGCTCTAACCAACTCAGCTACGCATCCACTGACCACAACCGTCCCTTTTTCAACTGCTTCAATTGCCAAGTGTTAACAAATACGTTCGAAGACTTCACACTGTGATATTGACAACGAATAATTGTAACGTAGGCTACTAGGTACGGAAACCCGCACAGTACATGAAATAGAAATATTTTTTAATTATTACTATTAACGAAATTCACGTTAAGGTACATCTAAGAATAATTTAAGCAGTTGAAAAAGTAACGGATACGGCAGGAATCGAACCCGCGACCATCGGTTTCGCGCCGATCGCTCTAACCAACTCAGCTACGCATCCACTGACCACAACCGTCCCTTTTTCCACTGCTTCAATTGCCAAGTGTTAACAAATACGTTCGAAGACTTCACACTGTGATATTGACAACGAATAATTGTAACGTAGGCTACTAGGTACGGAAACCCGCACAGTACATGAAATAGAAATATTTTTTAATTATTACTATTAACGAAATTCACGTTAAGGTACATCTAAGAATAATTTAAGCAGTTGAAAAAGTAACGGATTGTGGTCAGTGGATGCGTAGCTGAGTTGGTTAGAGCGATCGGCGCGAAACCGATGGTCGCGGGTTCGATTCCTGCCGTATCCGTTACTTTTTCAACTGCTTAAATTATTCTTAGATGTACCTTAACGTGAATTTCGTTAATAGTAATAATTAAAAAATATTTCTATTTCATGTACTGTGCGGGTTTCCGTACCTAGTAGCCTACGTTACAATTATTCGTTGTCAATATCACAGTGTGAAGTCTTCGAACGTATTTGTTAACACTTGGCAATTGAAGCAGTGGAAAAAGGGACGGTTGTGGTCAGTGGATGCGTAGCTGAGTTGGTTAGAGCGATCGGCGCGAAACCGATGGTCGCGGGTTCGATTCCTGCCGTATCCGTTACTTTTTCAACTGCTTAAATTATTCTTAGATGTACCTTAACGTGAATTTCGTTAATAGTAATAATTAAAAAATATTTCTATTTCATGTACTGTGCGGGTTTCCGTACCTAGTAGCCTACGTTACAATTATTCGTTGTCAATATCACAGTGTGAAGTCTTCGAACGTATTTGTTAACACTTGGCAATTGAAGCAGTTGAAAAAGGGACGGTTGTGGTCAGTGGATGCGTAGCTGAGTTGGTTAGAGCGATCGGCGCGAAACCGATGGTCGCGGGTTCGATTCCTGCCGTATCCGTTACTTTTTCAACGGCTTAAATTATTCTTAGATGTACCTTAACGTGAATTTCGTTAATAGTAATAATTAAAAAATATTTCTATTTCATGTACTGTGCGGGTTTCTGTACCTAGTAGCCTACGTTACAATTATTCGTTGTCAATATCACAGTGTGAAGTCTTCGAACGTATTTGTTAACACTTGGCAATTGAAGCAGTTGAAAAAGGGACGGTTGTGGTCAGTGGATGCGTAGCTGAGTTGGTTAGAGCGATCGGCGCGAAACCGATGGTCGCGGGTTCGATTCCTGCCGTATCCGTTACTTTTTCAACTGCTTAAATTATTCTTTTCTTTCATAATTATCTCCGCAGCGGTTGTATTGTAGACTGGGAATAAGTATTCATGATTATTAATTTTAGCAATACCTTCTGGTATGTGTAATCCGATTACGTTCTTTTCTTTGACAAGACCATCTCCGTTTCGGATGTTCTCACATTTAAAATTTATAAATTCTCTAGGTTTAGGTGCTATCATTTTTGTTGGCTTTGATTTTGTTGTATTTTGAAGTTTATGCAATTTAATTTCTTTATGTGGAAGAATAGGTAATTCTCTAGTTAGATCTAGAATTGATTTTATTTGTTTTAGTTGATCTAATCCGATTAAAATATCAAATTCCTTATGGAAATCAAAAATGTAGTGTTATAAATTACTTTCAATTTCCGGTTGCTGTGGATATTTCAAAAGGTTCTGAGATATAATTATTAAGGTAAAATGTTTGGGCTGCACGATTAGTTATAAATGATCGGGTACTACCGGTATCTATCATTACTTTTAAGTCGTTGTCGGGTAAAATAAAGTGTAATAATTCGCTTGTATAAAAATGGTTGTTTATTAATTCTGCGATTGGGTTTCCGAGGCTGTTATTTGAAAATTTCCGTCTTCGTAATATTGCATATCATCAGATTCGGTTTCATTATTTACTATGAATTGTTCGTCAGAGTAATAGATTTGTTCTTGCTGATTTTCTAATTCGATTGCGTATTCTGTGCTAATTTGTGTTTCATATTCGTTAATTTGTGTATTGAATAATTCCTCTGATATGAAATTAGATGTTCTGTTATAGGGCAAGTTATTTTGTGTTTCAGATCTTGGTGAGGGTTGTTTGTTGAATTGTGGTCTTTGTGTATAATTAGTGTTACGTGGTGTAAAAGTTTGTCTGGTGCACACGCTCATTGGTGTTGGTTTATATTATTGTGTGGGTTGTCTGTATTGTTGTATGGGTTGTCTGTATTCTTGTATGGGTTGTTTGAATTGTGCGGGTTTGTATTGTTGTACTGGTTGTTTATATTGTTGTGTATGTGGTCTGTATGGTTGGTTGAGATATTGATTCTGGTTGTTGTTATGGAATGATCTGAGTTGGATTCTGTTATTTTGTGGGTCTGGTAACGGTTTATTTAAGTCCGATTTAAATGGTCTAGGTACCTTACTTATATTTGCCTGTACACTATAATCGTTTGTTAATAAGTGACCGGCTTCGTCTAATGATTTTGGTTGTCTAGTCCTTAACATGTCGCCCAAGGGTTCATGTAAGATCATGAGGAAAACGAGTAGCCATAGTTCTAAGACATGAGTGGTGAACACGGGCATTACGAGTACGCCTAATGTTGACTGTACAACTGCGAGGGTGCGTCCCATATGATCTTTTATTCTCCGTAAATATTCTAATGGTGTTTCATTTTGAGATTGATTGAATCTACCAATTTCTATACAAAGTCATTATACGATTCTTGCAGAATACTTTTAATTTCTGCCAACGTGGAGATAATTCTCCCATTGATCTGTTTTTTCGCGTCTCCTTCGAGTTTTGCGATTAGTATATTTAGTAATAATTTATTTTTTGCAGGATTTGCAGTATCGCTGCAAAGTTCTATCGAAGTCTCTGCGGACGATAGGAATTGGCGAAGGCTTTCCTTGTCGCCATGGTATTTAGGTACACTTTCTACTAACACTGAAATTTTAGGGAGTGCCATTTTAATTAAATAATGTGCTTTAGAATTTAAAATTCTACAATCAGTTTATTTACTGTTTTAAATATTTTTATGATATTTACTTTAGAAATTAATTTTCCTAGCCTAAATTTCTTGTTTGCCGTCAAGGTTAACGGGGTCGTAAATCTTTGAATATGCTTTGATTTTGGTATATTGAAACAACGATTACATACAGTTTCATCCTAGAGAACGGGTAGATGCACTGGATAATATTAGTGTGATCAAGATGTACTGCACTGGCTTTAGGACGTTGAAGTTGAGGTGCTCGTTCGGTGGCTGCTTACTAGGGTTCGTACTCTGCTTGGCGTTTTGAACTGCTTCTTCTGGTCCGGAACTTTCGTTACGATTCTCGTGCTGGACTCGGAGTTGTTGTTCTAAAGCTGGTTTCTTAGTTGTAGATGTTGGTTGCAATTAACTGATTCATATGGTGGTGATCAGCTGATTGATTACAATTTATTATTTTGTTAATTCAATTAGTGGTGAATAACTTGTTCGATTGCAAAATTAAATCGTTGAAACGATAACAATTTGTATGGTGTCGATTGTTTTTGCAATCCTACCGACTGCGCCAAATAAATGTTTGAAGTTAACGTCTTTGAAAAAATACTGATTTTGTTTCACTGAGTTCGTCAAGACTCTTTTATTAATCTAACGATAAATCACATCTAATATTTCCTTAACATTAGCTTTTATAAACTTTGTGATATTTATTTGACAACTGTTTACTAGAATAGGTTTTAGCATAATCATCAGAAATGACTTTAATTATATTTAACTATTGTGGGATTATACAGAGTCCGTTATATAATACTAGAGGCTATATTTTATATAACTTATTTAAGAATGAAATTCGATTCAAAACGAGCGCCTACGAATTAGTTACGGAGCTTGAACATCAGAGAGCGCAGAACGCATTACTGCAGTTTAACATGCCACTTTCTAGTCTCTCTTTATTATCCCTGACTAGCCGGTTGAGATAAGGATCATGGTAATTGTCAATATGCAATTTTATTGGTTACGTTTTCTTTTCGACCTTTATGTTATTACTCTTTATCGAATGCAATAACTAGTGTTTGCTTTTGACTACGTTGCACGTTTTGTACTTCCACTTGCGAAAGTTTGTGAACTATTTCACGTGAATACTATGTAATTATTAAAAGTTAAATAAATTAAATAGTTAATTCAAGTTGTTATTGATACTGAATTTAACAGTAGACGCTCAAGGTATTGATTAGATTGATTCAATCTAAGCGACCTGTAGAAAATCATAACCTTAAAGCGTGCGCCTTAATTATAATAATAAAATTTGGTGTTAATCTAGCGGTATAAATAACTATTGTTACTGCAGATGTCCCCTAAATAATTAGTCTTTTACTAATGTCAAAAATAAATCATCGAAATAACTTCTATCTAAAACTGAGTTAATAGTAAACAATCGTTTTCTGTCGCAATGACAAGAAAAATTATTTATGCATTTCGAGGGTGGATAGCATTCGTAGCCTTCATGGATTTGGGTACGGCCATTAGAAGTTATATAGAAAAACGTTCCTTTCTTAGTGAGAACACAAATTTTAGTGAGCCGGAGATATATGTTAATGGTACAAAGTACAATAACCAATATGAAAAATTTTTTATTTGAATTTAATTTTAGGTGAATACACTACCTCCCGAATCCTAGGATTATATTCGATTCTTAAAGCATTAGCATTGATTCACTGCACCTTATATATTCACTACAAACCGTAAGTAAAATAAAAAAAAATTTTTTTAGTTACGATTAAAAAGTATGGATCTACGTATATGTATATTTATATACATATATACATATATACATATGTACATATGTACATATGTACATATGTACATATGTACATATATACATATATACATATGTACATATGTACATATGTACATATGTACATATATACATATATACATATGTACATATGTACATATATACATATATACATATATACATATATACATATGTACATATGTACATATATACATATATACATATATACATATATACATATGTACATATGTACATATATACATATATACATATATACATATATACATATATACATATATACATATGTACATATGTACATATATACATATATACATATATACATATATACATATGTACATATGTACATATATACATATATACATATATACATATATACATATGTACATATGTACATATGTACATATATACATATATACATATATACATATATACATATGTACATATGTACATATATACATATATACATATATACATATATACATATGTACATATGTACATATATACATATATACATATATACATATATACATATGTACATATGTACATATATACATATATACATATATACATATGTACATATGTACATATGTACATATATACATATATACATATATACATATGTACATATGTACATATGTACATATGTACATATATACATATATACATATATACATATATACATATGTACATATATACATATATACAT
>OX063288.1:13308061-13310561 GCA_944039245.1 Nebria salina
GAAATTGAATCAAAATCAGTAGTAGACTCAAAAGTAAAAAGGAGTTGGTTGTAGAACTCCTGTAACAAAACTGATATTTGTGAGATTGAATCAAAATCAGTAGTTGACTCAAAAGCGAAAAGGTTGGTTGTAGAACTGCTGTAATAAAACTGATATTTCTGGTATATAATCAAAATCAGTAGTTGAGTCAAATAAATCTGATAGGTATAAATCAGATAATGATAAAATAATAAAACACACGTTATTTAAAATAATGAAATGAAACAAATATTTTCTGAGTTAAGGAGAAGGATAGAATTAAAAATCGAAAGCATATTTCTTATGATGAAAATAAAATAAATGGTCATATTATGTCTGCGCAATCGATTATGTACAAAATTATTATTTTATATGAGGAAATTAAGAATAAGGTTTATAGTCCAATGGGAACAAGCTATTAAGAAAGAGATAAACTCTCTTATGGTTAATAATAAACCATAAATAAAAAAAAACTTTAGTAAAAAGGCCTGAAAATAAAAATATAGTTGATTGTAGATGTTTATTTACTATTAAAAATGATGAATATGTAAATTCATTAAGATATAAAGATCGAATAGTTGCAATAGGTGTCACTCAAGAATATCTTGAAAATTGTAATGAAACTTTTGCACTAGTTGCAAGGATTTCAAGTTTTATATTCATAGTAGCTTTTGCAAATCAATTTAACTTGTTAGTTCATCATATGGATGTAAAACAAAAAAAAAGGATTTTCTAAATGGTAATTTAAAAGAGGAAATTTATATGGAAGTTCTTCAAGGTGTTACAATTAAAGAAAATCATGTCTGTAAATTAAACAAAGCCTTATATGAATTAAAAGAAGCAGCGAGATGCTGGTTTTAAGTTTTTTTGAACATGCTATTAAATACAGAGGATTAAAAGGAAAATTCTTTTGCTGATAGATGTATTTGCGATTTGATAGAGAAAATAGTTCTAAATGTATGTATATGTGGTTTTATATGTTGATGATTTTGTAATTGCAACAATGAAAATTACTAAAATGAAAGGGTTTAAAAAAAAAAAAATTATTTGATGTATAGTAAATATTGAAAGGAATCAATCTATTTTCGAGGTAATAGAATTACAAGATATAAAATAATAGAATAACTCTAAATCAACATGCATATAAAGATACAGCCATAAATAAATTTAAAATGAGAAAATGTACGGCTGTAAGTACACCACTTGAAAATAAGTTAAATTTTAAAGCTTTAAATTCTGATGAAAAGTACGATGCACCTTGTCGTGTGTTAGTTGTGCATAATGATTTGCACATGATCAGATTTAATTAAAGCTATAAATATATTGAGTAAATATATGAATAAAGGTAATAAAGAACTATGCATGTGCATGTGCATGTGTATGTGTATGTGTATGTGTATGTGTATGTGTATGTGTACGTGTACGTGTACGTGTACGTGTACGTGTACGTGTACGTGTACGTGTACGTGTACGTGTACGTGTACGTGTACGTGTACGTGTACGTGTACGTGTACGTGTACGTGTACGTGTACGTGTACGTGTACGTGTACGTGTACGTGTACGTGTACGTGTACGTGTACGTGTACGTGTACGTGTACGTGTACGTGTACGTGTACGTGTACGTGTACGTGTACGTGTACGTGTACGTGTACGTGTACGTGTATGTGTACGTGTATGTGTATGTGTATGTGTATGTGTATGTGTATGTGTATGTGTATGTGTATGTGTATGTGTATGTGTATGTGTATGTGTATGTGTATGTGTATGTGTATGTGTATGTGTATGTGTATGTGTATGTGTATGTGTATGTGTATGTGTATGTGTATGTGTATGTGTATGTGTATGTGTATGTGTATGTGTATGTGTATGTGTATGTGTATGTGTATGTGTATGTGTATGTGTATGTGTATGTGTATGTGTATGTGTATGTGTATGTGTATGTGTATGTGTATGTGTATGTGTATGTGTATGTGTATGTGTATGTGTATGTGTATGTGTATGTGTATGTGTATGTGTATGTGTATGTGTATGTGTATGTGTATGTGTATGTGTATGTGTATGTGTATGTGTATGTGTATGTGTATGTGTATGTGTATGTGTATGTGTATGTGTATGTGTATGTGTATGTGTATGTGTATGTGTATGTGTATGTGTATGTGTATGTGTATGTGTATGTGTATGTGTATGTGTATGTGTATGTGTATGTGTATGTGTATGTGTATGTGTATGTGTATGTGTATGTGTATGTGTATGTGTATGTGTATGTGTATGTGTATGTGTATGTGTATGTGTATGTGTATGTGTATGTGTATGTGTATGTGTATGTGTATGTGTATGTGTATGTGTATGTGTATGTGTATGTGTATGTGTATGTGTATGTGTATGTGTATGTGTATGTGTATGTGTATGTGTATGTGTATGTGTATGTGTATGTGTATGTGTATGTGTATGTGTATGTGTATGTGTATGTGTATGTGTATGT
>OX063288.1:13318061-13345260 GCA_944039245.1 Nebria salina
TAGTATTGAAAAGTCAGTAATATCACGGATTATTAGTTGATATCAAGCTGCTGGAAATGTAAAAACCGTGCATAGAGGAGGTCATCCTAGAAAAATAAGCGAAAGGGTGGATAATTTAATAAAACGACAAATTAAAATTGATCCTTTCATTTCATCAATAAAAATAGTGAACAACTTAAATTTGTCAATAAGTTCTAGGACAGTTCGAAGACGAGCTGTCGACCTAGGTTTGCTCTCGCGGAGACCAGCGAAAACACCTCTGATTAGTAAGAAGAATAGAAAAGCTAGACTCGAGTTTGCAAGGGCGTATATTAATTGGACTACTAAAAAATGGAAAACCATTCTTTTTAGCGATGAATCCAAATTTAATTTAATTGGTTCAGACGGAATGCGACGGGTTAGAAGGCCTATTGGACAAAGGCTCAATCCACGATTTTGCAGCAAAACGGTCAAGTATGGAGGAGGAAGTGTAATGGTCTGGCGATGTTTTTCTGGTCTACAAGTAGGACCAATACATGAAGTTTGTGGATTAATGGATGCTATTCAATATAAAACCATTCTTGATACAGTCATGCTTCCATATGCGGAGGACGAAATGCCACTTCGATGGACGTTCCAGCATGACAACGATCCGAAGCATACCTCAAAGGTGGTCAAGAAATTGTTAGAAGATAATAATATACAAGTACTTAAATGGCCAGCACAATCCCCAGACCTAAATCCCATCGAAAATTTATGGGAAATTTTAGATCAAAGAATTAGGAGAGAAAATTATTCGAACAAAAAATAACTTCTTGAGGCAATAAAGAGGGAATGGAAGAACATCCCAAATGATACCATGACTAAGCTAATGGAATCTATGCCTCGAAGATGTGCTGCCGTAATAGCCAACAAAGGTTTTTTCCACGAAATATTAATAATATAGAACTTTATGGACAATATTGTAATTCAATATAAGTAGTTGCTTTAGTTATGACCACCGAAAAATTTGTTTTCCGTATTGTTCTTATTATAATTGTATCAATAAGTTGTTAAAATAATATTTTTAATATGTTGAGATCATAATGAAGGCATTAATAAATAAGATTCAATATGATTTGTTTCAATTTTGAAATAGATTAAGAATATCTACTGAAAATTGATGAACGAAGATTTTAGTTGCTTTAGTTTTGTCCAACACTGTATACAAGGTGGTCCATTTTAAGTTGCGTTTGTAAATATCTCGAAAAATACACATCGGATGAAAAATGTATAAAACACGTATCAAATATTTTCGAAGGGGACATCCATTCACACCAAAGTCGATCCCTCAACCTTACTCTTGGGGGTTGGGGTGGGAGGTAGCATTGAAATCTTAAATAGGAACCCCCATTTTTTATAACATATTCAGATTTCACATTTAAAATTTGACAGATTTTGTTCGAAACTTTTTTTTCGATTCGCGATAGCTGGCGCTGTAATCGCAAAAAATCGATTTGTCGTACGTTTCGAGAAATTACACAAACAAGTGGAAAGTAAAAGGTATGTGTTCATTAATTTGACAAAAGACACCCAATAGTGCTACATTTAAGGGCATATCTGCCATGAGGGTGGGTGCGAAAATTTATCTTACAAAAGGGAACTTTCTTTGCAGATTCAGTTCCTTCCGTGAGTCCTCTCGCCTCTCATCAACGAAAACTTAATAAAGAATTAAAAAACCCAGGAAATTTATAATTTAGACAAAGGCTATCAAATGAAACTAAATATGCAATGAACGCTCTCTTTTGAAAGATAAATATTCCTCCCCAATCCCCAAGGGCGACAGGGCTTTAAATGAAGCACAATCGGGTGCCCTTTCTCAAATTAATTAAGACATACTTTTTATTTTCCACTTGCCAGTGTAATATTTCGAAAGGTACGACAAATCGATTTTTTGCGATTACATCAATATATATATATATATATATATATATATATATATATATATATATATATATATATATAAATATATCTATATATATATCTATATATATATCTATATATATATATATATATATATATATATATATATATATATATATATATATATATATATTTATATATATATATATATATATATAGATATATATATATATATATATATATATATATATATATATATATATATACCTATATATATATATATATATAAATATATATATATATATATATATATATATAAATATATCTATATATATATCTATATATATATATATATATATATATATATATATATATATATATATATATATCCATATATATATATATATATATATATATATATATATATATATATATATATATATATATATATATATATTTATATATATATATATATATATATATATATATATATATACCTATATATATATATATATATATATATATATATATATATATATATATATATATATATATATACGCTCTCTTTTGAAAGATAAATATTCCTCCCCAATCCCCAAGGGCGACAGGGCTTTAAATGAAGCACCATCGGGTGCCCTTTTTTAAATTAATTAAGACATACTTTTTATTTTCCACTTGCCAGTGTAATATTTCGAAAGGTACGACAAATCGATTTTTTGCGATTACATCAATATATATATATATATATATATATATATATATATATATATATATATATATATAAATATATCAATATATCTATATATATATATATATATATATATATATATATATATATATATATATATATATATATATATATATATATATACATATATATTTATTTTATTTTTTATTATTAAAGCGGATTGACTAATAAGGCCATTACCGCTTATATAGACGATCGTTTAATGTACAATGTGCAAGAACTAGCATACAATAAAGCTCTGTCGAGAAATAACTATAACGACAGTTTTAGCTAAAATAGAACGTAAAGAAAATTAATTATGCATTCACAAATGTGAAGCACACTCTGCACTGCTGATATGTGCAAAAACCAGTCGAGAACTGCCTAGAACCACAGCCCCGACAGTAATAAGGTTCGAGAGAAAAGAAAAATAGTAACAATAATAATAATGAAATGTTAACTGGCTATTAACATTAATGGAAAGAGATCGAAAAGAAAGCCACGTTTTAGATCTGATGCAACATATCAATTGCACGTAGAAAATTTAGCAGTTTACTTATGTTCATCGCATCATTGCGTAAATAGCTCGCCAAGGGACCTTCAATACCAGCATTGCGACGATGCAAATTGTAACTAGGACACTGCTCGAAGATATGTTCGAGAGTGAGCCTAGTGTTACAAGTGGAGCAGAGCGGTGGTTGTTCTCCAAGTAACAGGAACAAGTGTGGCATTCTTAGTTGAACTGTCGAGCAGTGCACATCGTTCCACAGTGATTCTCAGAAATATTTTGTTCATATTGTTTTTAGTATAAACAAACTAAAATTCCGACATAAACATGCGTGAGCGCAAAAAACATAAACAATTACTCTGCGAAACGGAACCAAAAATCGCCCTTACGATAATACGTCGTAAGGGCCCCTGTCGCAAAAGAGCGCCAACAACTCCACCGACGCCTACAACCGACGAGGAGGACTTCCTAGGGTTCGACGCCAAGTGCCCCAGGGTGACCCTGGAGCCGCACGGTATGGCATCAAGTCCATATAACCACAACAGCCACGAGACCACCAATATGGAGACAGACACACCCACCCCCAGCGTGCCAAGCACCAACCAAGCCACAACCCCAAGCGTAATGAGCACCAACGCGCGAAAGGTGAATCAGATGTTCACCCCTAACCTTCCACACAAAACAAGAGTCCGTCCAAGGGAAGACAACCAAACGGACGACAGGGAGTTCAAAGTACCCCGGAAAACTGCCAAACCCCCAGCAACCAAACGACACCAACCAACCGCAACCCGAAACAAATACCAAAACCTTACGGACAACGACACAGACAACGAAGACTCTGACGACGAAAACGAAATACCAACCGAGCAAACCCGCAAACCCCGACCCCCCCACCTATTATCATCCCCGGCACTGTCGCACAAATGGACAAACTCACTAAATACTTACAAGACTTCGCACACAAGGGCTATCACATAAAATACACAAACAATAACACAAACATATACATACACAACGAAACCGAAAGACAACACTTCATCACAGACATAAACGCAGACAAAGACTTTCATTACTACACCTACACTAACAGACAAAGTAAGGCCCACGCATTTGTGCTGAGGGGACTTGACAACAACCCAGACCCAGCTGAACTCCTAGCCGAACTCCGGAAAGCAGCAGCCGAGGTCGAAAAAGTGTTCCGTATGCGAAACACCTGACGACCCCTATTCCTAATTACCACATCCAAGAAACATACACTGAACCAACTCAACGTCACCACAAACACCAAATACATCCTCCACATAAAGGTCGTATGGGAGAGACACCTCAACAAAAATGTGATAATACAATGCCACTGATGTCAGCAATGGGGTCACGCCACAGCTAACTGCCGCTTACAACCCCGGTGCCTCTAGTGCGCCCAAGAACACCTAACTCAAACCTGCGTAAAAATGCCAGACACGCCAGCAACGTGCGCGAATTGTGCAGGAGCGCACCCTGTGAACTCAATAGAGTGCCAAACGTACCTGACAAAAATTTTAAAAATCACCCAAAACCCCACCCCTCACCAACATACACAGACGCACCCCTTTCCGCCAAAAACACTGGCAAACCCGCCCCACCAACAACAAACTACTGCTACCACATCGACAAACACAAACTCAATCTTCCCACCAACCAATACACACAGCACCCTCCAACCCCAAGACACAAGACTTCAGACCTCACCACACTCTTACACAAAAACAAAACGCTATTGTAGGTGACCTGAATGCGAAGCACTCAAACTGGGACTGCAACAGGAACAACACAAGTGGACAAACAGTTAACAGGTACACAAACATACACGTCGCCATCATACTGCACCCGAACACACCCACGCACTACCCCCAAAACGGAACCACACCCACAACCATAGACATCATCATTAACAAAAATGTCCCTAATTTTACTCAACCCGAATCACTGCCCGAGCTCAACTCGGACCACAACCCCATTATCTTCCACATTCATAACCAACACACAGAAAACATCAGCAAAATAATCACCTCATACAGATAAACAACGCAATACATACAACACAACACATAGACGCACAAGTAGAAAATTTCACACACGCCATACACGTAGCAAAACGCAAACACACACGCAACATAAATAACACCACACAAACTCAATCTTCCGCAACACACATTAAACCTTATCACACAACGCAATCACACAAGAAGACAATGGCAGAGGACCCGCTCCCCACAACTCAGACAACACCTCAACGCTTTAAATACACTAATCAGAACACAAATCAGAACACAAATCAAAACCCACCAAAACAATACATGGACCCTTAAATTAACTGCCCTCAACCCCCAAGATAATTCCCTCTGGCAGCTAACAAAATCACTCAAAAAACCACGCACAACCATACCTACACTCACACATAACAAAGACACGGCTGCCACGAACCGTGACAAAGCCGAGCTAATCGCACACACATTTGAACAAGTACACATAACACACATCCCGAACACAGCCACGCAAACCGAAATTACAGAACAAACACGACACTTTTTAAATACTCCACACCACACAAACACGAAAACGCTGACCAGTCTCCTCACTACCCCATCTGAACTCACCAGAATCATCCAGAAACTACCCAATCGCAAAGCTCCTGGCCCCGACCAAATTGAGAACCTAATCTTGAAAAACCTCTCCAAAAAATCCATTATCCAACTCCACTATATAATCAACGCAATAATCAGACTCCACCACTTCCCAGCTGCCTGGAAGACTGCTACAGTCCACCCAATCCGAAAACCCAACAAAGAACCCCACCATCCAACCAGCTATCGTCCGATAAGCCTCCTGAACACACAATCCAAACTAACCGAAAAAATCATTCTCTCCCGGGTCGACGATATCGACAAAGGACCAAAACTCACACCTGACTTCCAGTTTGGCTTTCGCGCCAAACATAGTACGGTACAGCAGGTGTGCAGGATTGCAACCGATATCGCGTCCCAGTTCAACAAAAATAAAGTCAAGGTCATGGCCCTACTGGACATAGAAAAAGCCTTCGATACGATCTGGACAGTAGGACTCATAGCTAAACTTATCTCCTATCAATTCCCTCCCACATTAGTTATACTTATTCACTCCTACCTAACCAACAGATCCTTTCGAACCATAGTTAATAATACCACATCAAACCCGAAACCCATTGTAGCAGGAATCCCTCAAGGCAGCGTCCTTGGTCCTAGACTATTTAACCTCTACCTGAGCGATTTCACCACTGTCCCCCACACAAACACAGCACTATACGCAAACGACACAGCCATCTACGCGTACTCATTCAGCGCGCAGGTGGCTGCCAAGCAACTGCAAATACACATTGACATACTACAACACTACTGGGCGAAGTGGAAAATTAAAATCAACGCCACGAAAACCGAAACCATTGTCTTCACACGCAAATTCAAACAACAAAATCATTACACCAATCAAATTACACAACCAAAAAATCACACCCACACCAACCGTCAAATACCTCGGTATATACCTACACAGAACACTACGACATGGCCAACACATCTCTCACACAATCAAAAAAGCGCGCCTAGTCATCCGTAACCTTATCCTCTCCTAGTCCACAACAGCCCCCTGGCCAAGAAAAACAAACTCCTAACCTACACAACAATCATCCGCCCCATTATTACATATGCAGCCCCGGTTTGGTGCAACGCACCAAACACCACCCTCTTACCGCTACAACGCCTCCAGAATAAATGCCTTAGATTGGCTACCAGCTCTGGATGGTACACCTGAATAACACAACTACACAACGAAGCTAACATACCATACATAAAACAATACATACAAAACACATCAATTAAACTCAAACAAACTTACACAAAACATCACACAAACCAGACAACACAACACAACTACTAGAATCAAACTCAAGCTCCCCTACCAGACATTACCCATATTCTCGGAGAGACTCCAGGACCCGAACACATAACACAGACACGAACAACCACAACGCACACACATAACAACAACACTACACAACAATAAAGCCAAACACTACGCAGAACATACATCATCACACAAATATTGACCATCAATCACCAAACATATGTTAATTTTAAACTAGTTAAGTTAGATTTAAGTTTTATATAAGAAATTCATGTGAACTAAAATGGGTTTTTCATCCCCCTTTTCCCATAAACACAATCCTAACACAAACGATGTATAAACCAATCATAACAATTACAATAACACAATGTACTGAAGCAAACAACGCAATAACACTCATACACAGATATACACTCCCCCTGTGAGTAGGAGCTATATATACAATTAAGTAATTTCAAAATGAAAAAATGGAACAAGTGTGTGAGACAAGTGTGCCCTAGTCTCAGACGTGAGACAGCTACTTGCTCGCACCTTGTTAGGCGGAGCGGTGGGGGCCACCGCTCCACTGACACCTTTACACGTCGCAATTTGCTAGTGGAATTATTCCACTCCTCTTGCCATATCTTAAGACAATGAACAGACACAGATATCAACACATCATCGGCGCGCAAGGGATGACGAACTAGATAGTCGCTGTTGGCTGCCCCCAGAGCAGCCTGGTCGGCACAGTGATTGCCGGATATCCCAACATGACCGGGTATCCACATAAATACGACATCTCTCTCTCGCTCCCGCAATCTATCGATTTCCCTAAGAATGTCCACTGCAGTAGGATCAGATGAAAATCTGCTACTGATACCCAAGATGGCACTCAGCGAATCAGTGCAGGCGAGCAGGTGACGTCGCTCATCGATAGATCGACGGGAGTGTCGAAGAGAGTGGAGGATCCCATATAACTCTGCGGTATACACCGAGCATATGGGTGACAGTGTGAACGATTAGGATACGCCGTCAGTCACGAAAGCACAGCCAGTCCCAGAGTCTGTCTTGGAGCCATCGGTATATGTGTTGAAAATCTGTGTACTGTTGCAGCTGAATAAAGAATTCGACTAGGTATATGGCATAAGGAGTGGAAGCTTTTGGCTTACTGGTCAGCGCAAGATTTGTTGTTAAGGCCCATGGATGCCCATGGAGGTACTGCGGAATATATCCGTGATAATACAGGCCCTTGGTTGTTGAGGATGGTATTCAACAGTCTTGGGAGTTTTAATGCGAGTGGGTATAGGGCAGTTACATTATTCGTATAACGATTTAACTCCTCGTTATTGAAGAAAATAGCGTGGTTTATGTGCTGTGTGAGCGTTTGAGTTTTGCACACGTACCTCATTCCAAGTTTCGTGTACCTTATGTGAAGTGGCGGAACACGGGCTTCACAGTGAAGGCTTGGAATTGGCGTAGTCCTTAACGCACCGGTGACCGTGCAAATACCAGCATTGTGTACACTGTCTAGCTTCTTCAAGTGATGGGAACTAGCCGTATACACAATGATGGCACCGTAGTCTATCCTGGACAGAACCAGACTGGTGTATAGACGCAGCAAAGAGTCTCTTTCGGCTCCCCATTTTGTGGAGGCAATACAATTGATTGCATCCAATGACATTCGGCACTGCGCAGAAACAGTGTTGATGTGTTTCAACAACAAGAATCGTCTATCGAAAATTATACCCAAAAACTTTACCTCATCTACAATCCGCACTGGTCTGTTGTAAAGCGTCACAACTGGACAGCAGTGTGCTTTGCGTAGTTGACAAAAATCGATAGCACATGTCTTTTCCGTAGAGAAACGGAAACCACGGTCGGATCTAGCCAGTGAAACAGTGTCAACTGCCTGCTGTAATCTCTCCTGACAGAGAACGAGAGATTGTGATGAAGTGAAGAGAGCGAGGTCGTCGACATAAAGGCAATAATCAACGCTATTGGGGATGTTAGAAACGATGTCATTGATTGCAATCGAGAATAAAGTTACACCTATGGAAGAGCCTCGAGGAATACCGTGTTGCAACGGTCGTGTAGAAGAGAGAGTTTCTCCAACTCGGACTCTAAATGAACGACCACAAAGAAAATTCTCTATGAATTGCGGCGGATGGCCTCGTAAACCCCAGTTGTGCAATTTTCGTAGGATACCGTATCTCCAGGTCATGTCGAACGCTTTTTCTAGATCGAAACTAGATACTAGACTGAATCGCATTTGTCAAATACACATGAAGGTCAGTGGTGGAATGGTTCTGACGAGATCCACATTGATGTTTCTTTATGAGATTTTGGGATTCCAGGAACCAGCTGAGTCGGAAATTGATCATCCGTTCATATATCTTTGACAGGTGGCACGTCAGAGATATAGGACGGTAATTTGATGCAGAAAATATATCTTTTCCCTTTTTGAGAATTGGTACAATTATTGCTTCACGCCAGACGTCTGGATAGATATTTTGCACCCAGAGATGGTTAAGAAACTCCACTATTCTTTTCTTGAAATTGTCGGGTAGATGTCGCAGCATTGCGTAAGATATGTCATCATGTCCGACAGAAGGGTTTGCAGTGCGACTGAGTGCAAATTCAAATTCGTCTAATTAAAAACATGAATTGTACAAGTCAGTATTATCCGAGTTGAAGTCTAGTGGAACCTCCTCAAACGCTTTTACGCGCAGAAAATGAAGCGAATAATTATCCGAATTACTAACAGCCTCGAACTAGTCTGCTAGAATCTCACAAATCTCATCTCTAGTAGTGTGTACTTGACCATTGACCTGGAGCATTGGAATATGGGAACTCTTCTTGTAGCCGTTCATATATCTGACTTTTTTTCAGAGCTGCGTTTGATCGACATCTGTTCCAATAGATGCAACATATTTATGCCAAGACTCTGTCTTAGAACGAAAAATGGTACGTCTAGCTTGCGCGCGTGCTTTTTTAAAAGAAATTTGGCTTTCAAGTGTCGGATTTCTCCGAAACACTTTTAGCGCACGCTTTTTTGCACGAATATCGGCATCAACTTGATCATTCCACCAAGGAACTGACTTCTGCCTGGGTCGGCCAGAAGATTTCGGTATACAGACCGAGGCGGAGAACAGAATACAATCAGAAAAATGTTGTAACTCAACATGTGGATCTGGTGATGGATCAAGAAGCTTTAGGTTGTTCCTAAATGCATTCCAATCCGCCAGATCAAACCACCATCTTCTTGTTGATGTTTGAGCATCAGAAACAGTATAAGAAAGAAACGACACAAAAATGGGAACATGGTCACTGTAATGGGCATCGTCAACTACTTGCCACTGAAGATGGGCAACTAGAAATGATGTATAAAAAGATAAGTCGATTGCCCAAAAACTTCTTGATCTCATATTAATGTACGTGGCAGAACCAGTAATGAGAAGTGTGACATCATTGTTGTCCAAGAAGCTTTCGATAATTAGACCACGGGCATCTGTGCTAACAGAACCCCAGAGTATGCTGTGGGCATTGAAGTCGCTAACAAGAATAAAAGGATTTGGAAGTTGTCGTACCAAATCCTCAAGGTCATTAAGGTTCCTGTCGCCGTCTGGAAGGTAGACGTTGCAGACTGTGATCTTACGAGGAGACAATACTTGGCATGCTACTGCTTGTAGTCTCGTCCTAATGTTGCACTCTTTAAAAGGGACAGAGGACTCTAGGAAAATTGCAACGCCACCATGGGCACCACCAATAGGATCAACGTCTTTGCAGAAGATGTGATATCCCCGCAAGTTAAATGAATCAAGAGGTTTTAGGTGACTCTTGGATGCTATTAAAAGTTTAAACTCAGCTAGGTGGTTGACGATTCCATTACAATACCATTGGATGATAAATGAATTTGACATACATGATGAATAGAAAAAAGTCAGAACGGAAAAGCTGACTTTTGAAAAAAACCCGAAAAGTGTTAAGTTTTCGGGTTCCTCGGTTTGCCCTTAGGCCACCCACGCCTATCTTTGGGCTTTCGAGCATTTTTAACTGCCTCCTTAACAATCGGTGGTGTTTGTGGAGTACCTGGCAGAGCAGGTATGGGTACAGTTGGTGGTGTCAGTTTTGCAGTGACACTGGTCGCTGTGCTGGCGTTCGATAAGGCTGCGCTCATAATGGCGCCCAAGTTTACCGAGAAAGCTACCATAATCAATTTTTCATTTCGGGTATAAGTAGAGCAGCGATGTCACTTACAGATGGAGTGGAGATTGCAGGTTTGGCTGCAGTTACTTTGGCAAAGCTCAACGTCGTAACAGCAGAGTTTTGACGTATAAAAGCTCGTGCTTCAGGATAACTGCAGTTGTTAAGCGTTTTGTGTTTTACAATCGCATACTCTTCTTTAAATTTTGGACAGTTTCTCGATAAAGCGAGATTACTATCCCCACAATTCACACTTTACCGGATCGGTACAGCGCTGTTCCGCGTGTGGCTCTTTACCGCAGATACAGATTTTTTTGTCTTTGCGTGACTTTGAAGTATGCCCAAATTTGACAATTAATGCAACGCATAGGATTGGGTATGTATGGCCTGACAGGCAAACTATACATTGCTACACGTATTTTGGATGGCAATTCGTGTAGCGAAAAAGAAACAATAATAGACGCAGTGTCGCCAACTACGCCATTGACCTTGCGGGTAATACGCCGAACCTCAGAAACACCTTGAGCCTTTAGTTCAGAGCAGAGCTCATCGGTGGTACAATTTAACAAATCACGACACGTGATAACGCCCTTGACAGTATTGAGGGTCGCGAGTGAAGACACCTCAACAAAAATATCAGAAAAAAGAGAAGTTTGCAGCAGTCGAGTTTCCAGTTTAGCGGTTTTCGTTTCCACTAACAGACCATCCTTAATTTGTTTCAAAGAATTTACTTCCCCAACTAAACCGTAAATTTGTTTGTTAATTAAAAACGGAATAACTTTGAAAAAATCAGACCCATCTTTTTTTTTTAATGACCAGAAACCGGGGGGCACTGCACCACCGTCAACTGGCTCATTATTCTCTGCTTCTTAGCAGGGTTCATGGTCACGGTGGGGTTGCCCCCTCCGTCAAACACCCCGTCCGCCAACGCGTTTAATTAATAAGAACGAAAGAAAATAAAAAAACCCACCTGAAAATAAGAAAATGTAGCCAAAACTACGAAAAACAGAACAATATTCGATCGATTTGAACTAAAACCGAACGAAATCAGTCGTTAAACGACCAAACCAACACCATACACGGCAAAATAAACACAAAAAAACAAGAAAAAACCTAAGTTTCACGTTTGTTTACAAATAAAATGTATACGCACAAAGCTCACGTAAAGAACGTCCGCTCACTCTGGCATCTAGTGCACAATATATATATATATATATATATATATATATATATATATATATATATATATATATATATATATATATATATATATATATTTATATTTATATATATATATATATATATATATATATATATATATATATATGTATATATATAAAAAATATATATATATATATATATATATATATATATATATACATATTGTAACGCTGTAGCTATTTTATGAGCCTAGTTGGCACAATTTCGAGGTACTCGTGTCATCTAGCGGTTTTACCGCAAAACGTTTGGTGTCCCTCTTCGCTCGGCATTGCGCGCATCTCGAGCGGGATTTATTAATCCGGCAAATGCGGGCATAACTTGTCGTTTCGCAAAATGATACGGAATAACGCTCTCTTGTCGGCTGACCAGCTAGTAAGGCGGATGTTTTACCGTTCCCGTATCGTTCTATATCAGTTTTTTATTCACGTGCAATTTTGCAGTGAGTACTTAATTCCGTAGCTGAGTCTCCGACAGAAGCAACGACCTGAGATAAGTACAATTTATTACTTACTTCTTTATATTGATTTTTGGTCAGCCGGAACCCAACTTACCACGTGGTTCCGGGGTTATTTCTTTTAGCACATGGGCCCATCAATCTTCTCAGTTTTTCATCTGTAGTTCTGCTTTATTTATTCAACTCCACAATTTTGAGTTGTCTGGCATATTCAGAACCGTATTAGTGTTTATTCACAGGTTCTTCAATTTTGGTAATTTACCACTTTAACGTAAGTCTGTTTATCACTTCACCCTTTTGCAATTGTCGTCAATTTAATTGTAGACTCAATAATTCCTTTTTCTGTAGCGTAACCGTTCAGTATTCAAGCCCCTTTATTTGCTTGTTATCGTTAGTTTATTTTATGTTAAAATTCCGTAATACCGTGGCTATAAACTCCTGCGCATCTCTATCTCGTACATAATACTTTCCACCTGTTTTAAGGCATTTGATTCCGACGTTATTACCTACATAACATACGTGAAGTCATAACCTCGGAACGGGAACCATACGAGAGGATTTTATAACCAAAACCACCACCAGGCAGCACCAGAGTTCAGCGCAGCCACCAACATCTCTTTGCCGCCTCCAGGACGTCCGGGAATACCGGGCTGGCGCCCTAAAATAAATATCCTGGAGCTACTAGCCGGCGCTGCCACGCTACTCACATCTGGACGGTTGATGAGTATAGCCACGATCATCTAACTTTGCCATCACTCCATTTACTTTTTTTGTCTATTTTCTTTGTAACTTTAATATCTAGCATTAGCGTGTATTGGCGTGAAAAGCCCAGTTAAGTGCAATCCTATTCTGGTGTAGTAAATTGTCATTGTTGCAAAATTTGAATTTAATTCACGTAGCTGCTGCAGCTCTTATCCCCACTCCCGACTCCGGTCTGAGAACTAGTCGAGCATTTCGTTCTGTCGGCTTCTCGCTTGCGAAATATATATATATATATATATATATATATATATATATATATATATATATATATATATATGCGCCAGTGTAATATCTCGTAATATGTTTATATATATAAATATATATATATATATATATATATATATATATATATATATATATATATATATATATATATATATATATATATAGATATTTCGCAAGCGAGAAGCCGACAGAACGAAAAAAAAAAATATATATATATATATATATATATATATATATATATAGCAGCGCGTAAGAATTTGAAACTAAAAATGGTCAGGTGTGGCCGTGCGTAGTATTGTTTTTGTTGTAAATTTCATTAGTTACAGATGCATCACACGAGGACGTGTGAGTTGTCAGTATGGCCGTGTCGCAGCGCGTAAGAATTTGAAACGTCAGGCGTCCGATATCAATGATTATTTGTTTTGCTTAATCGGCGTTTGGGTGAAATCAGGAGGGGATAGGCTGACTATGATATGAAAAACAGGCAGAGATCAAGCAGGTCAAGCATCCCGAGATCACCTACGCTTCAATTGTTCTTAATCATCGTCATTTTGTATTAATTATTAGTGTTCATTATTTTATTATTTGTTAACTTTATTATACTGTTTTGTGTACGATAAATAAACAGAGAATTGTGTTTGACTATTTGTGTGATTGTTGATAATAAAACAATGAGTGACGACGAAGGAGTTCGCCAAACGGTGCCAGCACCCCCCTCGACATCAGAAGTGGGATACGCACCTCCACAAGACGCTAGTAATAGTGACGATCACTGGCGATCACTATTTGAACTACAGAACCAAAACTTCTTGGCAATGATCCAAGCCATGGAGGTACCAACAACTAAAGCGAATATTACACTATATATATATATATATATATATATATATATATATATATATATATATATATAAATATATATATATATATATATATATATATATATATATATATATATCAAATTGCTCGTATCTCAAAGCAATTTTCCCCTTTGAAATTAATTGAAATGCCATTAATACGTTCCAGCTCGCAAAACACCACCTCAGTTGTTTTTGTGTTAGAAAAATTTATTTACAAGAAGAAACAATTATTTATAAATAACAAATACATATTCTAGAAAAACATAATAAAACAAAAAGTGAAGTGCATACGGAAGCGCTTAATTTTCGTCACTGGTCTTCGCTTTTTTTCGTCACGCTTTGCTCATTTTCACCTGCAGATCGCTTAAAAAAAATTGCCGAAGGAGGTTTGTTTCTTCCTCCCTTTCAGGATATTGCGGAAAATAGTTAGGCAAGCCATGTTGAACCACTCCGATGCACGACCAGTTGCAACTTTTTCGAGGTAATTTTTATCCACGAACTCTACAACTTTCTCCCACATTTCCAAGATCTCCTTTATATCTCTTGTAGAGATAACCTCCTCCAACTTTGGCTCCTCTTCAAAACTTTTTCGTTGAACCACCGTATGCTACTGCAAATGTGGATCTTATAACTCCTCGGTTGTCAGTTCCTGAGACTTTTCCTGGAAGAGTTCGTTCACATCTCTCTCATCCACCTCCAGGCCCATGGATTTTCCCAGAGAAGCAATCTTCTCTACCACTGACACTTCGGGTTCCAATTTTTCGAAGGCCCTTTCAGCTACAGCCTCAGGCCACAGCTTCTTCCATGCAGAAGATTAGGTCCTCGTTGTAACACCCAGCCTGGCCTGATCAATAATTCTTAGGCATATCACAATGTTAATGTGGTCCTTCCAGAACTCTCGCAGTGTAAGGTTTGTGTTCTCCGTCACCGCAAAGCAGTGCCGAAAAATGTGCTTGGTGTACAACTTCTTAAAATTAGAAATTACCTGCTGATCCATGGGCTGCAGGATAGGAATGGTGTTGGGTGGTAGGTAGAGAACTTTTATAAACTTGAACTCTTCGAGTAAATCATCTTCGAGATTTGGTGGGTGAGCAGGGGCATTATCGAGGACGAGAAGGGCTTGCATGGGTAGGTTGATTTCCTGTAGATATTTCTTAACAGAAGGGCCAAATACCAGGTTTATTCACTCCACAAAGAATTTCCTGGTGACCCACGCCTTTGGATTTGCTCTCCACATAACTTGCAGTTTTTCTTTTAAAATACTATGTGCCTCAAAAGCTCTGGGATTTTCCGAATGGTATACTAGCAGAGGCTTGATTTTGCCGTCGCCACTCGCATTGGTTTAAAGAGCTAGAGTTAATGTATCCTTCATGGGTTTGTGACCTGGCAGCGTCTTCTCCTCTGCCGTTATGTATGTCCTATTCGGCATCCTTTTCCAAAAAGCCCTGTCTAATCACAGTTGAAGACTTACTGGGAGTTGTATCCTTTGGCTTCTATCAGTTCGGAAAACGTTTTGATGTAAACCTCAGCTGCCTTCACTTCCGAACTTGCTGCCTCACCATGCCCGATGCCGGAGTAAATGCCGGTCCTTTTCCTAAAGTTGTCACACCAGCCCCGACTGGCTATAAGGGAGTCTTGCGATTCCTCGGTTGTGGAAGTGTGTGGAATCTGCTTCAGCAAATCACCGTAAATCGCTCGTGCCTTCTCACATATGAAGCTTTGTGTTAAGGATCCTCCTTGAAGCTGCTTCTCTGTCACCCACACCATCAGTAGCTTATCCATCTTTTCATGGAGAGAGGTCCGGAGCTTAGAAATTATTGTAACGCCCTTAGATGGCGTTATACCCTTTATCAACCCCTTCTGTTTAAGCACAGTACATATCATTGATGTGCAACGCCCGTACATCCTCACCAAGTCAATTACTCGTACACCTTGCTCATGTTTTTCTATGATTTCACGCTTTAATTCAATAGACATCATCTTCTTCTTCGGACCCATGGTTATAAAAATAAATGTGTTAATGTTTTGTAAATGTACAAAAAGCCTAAAAACGCGAATCCAACTTATCAAAATGCTTCGAAAACGAGTGAAACCAGCACACAGACTGTGGTCTAGTCTGAGGAGAGAGAGACAGTTAGACGCTGCACACTGTAAGACGCACCAGTGAAGCATAGAAAGACTTGAACGGTTTTCGTAGCATGGTAGCGTTAAGATAAGAAACCATCATTGATAACTTTAGCGCTCGCGCAATAAAACTGGACCTATTGAGCACGCATAATAATCAGGGATTGAACCACTACCGAGCCGACCGAACATTTTGGGCATGTTGGGGTCGTGTGCAACGGTGAAGTGTGCATTTCCTCGTATTTCAAATCTAGCTCTCATCTCAAAGCAAAATATCGCTCGCTCGGCGGCTCGTATCTCAAAACACTCGTATATTAGGGCATTCGTATATCGAGGTACCACTATATATATATATATATATATATATATATATATATATATATATATATATATATATATATATATATATATATATATATATACAGGGTGTAACAGCGAAACGAGCTACCTCGAATAACTTCTATGTTATTAAAGATACAATAAAATAGTATAAGACAATCTTATGCAGGACCAAGGGGGACATCCAAATATAAAAGAAAATATTTTTTTAAACCAGTGGTTCTCTAGCTACAACACAAAGTTATGTTTTTTCAAATGAGATGCTATATATTTTTTAAGTTCATTCGATAGAGTATTTTTTTCTGAATTCCATTATGTATTCGTTTTATACATAAGTAAAATATTGAGAAAAATGCGATTGAAAGTTAAATAAATTTTATTTTTATAGTTATTTTTCAGTAGGCTATGAAACAAAATTGAGATTAAATACAACGAAACATAAATTAAATATATTAAATTATTTGTTATTTACTTTATAAATAGTGTTTTGTTTCGAGTGTAACAAATCAAGCAAGTTGCGTACCGACCTAGTTCAGTTTTGCTGAGCTAGGTAATTTGCGATTAGCAAATGCAACTAGCTACGTCATATCTAGCAATAGTTGCATAAAATTGTGCCTTCCGCATTTAACGAAATGTTGCTAGGTCGGGATTTGTTTACAATATCGGCCATTTGAATTTAGGTCAAAATTTAGTATAAAACCGCGATGTCGCTTGACATCGAGGTCTCAGTTCAGATTGCGATTAGTGAGTATTATTTTGTCAGTAAGTAACTTAAGCTTATACCAGTATTTGTAAAGTCATTGTTATTTTCATATTTGTTATATCTTTATAGTTTTGAATTAAATTCTTATTTATTATTTGTACCAATTTAATCTCTCACGAGCTAATCCTAGTCTGGACATATCTAAGTGTGTATTAGAAGATTTCACCTAAAACCAACCACCAGGTGAGTATAGAAGAAACATCGCTACACGCATATAGTTAAGAGGGAGCCAACCGCGTGCACATTCTCATAAGACGCGCGTTTGTTACACGAGCATTTTAAAAATTATCTCTTATAAAAACTTACGGTCCCCTAAAGAAACAGATATGTTTATATAATAATCTTACCTCTAAATACTTTTTCGTGCCCGGCTGTGCGCAGTGATAAGCTATAATAGATGGGAAATGGCCTTGGAGGACGGCATCAGCGCCTTTGTTTGCTAGAGTTGTCGAAAAAACGAATATTTGACTCTGTTGTTGCATGTATTGCACCTCCATGCTACTAGACTGTTTATTTATAACATTGCTAGCGAGCGGTTGCACTCCATCCGTGGGCGGCGGATGAGGGGTAGAAGCTCCAGGGCCCGGTACAACAGACGCCATTCCCAAATTTGTGAGAGCATCTTGTTGCAATTTATTATTTTCTAGATCTTCCTCGATCTTAAGACCTATAAGACCACTATCGTCCTGAATGTCCCCTAAAAAAATAATTTTCTTTTAGATAGAAATTCTATGGGAAAATATCCGCAATGGCTTGCACTGAACTTTCTTATACGTATTTAGTTTAGATCACATCATATTTCTAATTTATAGTATTTTATTGAAACACTACTTCAACATGCAAGGCTTGGGGTTGGTTCAAGTCTATGGTCCGCCAGGGTAATAGTATCTCTATGAATTCCAACAGTGTTGACTGAGCAACTTATCCGGCTAATGTTGTAATTAAACTTTTTCGGTATTCGTTTCTTTAATGGCGTCTAAATTATAGTTTATATAATTGAATTCGTTATAATTCATGCAATTTACCTTGTTTAAAATGTATTAAATTATGTCTTAGTTGTGCCAAATGTCTATGTGAATCTGTGTATATGTGTAAGTTTAAGATTGGAAATTAAAAACTTCGTTTTTAGAAACAACTTTATTTAGATAGATAGATAAGTTCGTTCTCGACAATAGGCCCCCTGGACCCCCTTACGGGAACGGGTGGCAACTTTGAAATCTTAAATGGAATCTCCTGTTTTTTATTGCAGATTCGGATAGAACATAAAAAAGTATGTAAACTTTAATTCGATACATTTTTTTAAAATTTGATAAATGGCGCTGGACACAGCAAAATGTGTTTTTTTTTTATGAAATTGCAAAATTCATAAAAATACACCTTTAATCAAATTGAAGACTGAGAAAAACATCTGTAGTGTCATGCACCGAACTTTTTTATACGCATTTAGGTTAAACCATATCGTAGATTCATTATTTATCTAATTTATAATATTTCTTTTAACCTTTAGATTGTTTTTACACTAAATATATTTCTTTGAATAAATATTTAATGTCAAGCTTCAAATTATTTAAGTCTATTTTGTTAAACAATTGACAAGCGTAGATGATACGATTTATGTAAAAATATATATAATAAGCAGAAATATATTTTGAAACCAGTACCCTTTTTGGAAAAAAAAAATTCAAAAAACAAAAGACGTGCTAAATATAAATACCTTCAATTTTTGTTCATACAATTTTTCTGTAACTCTAAGCAGTTTTGAGTAATTGCAGTAACTGCAAAAAATGACTAGAGTCAACAGGCACTTCGGCTTTGATTATTGTTATCAAAAATAGGAGGTGCACACCTCAGGCATATCCAAATCTTAAGTTTAAAGTTTCAAAATTTTAGCTTCACCCGTTTAGCCTGTAGAGAGCATACATACATACATACATACATGCATGCATGCATACATACATACATACATACATACATACATACATACATACATACATACATACAAATTATGTTATACAACTAGTATCACACCTTGCCATATTGCGCATGATTACCCCTACTCTTAAAATAAGTATAGTTAAGTAAAATAAGATTATAAAAACCAATGTAGCATAAAAAGTCTAAACGTCTTTACAAAAACATAATTGGCGCAGTCGGTAGGATAAATGTTGACACAGAGAAATTAATAACACAAAAATTTCATCTGTGGTACTTTTTCAAAAGTTTTATTACATTTACCTGAAAGAAAAGCATAAACCTACAAGAACTTCTAAACGGCTTCTACCTAAGCCCATCAGGGTCTAACCACGACCCATCTCTAGTAGAAGACAACACGAAAATCGACAACTTGCTGTTCCACCACACGATCACGTCTTCTTCGAAGGAAGAGTACTTGCTGTTCGTCAACTGGTTCACATCGCCGAAGATACCTGTCGCTCTACAGAGATAGCATATTCAACAAGGCTTCTAGATTCCGGTGATGGCCGTAATTCATCTAATAATTATTAGTATTATCAGTAAGTTATTTATTTAATAAACTAATACTGTATTTCACTAAAGTGGTAAACCTAGTAAAAATACTAGTAAATAGTTTACCAAGAGACCGACAACCGGCTCACTTCACACAAACACTCACACATTAAAATTACAATAAACCAAATGCAACTTGGTAAATAATTGATGAACAACAATTCAAGTTCAGAATCAGAAGATTCACGAGATCAAATCTCAGATAGCGAATCAGTAATCTCGCATCCTATTAGAAATATAACGTTGAGACCAAGTAGACTTTTAGAAACCCCTACAATGGCAACGATAACCCTAAGTGAAATAAAAATTTTTACGAAAATGATTCCACACTATGAAGGTAATATTAAAGTACTTACCAATTTCATAAATACTGTAGATGAAGTTTATAATACACTAAATACTTTAGCTTTATCACCAATACAAAAAACATACTTATTTGGCATAATAAAAACTAAGCTTACTCATAAAGCTGCAGAACTTCTTTCTGAAAACAAATTTAAAGATTGGGATGAATTAAGACTTTATTTGACCACAAATTTCACGGATAAAACTAGAGCGGAAACAATATTGCAAGAAATAATGTACTGCAAATTTAAAATAAATTCAGAAAATACTCTAAAATATATATTAGAAAAATTCACTCACTATAAATCTAAAATTCTTATGACTAATTATAGCACAGATCAGAAAAATGCAATTACTACCGAAGTACAGAAACTCACAGTTAGACATTTTATATCCTTATTACCAACAAGCATAAGAGGTTCATTTATTGTTAAAAACCCTAGTACTCTGGAACAATGTGAATTGTTACTCAGGAACGAATTTAATTTTATTAATCAAAATCAACATCTTTCCCCTCTTCTAAAATATCCAACAACTAGCAGACCATTACCACAGAAATTCCCAGCTGACTACTTTCCGTCACAGCCTATAAAATTTTAACAAAAATAATCCACCCTTTGCACCTAGACAAAACGTAAAAAACGTAATACAAACGCAACAACGATTTAACCCACAACCCATGTCGACACAGACCAGACAAACACAACCAATGTCAGTTCAGACAGTTAGACAAAATTATAATATAGAATCTGAAGAACAAATTAATGAAGAAGAAGTAGAAATTAATGACCAAGAACTCAACCAAAGCACTGATTCTTTTTTAGACATAGAAACATTGACACACGAGAACACTACATAATGTCATCAATAACGACAGGTCTACCCTCACTACAACATAATTATTTTAACATACTTTTCGACAGCGATTCCTCTATAAATTTAATACATCCAGATTTAGTAAAACAACTGAAATTAAAAAAATTTAATGCAAAATTAACATTTAAAACGGTAAATGGCAAATCAAATTGTAATGAATATGTAGAAATCAAAATAAATAAAAACTAATTAAATGTTATATATTTAAATATCATAAAAATTATAACCTTTTACTCGGAATAGAAGCATTCCGTATACTTAACATAAAGCTAGACTTCGAAAAAAATTATGTAACAATAAATAAAAAGAACTATAATTTAAAAGAAAACAAGAATAAAAAAGAAATAAATTCAATAGAAATTCGTAATTCTCATTTGAACACAATAGAGAAACAAACACTAGGTCAACTTCTTAAAAACTATAAAGATTTATTTCCTAACGAAAACGAACCCTTATCGCATACAAATATTCTTACACATAAAATAATAATGTCTGATGAAACACCTATTTACACAAAAAATTACCGTTTACCCCAAGTATACGAAAAAGAAATTGAAACCCATGTAAATAAATTATTAGCCGAAAATGTAATTCAAAAATCATATTCTCCCTGGTCATCGCCCATTTGGATTGTTCCGAAGAAAGCAGATGCATATGATCAAAAAAAAACTAGAATGGTTATTGACTTTAGAAAAATTAATTCTAGAACAAAAGACGACAAATTTCCCATTCCTAATATTGACACACTCTTTGATCACATTGGTAAATCAAAATATTTTACAACACTAGATCGGATAGAGTAAAAACAGCCTTCTCTACCCCTTCAGGACACTATGAATATCTTCGTATGCCTTTTGGCTTAAAAAACGCCCCAGCAACGTTCCAAAGAATGATTAATACGGCACTAGGAGAATTAGTAAATAAAATATACCTCGTATACCTTGATGATATAATTATCTTTGGAAAAACGCTAAATGAACACATAAACAATATAAGAATAGTATTTGAAAAACTGCGTAAAGCTAATTTAAAAATTCAGAAAGATAAGTCAGAATTCCTGCAACCCGAAGCAAAATATTTAGGATACATAATAAATCAAAATGGACTCAATACCGACGCAAACAAAATTGAAAGTATAAATAAACTAAACATCCCCAAAACAAAAAAAGAAATAAAACAATATTTAGGTACCTTGGGATGGTACAGAAGATTTATTCCAAATTTCGCAAAGTTAACAAAACCATTTACTACGTGTTTAAAGAAAGATTCTCATATTGACATTTATGATCACGAATATCGCGCCGCATTCGAAAACAGTAAAAAAATTATAGCTGAATCATCAGTACTACAGACGCCTGACTTTGACAAAGATTTTATACTGACAACTGATGCTTCGGATTATGCAATCGGAGTTGTATTAACACAAATATATGAAAACAAAGAGAGACCTATTTGCTATGCATCAAAAACCTTGAACTCTGCAGAACAAAACTATTCAACTATAGAAAAAGAATTAAAAGCAATCGTTTGGGCAGTAAAGAATTTCAGGCCATATTTATACGGAAGAAAATTTAAAATAAAAACTGATCATAAACCCTTAGTATGGCTTTTCAATATGAAAAACCCAAATCAAAAACTAATGCGCTGGAAAATCGAATTAGGAGAGTACAATTTTGATATAGAATATTTCAACGGAAAAAAAAATGTAATAGCTGATTTACTATCAAGATAACGCCCCGAGTTTAAAATAACAGAAGCCAACGGAGACGTACTAAATAAAAATATTATTGCGCATTGTATATCGCGTGACTTTAAAATGTCAAAAGGATTAGCAGAAGCTATTACGAAAAGATTTGATTCCAAACAGTATTGCAAAAATTATAATTCATTTAATAAACACTTAATTATACAAAAAGTGGGTGGGAAAACAATAATTCACTTAATAACTAAAGAAAATCATTATGACCAACCCTCTATTAAAAATTTCGATAAATCACTAAAAGAATTGAGAGATTATATGATTATGAACGAATTACATGAAATAAATATCCCCAAATTAGGTTGCGGATTAGATGGATTATCATGGGTAGATGTAAAACAGAAAATATACAAAATTTTCGAAGATACCAACATTCTAATTAATGTCTTTAGTTTACCAGAAAACTATCACCTAACACATATTAGCCATTACTGGAAATTTAGACGCAAATGATGAAGAAAAATATAACAAACTTTTCGAACAAATACAAAGCAACGAAATAACACTGCAAAAACAAAACGAACTAAATTTAGTAATATCAAACAACATTTCTAAACAATTTAATCAACAACTGCAAAATTTAAAGCATAATGAAGAAAATATTCAAGAAAAAATAATAACGATAATATCTCGATTAAATAGATACCAAAATTGGAAAAGTATAATGGGAGTAAATAACCAAATATTAGAATTAATATTATTAACTAAAAATCTTAAAGAATTTTGTGAAATAATAGAGTTAAGCTTAACACCCCAGCATTATTACATATGATAATCTGATAAAAATCACAAAAAATAAAAATATATGGAATATGAATGAACTCATTGAAACCCACTGTAAATTTAACAACAAACAAATTCACTTTTTAATCACAATACCGAATTTCTCAAAACAAACATACCCTTTATTCCAATTCAGTCCTATACCCGCATACAACGAAGAAAATAAATTAATAACAATAAATGAAAATCAAAAATTGTTCGTTAAAAATGGTAAAGAAAACTACATAATTAACAATTGTATTTTAGTAGAAAATAAATATATGTGTGTTACTCAATACTTTGAGATAAGCAATTGTATTTTAAACTTAATATATAAGCAAAAGAATGATAATTGTTTGTACCACTACATAAATATGGAAAACGATATTGAACAAATTCAAAACACAAAAGACGTAATAATCATTAGTCCAAATAAACAACAAGTTCAAATTACTTGTCCGAATAAAAATTTATTTAAAGAAATTCAGGGAATTTATAAGATAAAAACAAACGAAAAATGTCAGATAAATAAAATCATTTTCGAAATAATTAATCAACATTATAAAGAAATACAAATTCAAAATTTGCAAATAAATCATCAAGATAAAATTAATGGAACAACAAATTTACAAAAAGTGGAAAAAATATCAGAACCAATGACCGTTTTACCTAAAATAAAAAATCTAGAACTAAACAACAATTACCATTCTTATCTAATTCATATATTATTAGTTATAATTATTATAGGATGTATTATCAAACTTATACTTAAATATAAGAAAACTTTATGTAAAAAGACGATAAAGGAAGAAACAGAATTAAACCCTTTAGCTTAATCATGCAAATATCGCAATGTCTTGCATGGAAGGAATTATGTTATACAACTAGTATCACACCTTGCCATATTGCGCATGATTACCCCTACTATTAAAATAAGTATAGTGAAGTAAAATAAGATTATAAAAACCAATGTGGCTTATCTTATTATTCAATTCTAAGTCTAATTGTTGTAAACTAAAGTTCTTGTAATAAATAAACAGTTTTTAAAAAGTCTAAACGTCTTTACAAAAACCTAATTTACATACATACAATACATACAATACATACAATACAAACAATACAAACAATACATACAATACGTACAATACATGCAATACATACAATACATACAATACATACAATACATACAATACATACAATACATACAATACATACAATACATACAATACATACAATACATACAATACATACAATACACACAATACATACAATACATACAATACATACAATACATACAATACATACAATACACACAATACATACAATACATACAATACATACAATACATACAATACATACAATACATACAATACATACAATACATACAATACATACAATACATACAATACATACAATACATACAATACATACAATACATACAATACATACAATACATACAATACATACAATACATACAATACATACAATACATACAATACATACAATACATACAATACATACAATACATACAATACATACAATACATACAATACATACAATACATACAATACATACAATACATACAATACATACAATACATACAATACATACAATACATACAATACATACAATACATACAATACATACAATACATACAATACATACAATACATACAATACATACAATACATACAATACATACAATACATACAATACATACAATACATACAATACATACAATACATACAATACATACAATACATACAATACATACAATACATACAATACATACAATACATACAATACATACAATACATACAATACATACAATACATACAATACATACAATACATACAATACATACAATACATACAATACATACAATACATACAATACATACAATACATACAATACATACAATACATACAATACATACAATACATACAATACATACAATACATACAATACATACAATACATACAATACATACAATACATACAATACATACAATACATACAATACATACAATACATACAATACATACAATACATACAATACATACAATACATACAATACATACAATACATACAATACATACAATACATACAATACATACAATACATACAATACATACAATACATACAATACATACAATACATACAATACATACAATACATACAATACATACAATACATACAATACATACAATACATACAATACATACAATACATACAATACATACAATACATACAATACATACAATACATACAATACATACAATACATACAATACATACAATACATACAATACATACAATACATACAATACATACAATACATACAATACATACAATACATACAATACATACAATACATACAATACATACAATACATACAATACATACAATACATACAATACATACAATACATACAATACATACAATACATACAATACATACAATACATACAATACATACAATACATACAATACATACAATACATACAATACATACAATACATACAATACATACAATACATACAATACATACAATACATACAATACATACAATACATACAATACATACAATACATACAATACATACAATACATACAATACATACAATACATACAATACATACAATACATACAATACATACAATACATACAATACATACAATACATACAATACATACAATACATACAATACATACAATACATACAATACATACAATACATACAATACATACAATACATACAATACATACAATACATACAATACATACAATACATACAATACATACAATACATACAATACATACAATACATACAATACATACAATACATACAATACATACAATACATACAATACATACAATACATACAATACATACAATACATACAATACATACAATACATACAATACATACAATACATACAATACATACAATACATACAATACATACAATACA